>CM023490.1:22620867-23117498 GCA_013339685.2 Hyalomma asiaticum
ATGCGACCCCTTCGAATCGAACCCAACGGACGAAATATAAGGAAAACGTATTTTACTCGATTTTCATTAATTTCCCAAGGCTATAGACTTGCCATTTTCGATGAAAAATGCGACCCCATTCGAAATCGAACCACCACCGGACACGGAAATATAAAGGAAAACGTCTTTTACTCGAATTTTCATTAATTTCCTCACGGCTAATAGCACTTGCCATTTTAGATGAAAATGCGCCCCCTTCAAATCGACCCAAACCGGACGAAATATAAAGGAAACATACTTTACTCGATTTTCATTAATTTCCCAGGGCTATAGACTTGCCATTTTAGGAAAATGCGACCCCTTGAAATAGACCCAAACCGGACGAAATATAAAGAAAACGTATTTTACTCGATTTTTCATTAATTTCCCAAGGCTATAGACTTGCCATTTTAGGAAAAATGCGACCCCCTCGAAATCGAACCAAACCGGAAGAATATAAAGAAAACGTATTTTACTCGATTTTCATTAATTTCCCAAGGCTCTAGACTTGCCATTTTAGAGAAAAATGCGACCCTTGAAATCGAAACCAAACCGGACGAAATATAAAGAAAACGTATGTTACTCGATTTTCATTAATTTCCCAAGGCTATAGACTTGCCATTTTAGATGAAAAATGCGACCCCATTCAAATCGACCAAACCGGACGAAATATAAAGAAACGTATTTTACTCGATTTTCATTAATTTCCCAAGGGCTATAGACTTGCCATTTTAGAGAAAATGCGACCCCATTGAAATCGAACCAAACCGGACGAAATATAAAGAAAACGTATTTTACTCGATTTTCATTAATTTCCCAAGGCTATAGACTTGCCATTTTAGAGAAAATGCGACCCCATTCAAATCGACCAAACCGGACGAAATATAAAGAAACGTATTTTACTCGATTTTCATTAATTTCCCAAGGCTATAGACTTGCCATTTTAGAGAAAATGCGACCCCATTGAAATCGAACCAAACCGGACGAAATATAAAGAAAACGTATTTTACTCGATTTTCATTAATTTCCCAAGGCTATAGACTTGCCATTTTAGTAGAAAAATGCGACCCCATTCAAATCGACCAAACCGACGAAATATAAGAAACGTATTTTACTCGATTTTCATTAATTTCCCAAAGCTATAGACTTGCCATTTTAGTGAAAAATGCCACCCCATTCAAATCGATCCAAACCAGACGAATTATAAAGAAAACGTGTTTTACTCGATTTTCATTAATTTTCCAAGGCTATAGACTTGCCATTTTAGAGAAAAATGCGACCCCGTTCAAATCGAACCAAACCGGACGAAATATAAAGAAAACGTACTTTACTCGATTTTCATTAATTTCCCAGGGCTATAGACTTGCCATTTTAGTGAAAAATGCGACCCCGTTGAAATCGAACCAAACCGGACGAAATATAAAGAAAACGTATTTTACTCGATTTTAATTAATTTCCCAGGGCTATAGACTTGCCATTTTAGTGAAAAATGCGACCCCGTTGAAAACTAACCAAACCGGACGAAATATAAAGAAAACGTATTTTACTCGATTTTCATTAATTTCCCATGGCTATAGACTTGCCACTTTAGAGAAAAATGGGACCCCATTGAATTCGAACGAAACCGGACGAAATATAATGAAAACGTATTTTACTCGATTTTCATTAATTTCCCAAGGCTATAGACTTGCCATTTTAGAGAAAAATGGGACCCCATTGAAATCGAACCAAACCGGACGAAATATAAGGGAAACGTATTTTACTCGATTTTCATTAATTTCCCAAGGCTATAGACTTGCCAATTTAGAGAAAAATGCGACCCCATTGAAATCGAACCAAACCGGACGAAATATAAAGAAAACGTATTTTACTCGATTTTAATTAATTTGCCAGGGCTATGGACTTGCCATTTTAGTGAAAAATGCGACCCCGTTGAAAACGAACCAAACCGGACGAAATATAAAGAAAACGTATTTTACTCGATTTTCATTAATTTCCCATGGCTATAGACTTGCGATTTTAGAGAAAAATGGTACCCCATTCAATTCGAACGAAACCGGACGAAATATAATGAAAACGTATTTTACTCGATTTTCATTAATTTTCCAAGGCTATAGACTTGCCATTATAGAGAAAAATGGGACCCCGTTGAAATCGAACCAAACCGGACGAAATATAAAGGGAATGTATTTTACTCGATTTTCATTAATTTCCCAATGCTATAGACTTGACAATTTAGAGAAAAATGCGACCCCATTGAAATCGAACCAAACCGGACGAAATATAAAGAAAACGTATTTTACTCGATTTTCATTAATTTCCCAAAGCTATAGACTTGCTATTTTAGTGAAAAATGCCACCCCATTCAAATCGAACCAAACCGGACGAAATATAATAAAACGTATTTTACTCGATTTTCATTAATTTCCCTAGGCTATAGACTTGCCAATTTAGTGAAAAATGCGACCCCGTTGATTACAAATTACAAAGAACACGAATTTTACTCGACATTAATTATTTTCCCAAGGCTATAGATATGGTATTATAGGTGAAAAGGGAACCCCGTTCAAATCGAACCAAAACTGGATGAAATACAAAGAACACAAATTTTACTCGACATAGTTATTTTCCCTAGGCTATAGACTTGGTTTATAGACGAAAATGCGACAACGTTCAAATCGAACCAAACTGGACGAAATACAAATAACACGAATATTACTCGACATTAATTATTTTCCCAAGGCTATAGAATTGGTATTTTAGAGGAAAATGCGACCCCGTAAAGATCCAGCCAAACTGCACGAAATACAAAGAACACGAATTTTACTGCACCTTAATTAATATCCCAAGGCTATATATAGAGTTGGTATTATAGAGGAAAATGCGACCCCGTTCAAATCGAACCAAACTGGACGAAATACAAAGAACACGAATATTACTCGACCCAAGGCTATAGGCTTGGTATATTATGGTCTATATAGTATATATAGACGAATATTTTCCCAAGGCTAAAGACTTGGTATTGTAGAGGAAATTGCGACCCCGTTCAAATCGAACCAAACTGGACGAAATACAAAGAACACGAATTTTACTCGACATTAATTATTTTCCCAAGGCTATAGACTTGTTTATAGACGAAAATGCGACAACGTTCAAATCGAACCAAATGGACGAAATACAATAACACGAATATTACTCGACATTAATTATTTTCCCAAGGCTATAGACTTGTATGTAGAGGAAATTGCGACCGCGTTCAAATCGAACCAAACTGGACGAAATACAAAGAACACGAATTTTACTCGACACTAATTATTTTCCCAAGGCTATAGACTTTGTTTATAGACGAAAATGCGACAACGTTCAAATCGAACCAAACTGGACGAAATACAAAGAACACGAATATTACTCGACATTAATTATTTTCCCAAGGCTATAGACTTGGTATTATAGAGGAAAATGCGACCCCGTTCAAATCGAACCAAACTGGACGAATTACAAAGAACACGAATTTTACTCGACATTAATTACTTTCCCAAGGCTATAGACTTGGTATTATAGACGAAAGTGCGACCCCGTTCAAATCGAACCAAACTGCACGAAATACAAAGAACACGAATTTTACCCGACATTAATTATTTTCCCAAGGCTATACACTTGGTATTATAGAGGTAAATGCGACCCCGTTCAAATCGAACCAAACTGGACGAAATACAAAGAGCACGAATATTACTCGACATTAATTATTTTCCCAAGGCTATAGGCTTGGTATTATAGACGTAAATGCGACCCCGTTCAAATCGAACTAAACTGCACGAAATACAAAGAACACGAATTTTCCTTGGTTTTAATTAAAATCCTAAGGCTATATATAGACTTGGTATTATAGAGGAAAATGCGACCCCGTAAAGATCGAGCCAAACTGCACGAAATACAAAGAACACGAATTTTACTGCACTTTAATTAATTTCCCAAGGCTACATATATACTTGGTATTATACAGGAAAATGCGACCCCGTTCAAATCGAACCAAACTGTTCTAAATACAAAGAACACGAATTTTCCTTGGTTTTAATTAAAATCCTAAGGCTATAGACTTGGTATTTTTGAGGAAAATGGGACCCCGTAAAGATCGAGCCAAACTGCACGAAATTCAAAGAACACGAATTTTACCGCACTTTAAGTAATTTCCCAAGGCTATATATAGACTTGGTATTATAGAGGAAAATGCGACCCCGTTCAAATCGAACCAAACTGGACGAAATACAAAGAACACGAATATTACTCGACATTAATTATTTTCCCAAGGCTATAGACTTGGTATTATAGAGGAAAATGCGACCCCGTTCAAATCGAACCAAACTGGACGAAATACAGAGAACACGAATATTACTCGACCTTAATTATTTTCCCAAGGCTAACTAGAAATGGGACCCCGTAAAGATCGAGCCAAACTGCACGAAATACAAAGAACAGGAATTTTACTCGACTATAATTATTTTCCCAAGGCTATAGACTTGGTATTATAGAGGAAAAGGCGACGCCGTTCAAATCGAACCAAACTGGACGAAATACAAAGAACACGAATATTACTCGACATTAATTATTTTCCCAAGGCTATAGACTTGGTATTATAGAGGAAAATGCGACCCCGTTCAAATCGAACCAAACTGGACGAAATACAAAGAACACGAATATTACTCGACATTAATTATTTTCCCAAGGCTATAGACTTGGTATTATAGAGGAAAATGCGACCCCGTTCAAATCGAACCAAACTGGACGAAATACAAGAACACGAATTTTACTCGACATTAATTATTTTCCAAGGCTATAGACTTGGTATTATGGAGGAAAATGCGACCCCGTTCAAATCGAACCAAACTGGACGAAATACAAAGAACACGAATATTACTCGACCTTAATTATTTTCCCAAGGCTATAGACTTGGTATTATAGAGGAAAATTCGACCCCGTTCAAATCGAACCAAACTGGACGAAATACAAAGAACAGGAATTTTACTCGACTATAATTATTTTCCCAAGGCTATAGACTTGGTATTATAGAGGAAAAGGCGACGCCGTTCAAATCGAACCAAACTGGACGAAATACAAAGAACACGAATATTACTCGATATTAATTATTTTCCCAAGGCTATAGACTTGGTATTATAGAGGAAAATGCGACCCCGTTCAAATCGAACCAAACTGGACGAAATACAAAGAACACGAATATTACTTGACATTAATTATTTTCCCAAGGCTATAGACTTGGTATTATAGAGGAAAATGCGACCCCGTTCAAATCGAACCAAACTGGACGAAATACAAAGAACACGAATATTACTTGACATTAATTATTTTCCCAAGGCTATAGACTTGGTATTATGGAGGAAAATGCGACCCCGTTCAAATCGAACAAAACTGGACGAAATACAAAAAGACCTAATTTTACTCGATTTATTTAATATCCCTAGGCCATAGACTACCCATTTAAATGAAAATGCGAACCCGTTCAAATCGAACCAGGCAGGACGAAATACAAAGTACGTGGATTTTACTTGATTTTAATTAATTTCCCAATGCTATATGAACATTTTAGAGAAAAATTCGACCGCGCTGAAATCGACCGAATCGGGAATAAATGCTAAAAATAGGCATTATGCTGAATTTGAATTAATATCCCTATGCTGTGGACTTCCCATTTTAGAAGAAAATGCGACCCCGTTGAAATCGAACTAAACCGGATGAAATACGAACATGGGTTTTACTCGATTTTAATTATTTTCCCAAGGCTAGAGACTTGCCATTGGAGCGGAAAATCCAACTTCTGTCAGAATGAACCGAATGTGAGGGAACACTCAGAAACCGAATTTTACTCAATTTTACCCGACTTCCCGAGGCTATAGACTTGTCATTCCAGGGGAAAATGCGACCCCGATCAAATTGAACCAAACGGGATGAAATGCTCAAAATCCAAATTTTGCTCAATTTTACTCGATATCAAAAGTATGTATACTTGCCAATCGAGGAGAAATTGCGCCCCGGTTCAAATTGAAACAAACGGGACGAAATACTCAGAAAAATTTTATTGGATTTTACTCGATTTCCCAAGGCTGTCCATGTGCTCTTCCAAAGGAAAATGCGACACCGTTCACATTGAAGTAAACGGGGCGAAATATTCAGAAACCGAATTTTACTCGATTTTACTCGACTTCGCAAGGCAAAGCATTGTTCTGACCGTGACGGAAACTTTCGTTAATGGGCTTTCGTGTATCACGTGCTACCCGTGGAGTAAGGACAATTGACTGCATCCTCTGTCCTGATGACCTGAACGACCTAACTGAAATGGCTCTTTTCAGAGAGAGATAAGGCTACAGGTTTGGCTAATGAAGGATTTCTCCGACCGAGAAGAAAATTTTCGTTGATGGGCTTTCGTGGCTCATGGGCTACTGGTTGAGTGATGACAAGTAGCTACGTCAATTTTCGCGATGATCGCGACGACTTACCTTAAAAGCCCTTTTCAGTAGTAAAAACAGCCTTGGCAAATGAAGAATTTTTCAGCCGGAGACGAAAACTTTCGTTGATAGACTTGCGGGGCTCATGGCACTTAACTGCGTCGAGTTTTGTGACGATCTGAACCACTTACCTGAAACGCCATTTTCAGAAAAAAAAATGTAGCTTTTGCTAAACAAACATTTTTCCGACTGAGACGGAAAATTTCGTTAATAGTCTTTAGTGGCTCATGGGGTACTGGGTGAGTAATGACAATTAACAACGTTGATTTTCTCGACGCCTTGAACGATTTACCTTAAATGCTCTTTTTAAAGTTAAGAATAGCCTTAGAAAATGAAGGTTTTTTTTTCCGCCCAAGGCGAAAACCTTCGTGAATAGGCTTTCGTGGCTGATGGCCACGACACTTAACTGCGTGGAGTTTTGTGACGGTCTGTACGGTTTACCTGAATTGCCCTCTTTTGAAGTAAGTCACCTCTTGGGCACTTTTGAATAAATCAAATTAACGGCATCGATTTTTGCGACCATTGGGATAACTTACCTTTAAGGCCGTCTTTTTGTAGTTATGCCTATAATCTAGGCAGGTAAACCTTTTTTTCGTTCACTGCATCATGAGCTTCTATGAATATGATAGCGTGGATAGTGTGTATTCTCTCGCATTTATTAATAGTAACGTCCAATGTCATTTTGACCCAGGCAATTTGCACAAAATCGCCTTTTTCATAGGTAAGTCTTGGTAAAGGAAGCATTTGTTTCCTTCTCGGCGTGAACTTCACCGA
The DNA here is from genome assembly GCA_013339685.2 of Hyalomma asiaticum. Taxonomy (NCBI): domain Eukaryota; kingdom Metazoa; phylum Arthropoda; class Arachnida; order Ixodida; family Ixodidae; genus Hyalomma; species Hyalomma asiaticum. The sequence continues at coordinate 22,628,178 of CM023490.1, forward strand.
GTGTTACAACCACTGCCTACAGACTTGGTACTCCAGGAGGTGGCAAGGATAAGCGATGACGCCGGTGACATACAAACATTGTGAATGACGTTTCGGCGTTGCTAAATATTCGCCACGCCACGCTACCGTAGCTGTACCTATGTACTACATATATATACACGGATATGTGACGTCACATGAATTTCATACAGATTACCGGCCAGATATACACGTGGCCCGACATGCTGTACTATCACAACTTCTTCCCGCTCAATTCAACAACAAAATTTAGGTAACATCTAGTCACCTCAAGGAACAATTAACTTTAACACAAATGAATTAGCAAACAAACAATCACTTAAAGTTCTTCTGTCGAAACCAATCCGGCTGCTCGCACACGCAAACACTTTGACATAGAAGTGGTGGTTCCGGCGATCCGGATGCCGCAGCCGGAGCGGAAGACTCTGCCAAGTCCTTCGTTACTGGCTGCGGTGCGAGTCTTGATGGAGGTAATACGCCATGCTCTTGTGCGCCGCTTGTAGTGGGTTTAGCCGGCGTTTTAGGCGAACAGGAACCGTCCTGGTTGGTCTGCTGCAGTGTCGAAGTGGAGTCCGGCGGCACCTCTCTTGTTGCCGTCTGCTTTGCACGCACTTTTAAGGGCGGTGGCATTTCACAAGGGTACGCATGTCTAGGGCGCAGTGAAGCGGTGTAGATCGCGCACTTTCACCACTGTCACCGCACCGACAACCTCGATCACCACACCTTCTTCCCGGGGACACTTTCACCACGGACAGATTTCACCAAAACATGGTCCCCCACAACAAACATGTGCTCCCGCCCCCTAAACAAATAGCGCTGCTCTTTTAATTTCTCTTGTTTGTCCCAGATCATTTTCGCGAAATCTGGTTTGTGCAGTGAAAGTTTTACGCGTGGTTGGCTTTTCAAAAAGAAAGTTTAGCGGGCAATTGGCTTGTCACGCTGCTTTCCGTGTTCCGATAGGCCATGAGGAAGTTATCAATACTGTTTTGCACTGTCGACTGCTTACCCGAGGCCCCGTTCTCAAGCACCTGTTTAAGCAAAGCCTTTTTTACGGTTTGTACCATTCGTTCTTCAGCACCATTGGCTGCTTATTGATAGGCTGGGGTACGAACGTTTCATGCCATAGGTACTCAGAAAATCAGCAAACTCAGCTGAGGTGAACTGGGTCCCGTTGTGACTCACCACGACTTCTGGCAAGCTGTACGTGGCAAAGGCACCCCCATGTTTCTTGAAGGTTTTTGGGGCTGACGTTGACGACATATGGAACACTTCAATCCATTTTGAAAATGAGTCGACCAGTATAAGAAACACGTTCGTCTCTTTGTTAGCAAAATCTACATGCACGCGCCTCCGACACTGTGCGGGGTAATGCAACGGTTGAAGCGGAACCAGCCGGGAAGCTGGCTGCACTGCTTCGCAAATTTTGCACCTCTGCACGCAATCTTCAATGGCCAAATCGATTCCTCGCCACCATACGAAGCGTCTAGCCAGCATTTTCATACGGCTTGTGTCAGAGTGCTCCTCACGTAGTATGTTTAGCCCGCGCTCCCTCAGCTGTTGCGGAATTACAATTCTTGTTCCCCACGTCACGCATCCCTGCTCAAGTGACAGCTCAACGCGACCAACATAGTACAATTTCAGTTCGTCTGCATGCTGCCTAAGCCACCCATTTAGCTTGAATTGGGTCACACGGCTGAGCGTTAGGCTTCGCTTTGAGAATGTTGCGATCTCTTCCACGGTCCCAGCGGGAGGTACTGGAAAATTGCTAAGCTCTCTGCTCCTTTACCCTTAGCAAGTCCTGGTTGGAGCAACCTAGACAAGGCCACTTCTAAATTTTTACCATTTCTAAATTTCAGGCGGTACCTGTAAGCTGCAATATTAGGGCCGAGCGTTGCATGCGTGCGGCAGCTACACTTGGAATATGCCTAGCCTTCCCTAGTACCCCTAGTAGTCACTGATGATTTATGTATATGGTAAATTCTCGGCTATACAGGCTGTGGTGGTTCGTGAGCTCTGGACTCAAGACACGGAGAGCAAAGTAGTGCACAGGAAAAACATTTATGATAGGACCGACGAACGCAAACACATACAATGGTCAACAAACAGTGACAGCTGCCTAACAGCCTACGTCAGAAACTGTCCTGGACTAACGTCCTCACTGGTGATGCGGTAAGTCTAAAGTTCGTCGTAGGTGGGCGGTCACTCACGGTAACCTTGTCGACATTGACGTCGTCGTGCTTGTAAAAGGGTTGCAGGGTCGTCTGCACGACGCAGTCGCACAGGAGGTCACTGCACGAGCAGACCCTGTACTGCTCGCGCAGCAGCACGACGGACCCGCGCTAGTCAGCAGGCGTAGCCCCGTGACCACGCCCTCAGTCAGCTGGTTGTGCCGGACCCGTCCCTTGGCTCGCCCGGACACCTCACACCATACCAGGAACGGCTCGGTCACAGCAGGAAGGCGCAGACCCGCTCCTGCAGATCTCCAGACTGGCTCGGCCCCGGCACGCTGGTTGCCCGCAAGGACACGCAGTCTCGTCCCGGCTCGTCGGTAGCACCGGCTCGGTACGTTGCGTTCTTCGGGATCACTGCATCCTACAGCATCCGGTGCTTCACGGCATCCAATAGATGGGATGCCGTGAAGCACCTCATCCGTCATAGCCTGAAAGACAGCGGGTGAGCTGAGAGAGATAGAGAGAGAAAAGAGGAGAAAGGCAGGGAGGTTAGCCAGATATTAGACTCCGGTTTGCTACCCTGCACTGGGGAGAAGGGGAGGGGGTAAGAAAGATGACAGCGAGAGAGGGTACAAGATTCCAGACAAGCACAACAAATAAAACACGCGCACACACATACACACACACAAAGAACATTCCACTTATAGACGTTCACGAAGGCCGGTAGATGTCAAGAAGCGCAGTAGCGCTTGCATGGCCTTCTTCTGCGACGTGACGTCTAGTCGATGGCGTAGGATGTCTTCTTCCGACAGTGGTTTGTCGTCCAGTTTGTTGAGTGCAAGGCGAAGAGGTTGCCTCTCTACGCTGTATCGTGGGCAGTCACACAAAATGTGCTCAAGTGTCTCTTCGTGACCGCAGTGGTCACAGGCTGCGGTGTCGGCTATCCATATGCGGAACGCATATGCTTTTGTGAAAGCGACGCCCAACCATAGTCGGTATAAGAGCGTGGCTTCTCTTCGGCAAGTCTTGGGTGGGACTCGAAGGCTTAACGTCGGATCGAGAGAGTGAAGTCTGGAATGCGTGAAATGTGTGCCACCCCATTGCGATACAGTACACTTGCGAGCAAGCAGATGGAGCCTCCGTGCCGCGTCCGTCCTTGACAATGGTATGGGTACTTTTTGATCCATATTATGTGCAGAACGGGCGGCTTGATCGGCCCGTTCATTGCCTATAATCCCGCAGTGACTTGGGATCCACTGAAAAGATATTTTGTGGCCTGCCTTCCCCGTATGTTGCAGCATCTCTGTAACCTGGAACACCAGCTGTTCATGTGGTCCGCGGCATATAGGAGACAATAGGGACTGCAATGCCGGCTTGGAGTCGCAGAAAAGCGTCCATTTGTGTGGCGCTTCATCTCTGATGAAATGAAGGGCAGTGAGGATCGCTGCGAGCTCTGCTGCTGTCGATGTCGTCAGATGAGTCGTCTTAAATTTTAAGGTTTTAACTTTCGCGGGTATCACGACTGCTACAGCGGAACTGTCTGGAAGCACTGATCCGTCCGTGTAGATATGCGTAGAGTCCCGGTACTTCTCGTACAATAGAAGTAACGTGAGCTGTTTAAGCGCTGGTGATGATAAAGCGACCCCGTAAAGAAGTCGCTGAAACTAACAACCCCACATTGGTGTTTGTTGTCAACAATGGCCGTGACTCTGGGGTAAGCGGGAACTGTTGATATGCCGAGGACAGGTCTAGACGCTAAATACCCGTCCGCCTGAGAAGGTCGTGTACAAGTCATCTGATCTCGGAAATGGGTAATGATCTGTCTTTGGAGAAGGATTTACTGCTGTTTTGTAGTCCCCACATAACCGGACTGCTGCCGTTCTCTTTTACAACCGTGACTAGTGGCGTAGCCGAGTCACTGCGCATTACAAGGCGCAGCATGCCTATTTCCACATGTTCCCGCCGTTCCTGCTCAGCGTTTTCCTGCACGTACAGTAGGGACTGGCCTAGCGCGGCAAAACATCGGCGTCGTGCCTGGTTTGAAGACGATCTTTGCTAAATACTTTTGTATTGTACCCAATTTTCCCAAATTTGCCCAAATACTTTTGTATTGTGTCCAATTATTGTGCCCAATTCCCAGGCAGTCAAGTTTTAGACATTCTAGCCAATTTCTCCCGATCAGAACGGGTAACTTCCTGCCGTTGTCCTTTATAACATCATCGGATAACGTCATGCTCTGGTCCTTACACTTAACAGCCACGTCACACTGCTCTTTCAGCTCTATTTACTGTCAAGTATGCGTGCGGAGTGACGTTTTGCACGGTTCACATTTCACGTGTTTAAACCTAGATCGACACACTTGCTCCAGAACAATAGTGACTGCAGCCCCTGTGTCATTTTGCATACTCAGTGCGCGCCCTTCAACTTCTATAGTATACGCTCACTTCATAACATATCACTGGATTGCGTTAACAGAACGGTACAATTCATGCTCGGAGTCCTCGTCAGAACATGCGAGGGCGTGCATGCTCTTTGGTCTCGTTCTAGCATTACGACACATATTTTTCAATTCTCCTACATCTAAACACTGCCGAAAAAGAGACATTTGGTACCAGCACATTTGAGACGAGTGTCCCCTGCCGTACCTTTCACAATTTTAGCGCTTGCGAACTCTTCTTCTCTTGGGCTTAGCTGGGCTCTGGTCTTGATGCGGCGGGCCCTTGACATCCCGTGCTCTAGACCGCGTTTGCTCGGTGTTTTGTGCCGCTGCTTCCCTGTATAGGGCAATTTTGCATGCTCCATGTAATGTCAGCTCTTGTTCAGCAAACGGCGCGCGCTGGGTTTCTTCGTTCTGTATACCAGCAGCCAGTCTGTCTTGGATGTCGTCTTGTAAGAAATCTCCGCAGTTGCACTTCCTCACTGTTTGGGTTCCACGACTGAACCCTTCGACACGATCCCCCTCCTACTGTACGCGCCACTTTAACTTGCACCGTTCCTCTATTACTGAGCTTCTGGGGCTGTAGTGTTCCTTCGGGAGACGTTTCACTTCTTCGTACGACTATTGTCCCGGGGCCTCTGGCACAATAAGACCTCTTAGCGCTTCATAAGCCTCTGGGCCTGTTACTGTGAAAAAGACGGGATGGTACTTGGCCTCGGCTATATCGTTAGGCGTTAATGTTCAAAATGTTTTAAGTACGACTCGTAGTTTTGCGTCTTTTGGGCCGAACTCCGCTATCTTCCCAAGAGGCGGCATTTCGAGAAAAGTAGGTATATGTTTGCTAATCACCGGTTCGGCGTTTCCTCGCTGGCATTGGTTGCGAGCTAGACGTCCTGTAGCCGTCTCACAAGAAAATACCTCAGCAGTACGTTCGGTAGGCTGTGGGCGGTTTCGTACTCCGGGAGCATGTATACGGGAAAAACCACTGGACGAAGGCTCGGCACACTTGCTTCCGTTCCGTCCGCCCAGCCGCTCGACTGCCGCTTACACGGGTACGTAGTACCCTCCTCTCCAGATGTAGTAACGTTACCAGTAAATGCCTGTAAGTACCAGTAAGTAACGCTACTCAGTGCCTATTTACTGCAGGGAGGTATACCGACAGGTGACGTCACATGAATTTCATACAGACTGTAGGCCAGATATACACATGGCACGACATACTGCGCTATCGCATTCGTGAGTTACGTGAGGAGTATACCATCTTAGCGATGTCTAGATCAATCACTGATGTTGTCCATAGATTGGCACCCTACCATTCCAATCTATATGCACTAAGTGAATAGCCAGGAGAGCGCCGCGACGTAGACGGCTAGATGATAGATGCGGTCAAATTTGCTGAAGTTCGCGAACAAATGCTTCGCATTATAAAAAAAAGTTTTTTTTCCGCTGTCGTTCGTATTACCAGCAAGATCCGACGGTGATTTGGATAGCCGGCATGGAGCAGCTGATTAGCCTCAAGCACATTTTGATTGACGCTGATGAAGGTCGAAAGTTCGCGGCAAACGTTCTAAACGGGCTTTTAAGGAGTACACGCTGCGGATTCTGACATAAGCATGACTTTCAGTGCAACTCATGAGCTTTTCTCAACGCTCCTGCGTGAAGAGTGGTGCGGCTTCAAGTGAACACATTTCACCAATTCTGCAAAGGAAGTCTGCACAGCGTAAAATGCTGTCCAGTATCTGTGACTCGTGTTTTTAGTTCGGCGTCATCTGCTTCAGGACAGCGATCTTTCAGTATCGTTAGGCCAGTAAAACGATTCTTACGCATTGGAATCACGTAGATAAAGCTGACACACCCTTCTCTTCCCCGTGCACAGAAAAAGAAAAAAAATAACTGCGGAACTTCACTTGGACGTCGTTAGGAAATATTTCGTGTCTAGAGCGGCAAAACGAACAGCAACTCTTTTGTCTTCTTGTATGAAATTTGTGTACGTGTGTCAATTCACGTTTGCTTCACTACGGGAGCGAATGCGGAGACACTCAAATTTATTTTTCACGGCTTTCGAACCCCTTCCGTCGTCTACGTAGCGTGCGCATCTTTTGAGTACATGTGAAATTTCCAACTATTTTGCATGGGAACACAATACAGAATAAGCTAGGATGCAAAAAGTGTAAAATTCGCGACGGTTAAAATGAAGTAAAACAATAATTTTTGTAACAAATAATAATTAAAATAGTTGGATGTAAATAAACTAGAATTAACAACTATTGAGAAAAATAATCAAGAAACAACACACAAAGGCGACAAACACGCACACGCGCGCGCGCGCATTCGGAGCCCCTATACGTTGGTCTCCCAATACGACGTCAGACACCGACTAGGAAGTAAATTTTCTTTGATTTAGAGTTTGTGTGACATATACAAGAACATATTACGCCTAGAAAACAGCCAAAAAGAAACAAAAAAGACAAGATGGAATGCAAATAAAGAACGTTTCACACACAAACGACCAAGGCATCACTGTATACTGTACATTCAGGCGACGCCGCACATGGCCAAATAAAAAATATATTTTTCTTTACAAAATGCTGGACACGTCTCGTAGAGAAGCAACTGCAGTTCACCTCCATTAATTGTAACTTGGTCTTGGGAAGAACAATAAATGGCGAGGGGCGTTAGAAAATTGCGAAAGAAATTTCTACAAAATGTATAATGTTTTGTAGCCCACCTAGCCAACGCGGCGCTACAAAACATTCATTGCAAGCACTTGTTACACATGAATTTTTCGGCAGTACCTCATTACTTGACAGTTCTTCGTATCAACTTTCTTGAGCTCTCCTCGGAGTGGGTCACCTGATCTCTCGTTTCACCTTGAGTAATGTCGTCTTGGGCGAAAAAAAATAATAATACGTTTCTTATAAAACACACTTTTAAATTCTACTATTTAATAATAAATAATAATTTTCTAATAAAGTAACCTCTTAAGTAATACTTTTTAATAAAAATAATACTTTTCTATACATATCTCGCTCACTGATGCAGCACAAGGTCTGCCCCATCAGCGGCCTCGACCGTCAGTCTCCGCACGGTCTTCGATGAAAAAAGAAAATAAACGACAACGCAGCGGGTGATGCTACTTGAATATGATGGGCGCGATTAGAGTCGAGCAGTAAACACGTTTTCGTTCACCAAAAACCATAGTAACGAGCGAGACCGATTGCTGTGAGCCCGGTATATCGTAAGGACCCGTTAACCACGCAACCTGAACGCTACCACTCCTGCTTCTACACCCCAGGTTAACAACATAAAGACTGACGCTTGACATGCTGCGCTTAAAAAAAAAGGCTCATTTGTTGCTTCGATGACTAAGTAGGCAGCAGTGGCTTCCGCAGCAGTTGCGAAGGTAGCCGCAGTAACGGTAGTGGATCGTCTGATAGTGCTGCGACAGTAGCTGCAGTCGTGGTGGTTGTTGACGCAGCTGCGGCTCCTGTTGTTTCAAATGACCGAGTCTTCCACCATTGGCCTCATATCCACCTTTTAATGGTTTCGATAACACTGACATTGAAACACCTGCAAGGCTCAGCCTTCCGAGAAAAAAGTATTTGATCTAGAACATACTCATGCCTCTAATAAAACAAACAAATGAAAAATCTCGCATTGGCCACCTGTAATAGCGACAAACTGCAAAAAATTAGTGATCACCTGAATTGTGAAATCATACAGAAGGACGACTAAGTAATGTGAATAGACTAAAAAGAAGAGCTAAGGGTAGTTCAATGCTCAATAAAACGGAAAATGGCAGGCGTAAGCATAAGGCTCTGTAAGCAAGTATGGCAGATCATAGAGCAAACAAGGGTAACTAATATACTCGTTGCGGTTAACAGGACGAAGTGGACCTTACCAAGTACAGTAATGCGGAGATCAGACGATGGATAATGCGAGTGAGAGACTTTTTTCGAAGGCAAGAAAGGCAATAAATAAATAAATAAATAAATAAATAAATAAATAAATAAATAAATAAATAAATAAATAAATAGGGAGAGGTGCGCGCATTGCGAGGACATTTGTCTCAGACGTCCACAGCAGCCTCCACGACTGTCCTGCACTGTTCTCGGTCTATGTCCAAAACATGTTGCGCGGGCACCTTTAAAGGCCGCCTGCAATTAACCGAGAGTGGCTGAGTCAGTCAGCGTGCTGTTCTCGCAAACCAGATGGTCGTTGGCTCGGACCCCTTTACCCGATGAGCAGTATTTCATTTGTCTCTCTGTTTTATTACCCGAAACAACAAATAAGAAACAAGTGGTGCACTGTTTTCCCAATTATGTGTTGTTTTTTCGTACGCCATTGGCAGCTTCACTAGTCAGCCAACGCCTACTTTGTCTAAATCAGCGAGACCGGAGGGCCTCGATATCCCTTGCCACTAGATATTTCACGCTCACATTGTTGATGATGTCACATTGTTGTTGATGATGATGTTTTTTAATCCGAAGGAATTCCCCGGCGAACCTGAGAAATTTTGACTCTATCTATCTATCTATCTATCTATCTATCTATCTATCTATCTATCTACCTGGCCACCTACATCGTGGTGCTCTCCTGGTTTTCTCATTGGTTGCGAGCGAAAAATCAGCGTTGTCCTTAAGCGAAAATTCGAGGTAGACGCAAATAAATACTGTTGGACATGCCTGCGTCTCGGCCCGCAGTCCAGGGCTGCTACGCCCAGCAGCGTCCTGCCATCCCCGGCCGATCCCCGGCCCAAGGCTAGCTAGCACTACCACGCGCCTCGCACTCCCTGCGCACACCGTCGTCGTCACCTCTTCTTAGCGTCCCCCTGGCGGAAATCCCGACAATACATAAGAAAAGCCTTCGGCAACCGGGGAATCGAACCTGGGACCCCTTCCGCCTGAGTACAATGGGCCACGCGCTCGGCCACCCACATTTGTACTCCTACATTCTTCGTCTTGAGGTGGGTCCAGTGCTACACTAAACACGGGCAAAGGAGAAGACGCCCAGAACTGGTGCATCTTTTTTGTCCGTGTTTCGTGCAGTGCTGCACCCCCCACCTCAAGATTAAACATTACCAACTAGCTCAAGTCTCAGTTATAATGGTAACATGTTCATCGGCGAAGTTTTATGGTGCATCTATGTCAAATTGCGCAAGACGACGAGGGAGGCGACGCAGTAACTCGCACTTTCTGCCATGGGGTGGCTAGGTGAGTGAAGAGCATGACAAGAGGTAGAGATAGTGGTGAGAATGGTACCAGGCATCGGTATCACATTCAACTTTTAGTGCCAAGTTTAAGGGTTCCACAATACTTTTACTTTGTTTTGTTCAAAGTAAGCTTTTCGAAAACAGAACTTCTTGATCTAACCATATCTTATTAACCGGGGCATTTTGTCGGGGACTTTGTTCACGAATGGCAAAGGGCAACACTCCATATTTCAAATTAAATTTCGTGTTTTTTCTGTGAAATAGACAACCCCCAGACAACATCTTCTCCCCACAAGCGAAGCTTTCATCCAGGGTGCCCTGGAAAGTGAACCCGGTACTGACGAGGTCCAACAAACTGCACCGGCTACGCCTGACCTGCCCGACGTGTTTAATGCACCAGCAATCATGGCGACAGACCCTACTGCATCATTACGAAGATGCAGCCGCCAGTCCAGGCCACCGCAACGCCTACAATACGACTCAAATTTCCAACAGTTGCCCTGAACTCTTCCTATTTGTTTTTTTTTGTTTTGGAATGCTGTTAATACGTGTATTACACTATTTCTTGTCCTAATATGTGCGCCTTCAAAAGGAGAAGGATGTGTCGTGATGTGGCCGTGCAACTCGACGTCGTCATTTCTACGCGACACGAGCCGTGTCCTTTCCGTTCACTTTCCCTCTTTGCTGTTGGCGTGGCTTTATAAGCCAGCGCAATAAAAGACTCGGCGTTCTTTCGCCCGTCAGCCTCGTCAATGCGTCACAGAGACCCGTAACGTGCGGAACTTTATCCGCGGAAGAGGGCGTGGGTTCGTATCCCACTTCTGACACCATGTAAAATTCCGTGCGTTACGGGCCTGTGTGAGTCATTGACGAGGCTGACAGGCTGACGGGCGAAAGAATGCTGCGTCCTTTGTTGCGCTGGCTTATAAAGCCACGCCAACAGCAAAGAGGGAAAGTGAACGGAAAGGACACGGCTCGTGTCGCGTAGAAATGATGACGTGAGTTGCACTATCACATCGCGATACACGCCTAACACAGATCTAAATTCATAAACTCGTGGGACGTGCGCACCGTTTGGGATTTTAATTGGTCTTGATGAAGTAGTACAAATATGCGTTCGGAATAATTTGAATAGAGGTGTATTAGAATAAGTGGAAGACGTTTTCTACTTTGCGTTAAATTGGCGCGTGAAATCTGGAAGTATACCTGTCGAAACATTGTGTGTGGCCGTTTCTAATAAGTCCGTATGTTTCTTTACGATTCATATGAAAGAATGTGGCAAACATACGACAAATATGTGGAATCTATATGGACACCTCGCACAAACACAGAATTACAGAAATACGGAACGGAACGTTTCAGTAGAGATTGCGCTAAGCAATATCAGGATGCCTGCACAGCTACCGCGAAGTATTTGCTTGGCATGCTAAAAGGGCTGTTTGAGAACGACACTTTCGGTACCGTCCTGAGGCCATATGCCTTCGTGATATTTCAAAAGCCATATAGAACAAAACTATCCTGCGTACGTGCATGTTCGATCCTTCGCGGAATCGCCCAAGAGACGCTGTCACTGTGCTTAGCTTTCCACGCAGACCTGGTCATATAGCAGAATCTATTTCACGAAGAATCATACATTTTATGCAACATGGTTTCGTAATTTATGGCACCACAATACAAGAGATTCTACAGTTGTTTCATTTCGGGTGGCTGAGATGGCGGCTGCGGCTGTTGCTTTGGGGGCAGTGGAGCTGGACCAGACCCTGTGCTTGGGCCTGCGCCTACACCAGTGCCTGGACCCCCGACTGGCCCTGCGCTTGAGCCTCCGCCTGACGGTCCGCCTGGCCCTGGCTGTGGTACTTGCAGAATCGGCGGCGATGGTGGCTTTGGTAACTGCCCAGGCTTTTGTCCATCACCTGCGTTTGCGGCGATTCCGCTTTCTTAATGTACCTTGTTAGCTAAGAGCAGCTGATTTTTTGCAGCCATTGATGTGCTCTGTAGAGCATTCCAGAAAACAGTTCCATTCCTAATCTACGCACGGTGAAAAATCGCAATAAGGACGCAGATAGTTTGCGATTTCCTTCCTGCTGCATGCTGCAAGTGTTTGGATTCAGCACACCCTTTATACGGGAATCTTTGCGAGGTCAGCTGAATAATTTTCACTGCTAGAACGGGGTGGCTTGTAATTATTCATGTAAATAACGTTCCAGCAAGGGGAAACACGATATTCCTGTATTGCACGGCAGGTTCGTGCGCTTTAAATACATTCTATGGCATAATCGCATGAGGCAATCGCCCCGAGAGAATACACAGAAAGCAGCTGCATTGAAATCAGACAATTTTCATACAATTTTCATTCAGACATTTTCGTTCATCAGATATTTCAGGCAGACAATAGTCATTCAGAAAATTTTTCACATAACGCTCTTTCTGACGTTTTAACACTAAACTACCAACATTGCATACAAATACTTGATGATGAATTTCAATGTAACAAAATCTCCACCTGAACTGACGCCCCGTGACGGTGGTCTAGTGGCTATGGCACTCGGCTGCAGATCCGAAGGTCGTGGGATCGAATCCCGGCCGCGGCGGGTGCGTTTCGATGGAGGCGAGGTGGTTAGGGCCCGTGTACTGTGCGATGTCAGTGCACGCTAAGGATCCCCAGGTGGTCGAAATTCCCGGAGCCCTCCACTACGGCGTCTCACATAATCACATCGTGGTTTTTCAGCGTAACACTTCAGAAATTATTGAATTAAACCCACGTTAACTGCGTCGTTCCGCAGAGCTCATCTGCCGTATTGGTCCCCATGTCATTCGAGGTGTCCATCAAGTCACCCTCGCGCTGTCTGCTGCTAGTTGTGAGGTTTGTTCAGTTCATAAAGCGATCGTCCAGCAGAGACATTCGCACCTAATTTGGTCCTTAGAGGAAGACGATATTCATGTGAACTAAGAGGCTTTCATTTCTTGGAAATCGGAATGGAGCTCCTTGACTATTTAGTCTCGAAATGGGTGGATGCCAGTTTGTCCTTTTACCAACCTTCCTCCATATTGTGGGATTCTGGAGAACTGATTTGTCGTAACGAAATCCCCGCAAGTTCCATAAAGCTATTCGCTGGGCACTGCACTTCAAACTGCATGTAACACTAACCTTGCTTCGCAATATTTTGTTTTGATGTGATAGGGAAGTAACCACACCTTTAGATAACATCTCTGTTTAAATATGCAGGATTCCTAAAAACAAGCTTATTTGTCGCGTGTAAAGTAAGTATATGCAGTTGCGTAATATTTACGATTCATCGCGCATTTACGGCGGTCCTTTAAAGTCAAGCACATGTACGTCATCCTTGGAAATATGAAATGGCCGAAATATTGCAATATGATTGCATCCATTAAAGGGGCCGAAACTTCCCCTTTGAATTCGTAGGCAAGCACACACTCGGTGGCTTGAATGCATCAATAATTTCAATTTTAGTTGTAGAATGGCCACGAATTACCAAGGGACAGGAGAGCTACGTAAAGAGTAACGTGAGAAGCAATAAATTAATCTACGGCAGTTTTCCAATTACGTTTTCGAAGGTATGACTGCCTTTGTTATCGGATGCCTTTATTCAGTAGCGGGTACGAGTCTAGCTCCCCGTGTATTCGACACACAAGGTAGTTTTCTACTTCACTTCTTTATAATAAAACATTTAAGGATTCGTGAGAAAGGTGCTATGTTAGTGTGGATATTAAATGTTGTCTCGCTACTTCGATTCTAACTGCCTAAAGTCAAAATGGTATTGAAGCAAATGAAAATAGGGAGTAAACGCGCCGAGCTGGAACGCGCCGAGCGGGAAATCGTGGCTTTCGTAGCTTTTGACGATAGAAGGTGACGTGGAGATGAAGGATTTCGAAACATTTATAAGCGTGAAATTGGACCAGCTGGCGTAGGGCCATGGAGGATATGAACCCTTGCAAGAGGCCTTCGCCCTGCAGTGAACCCAAGTTAAGTTGATGACGATAAGTACTTAGAGTCGTGCATAAGACAATTGCATAAATACACTTTCCTTTACAACTGCAGAAAGGGCGCTATATTGAAACAAGGTAAATGGGAATACTGAAAGTTTCATTACTATGAGAAAGGCAAAAGTACAATTAGACGAGCCGCCGAGTTGATTAAATGCCTAATGTGCTTCACACGCTGATGAACGCATTTCGTACTTATGGGAGTAGGGCTATGTATCTTTAAGACGGAAAAGGAATAATATATTGTACTGCCGGGGAACAAATCTTCATACGTATACATCTTAGAAGGACGCAAACAGCCACATTATAGCATTATCTCACATATTACCAATGCTTTATATACACGTAATTCACTAGCTTGTGGGTTTAAAAGGTGTGCATAAACTTCTGACCTGGGCGCACCGGTGACTGCTGCTGTTGCTGCGGCGGCGGCGGCGGCTGCAGTTGCTGCGGTTGCTGCTGCGGTTGCTGCGGTTGCTGCTGCGGTTGCTGCGGTTGCTGCTGCGGCTGCGGTTGTTGCTGCTGCTGCTGCTGTAGCTGCGGTTGCTGCGGCGGCGGCTGCGGCTGCCGCTGCTGCTGCACTTCCTGCTGACCAGCTGGGTGGGACGCCACACAGGCCATTGCGACGGCTATCACAGCGGCGACCAATAAACGAGCCATAGTTGCTGGTCAAGCCTGCGAAGACCTACTGAATACCTTCGTGGTACCATCTGCCTTTATATACGGAAAATTTTACGCAAGGGCCTATCGTCGTTATTGTTTACGCTATTCAACCACCACAGATAAAGAGCTCCCGTACAACGGTCATATATCGTGGAGTGCAGATGGCACGTGTGCTGTAGCATCGTGTTTGTACCATTATTGATTCAAGTAACACGTTCTTTACAGAACAATGTTTTCTCGCCTTATCTACTGCGCGAGACATTGTTTTTGGAGCGCCGAATGGTGTGACGCTGCGGGAAGCTCGTAGCACTGCAGCGCCGGTTTTCGAGGAAAAAGCTTACAGTTTTGCAAACAATGTTACTTCCTTACGCATGAACACCTGCTCGGAGAAATTTGGAACCCGACGGCTTATGCCAGAGTGCGAAGTGCAGGCTTAAAATAGCAAATAGCGAGGTAGACAGTAGGGTAAGAAATTAAAGCAATCATTATCTTTATATATGGCGCAATTCAAAGGCATTTTCCCAATATTGCCATGCGTTCTAAAATTGACATACAATATTTAGAAAATCGATGAGCGGACCACTCATGTGATCGCGTTATTAAAACCCCTAGCAGCCGATTTCACGAGCGATATTTTGTTCCTTGTATTGCTCTAAGAAGAGTTAGCGCCCCGCCTCGCTTGTCTATTGGCGATGGCACTCGGCTGCTGATCCGAGGGTCGCAGGATCGAATCCCGGCCGCGGCGGCTCCGTTTCAATGGAGGCTAAATGTTAAGGCTCGTGTGCTGTACGATGTCAGTGCACGTTAATGATCCCCAGGTGGTCGAAATTTCGGAAGCCCATGTACTATTGCGTCTCTCAAAAACATAACGTGGTTTTCTTATGTAAAACCTCAAAAATCAGTCAATCGACACTCAACACAAACTACCGCAGGGGTTGGCGTCAGACCAACACCACGACCACAACTGCTGATGCAATAAGGTTATTTACAACGCGTATGCACATGGCAAGGATAGCCGTGGACCAGTAGCAGTGTGCTTCCTCGGCATGCACCTCGATCGTTGGCCCGGGTTCGATTGTACCCGCAGTCATCACAGCACGTTTTTCTATATGCTTTCATTTTAGCTTTATCGTGCCAAAGGCACGAAGCACAAGCGAGTACACAGGACAGAGTGCTCTGCCGTGTGTACTCAGTTGTGCTTCGTGTCATCTGCATATATCATCTGCATAATAGTCGAAAATACGGTAGGCAATAAAGCCCCGTCAGCAAGGCACTCATTTTTTCTGCGAATAGAACATTATTGTTCGATTATGTCCTACTCTAAGCGTATCTAAGCACACGTTAGCTCTTTGTAGCACGGTTCGTAGTGAGACAACAGGTACCTTCACTGCACCTCCGTACTGCCTTTCGGCGTGATTATACCGCGGTTCCACCGCGGTAGACCGGAGAATAAGGGCCATTGTTAGAAAATTATGGAAACATGGCGACACATTAAGGGTAAACAGTACAAAACAGGGCGCCGTCCTGTGCTCTTTAGTCGTCGTGTCTAGCCCTGTTCCAATATTCTTGTAATTGTAGACAAGCCAGCCTCTTTGAAAACGCCCCTAAGATCCATTGGCTACACACAATTCCTGCCCTCTGCATGTATGTGTCTTGCCCTCCAACTCGTCATTTTGATGTGTCTGGCGAGCCCCGTGGAGTCTGTTCCTTCAGGACGCTACAATTAACTCTTAAGCACTCAGTGGTGAAAGGTATTCGATACCGAAAACTAGAAAAGACACAAATTACTTGTCCCAGTATATGCACTAAGCTAATAAAAATAAAAGCGTTTTGCACACTGCCGGCCGAAAAAGCCGCCCTTGTCCAAGGGCTCGAGGCCGTCGCCTTGGCTGGGGTGCTTGTGGCTCTACCCCGACGAAATCGCCGGACCTATTTCTTCATTAAAGTTCTTTCCTATCTCTCTCTCTCTCCCCCTCTCGCTCGGTTCATATTTTGAAGGAACCTGTAAAGGAAACACCCCCACATAGGAACATGTATTGCCCTACCTACCATTGTGGTCTAGTGGCTATGACACTCGGTTGCTGATGCCAAGGTCGCGGGATGGAATCCCGGCAGCGGCGGCTGCTGCATGTCAATGGAGGCGAAATGCTGAGGCCCGCGTACTGTGCGGTGTCTCAAAGGGTTAAAGAATTCCAGGTGGTCGAACTTTACGGCGCCCTTGCCGATGCCGCTAACACGTCTCCCAGAATCTTGTCGTGGTTTTGAGACGTAAAACCACGAGAACGATCAGATCAGGCACATGTATTAGCGAAAACTGCAACACTCATCGCGCGGCAAGCAAGTTGCTTGATCTCTTATAAAAAAAAGACATGAAGATACTCACGTGCTGTATCAATGTGCACTTGATTGCTGTTAACAAGAAAGATCAGGTATCAAGCAAACATGTCAAATATCTCTTTGCAATGCGTGCTTGTATGAACATGCTGCGCACATGCGTGTAGTTCCGCACGATACCACGGCCAGCGATGAAGAAAATTTTCCACTTGCAGTGTAATTGTCAAAGCGTCGAGCATTCGGGAATGGGATTGTCCACAATGTTCCTGACATGTACTGCAAAACACTACAGTTTTGCCACGATCAAACCGATTTCTAGACATTTTTCCGGAATTCGTATAACAGCATCGACATGTTTCTACAAAGATTATCAAGATGAAGTTACCGAAAAAATTATCATGGAGCCGCAGCAGCGGCGCAAGAGCGTTACTGTGAGTTCCTGTGAATTCGCGTAGCAGAATAAGGCGAGGTAAAATGCGACAGGAATTTGAAGGAATAATTATTTTATTGCATTTAGTTTGGTTCCAAACAGAAAGAAACACAACAGAAATGTTATGTGGTGTATCCAGCGTGTAACACATGAATACGACCAGCTCTTCGCACTTTATTATCAAACATAAAATGTCTCTCTTTTCGCCAAACTGCCGGGCAAAATAAGACGCCACTTGCGACAACACGTGACTGCCTAGAACAATGAATTATTTCAGTTCTTGCATCCACGCAGTCTTCGTGCAATACATTCCACGCATTGAATTGTAACAAGATGTGCAGCTTTGCGGCTAGCTCCTCCACAACTGCAAGGTCACGCGCCAGCAACTGTTTCTTGTACTATTGTTGTCGTTTGTGTCCTGTTGTGAAAGGAACGTCTGAGAACATCCAAACAGTGCTCTAAAGAACATTCGCACTTTCTTGAACAATACATAATGTATATGAGCGTGAAGAAAGCAAACACTTATAAAGATACCTTAAACATGCAGGCCGCCATTTCACCTCGTTTTTCTCCGTTGCAATTCCCGAGTTCAAAGAAATTTCCCTCTAGCCCTACGGTACCTGAAGAACTGAACTTTTGCGGCATGTAGTAGACAATAATAAGCTACAATATTAATACTTACGTTGCTGTAATGACGCAGTAATTAGTTCCTGCGTTGCTCGGAATATTTTAGCGAGCACACCTACATCACTTCCTGGCGGGTCGTGGGACCATTAACAACACAGGTACATTTTTTCCCGCGCAAAATCCTCCAGCAATAGCGCAGTTTTTATGAAACGGAACAGCGAATCGCCTACACATGCTGATGCACCAAAAAGTACAAAAGGTGCTTTTTTTCTTTCTTTTGCTAGGCACAATACCAAGGTAAAAACGGCGCGTTTGGCCTACTTTCTTTTCCCTTATCTTACCTTAAGATTCCGTGTGCCGCGCCATGTAAATTATGCAATGCGTAGTCAACCAACTAATAAAGACGTTGTGCCAAAGTTCATAATCAGTGGCAAGGCCATAGATTCTGCCATGGCCATTCTGCCTTGGCCACGACAGCAGCGCAGTCGACTATAGGCCTGTTCGTCGCTAGTTTGACTTGACTTCATGTTTCTAAGGGATATAATGCTGGTTCTGTCAAGCCACGATTCATCTGCAGCCATAGGAGCAACGGTAACAGCGGCAATACAACGCATTAGAAGCCACCAGCGTTGTTATGTTGCTGCATATGCACGCACTTGCGTACTATTACGAGGCCTAGTTGGTCAGCAAGTTCCTAGATGGCCATAGCCGCAGAATGTAACAAAGAACGAGAGAAAGAGAAAAGCCAGCAGCCAGAACGGCATGGAAACCTGTCACGCGACAAGGAAGAAAAGATTTATTAGAAAGCTTTTTTATTTGCCCAGGTCCGGTTGGTTGCTTCCTCACTGTGCCCCTTCTGTAATGAGTGGGAGACGATTCACCTCTCTTTTACATCTTGCCGCCGCTTGAAAATCCAGCGAAAGACATTTCTAGAACCAATTATTCGCCAACTAGGCCTCGAATTTACTGAAATGACTATTCTTTCATTGGGAGGGTCCACTTAGGGGTACAGTCACAGCGATGTTTGTTCAGCAATTATAAAATTGCTATGGAAACTAAAAAATTTTACCTTAATTTTCATCAGTTTTGCTTCGCCAAACCAGACATACAAAACTACTCTTTAAGTCAAAACAGTATTGGCCAATCCCCTACCCTGGGCATGTACCAAATTACAGAGGAGAAGACGAAGAAGCTTTTAACAGCGAAACTAGTCTTAGTCGACCTTTCACCGGCGAGGTTGCCGGCGTTACACAAGAAGTAAAACGGGATGCACATTTGTCTTCACCCCGCTACTACATCGTGTTGCCCATGCGAATCTCCTTGCGCTGCATTTGCCCACATTTGCTTCATCTATGCTCTCGACCCACTCTTGCCTTTTGTGCACATGAGTGCAATTATGCGAAATGCAATGCGGGAAATAGTGTAGAAAAGGCTCATCGCGGGAGTACCGTGTTCGATTCCGGAGCTCGGAAAGAAGAATTGTTTAAAGAAGAGCCGATGCCTTGCAGTTGTGTTTCAAAACAAAATTGCAAATTAGCTAGTGTGGGAACCGCAATAATAGTTGGCTCACGTGCTCACAGGAGCTGGAGCAGATCCTTCAGAGAGCTAACGGCGAGCCTTATATACACACCCTTTACCGCTGGCAGGACTCAGAGACGGCAGGCACTTATAAGCGTTTCTTCGTTACCAGCGAGATGGCGCGAGGAGCGCAACGGCCGCCTTTGCAACAGGAGCGCTGTTCAAGCTGAGAGTATCCATTGTGACAGCTTATTCGCGCTCGTTCGGTGTATATCTGTGCGTTCGTTTCGTGCGTGCTTCACTTGATAGTTCGCGCTCATCTTCTGTTTGTTCATTGAGCGGCCTCCTTTGAGCTCGAGGGACGCGCTGGAAATTTCAAGCTGCCTCCACGCTCTTCGCGTTGCGGTCCCCTTTGTTGCTATCGCGTTCATTGCTTCGCCCTTGCGGCGAAACTGTGACTTTTTTCCATAAATGTTTACTCTCTCTCTCCAAGAATGATCGGAAGCGCTTTCTGACTTTGTTCAGAAGTGTATTAGGGTCCATTTAACGTAAGGCAGGGTTACAGTAGTATTAGGTTACAGTAGTATTCGGTGGCTTGCCATGCTGCGGTGTCTTTGGAGCACCACCTAAAGTGGTGGCAACCTCAGCTGTTTTTTTTTTTCTGCTGCGTCGACGACGGTGCCCACGGCAGCTGCTGCAGCCTTTGTTGCTGGTTCGCGTGTGCGACGGTGTCGCATGCGAACGCTTCGGTTTCGTTCACAGGGGTCAACGGCACCCGAAGCGCTTGCTGGTGCTGCGTCAGGGGTGGCTTAAAGCTTAAAACTTCGTAGAATTATGAGAGTCACAGTTGCGGAGGGCTCCAGGAATTTTGACCACCTGCGGTTCTTTGACGCGCACTGAGGTTGCGCACTTTTTACATGTGCTGGCAACAGAGCTATGTCTAAACGTTCCCCGAGGTACTGCAGAGTATGTTTTGTGATCGGTAAGGCATCTTAATTCGAGCATTCGGTTTTACAGAATGCTCGGACACTTCACTGATGAACACAGATCTTACCTGGGATCCGGGGGTCGCGGGATCGAATCCCGGCCGCGGCGGCTGCGTTTCGATGGAGGCGAAATGCTGAGGTCCGTGTGCTGTGCGCTGGTTCAATCGGAGGCGAAATGTTGAGGTCCGTGTGCTGTGCGCTGGTTCAATACCCAGCTACCTCTTAGTAGGTTGCCTTTGAAGGTCACAGCGCAGTCGTGCGTGTCTATTTGTTATGTCTGCATGACATCTATCGCTACGACAACCGGTATGCCTTTGTTGTTTTTAAGTGCGTTCTGATAATACATTAACTGTCTATCTTACTTGGTTCGTGATTGACATGAGCTGAGTGAAATTCAAACACCTGTGGAGCATACCCGAATACCACGGGCGGGTCCTTATGGGTATGGGCCACACGTGATTTCAGTACCGTTAAGCTTGACGTAGACGACGAGTATGTCATGCTGGAGATATAAAGATCGCTCATTCCGGTTCGTCATACCTTGATACCGTACCTTTCAAATTTTGGTATATACCAGGTAGACCACATGACAGGGAGAGCACCGAGACGTAGGCGGCTAGATAGATAGATAGATAGATAGATAGATAGATAGATAGATAGATAGATAGATAGATAGATAGATAGATAGATAGATAGATAGATAGATAGATAGATAGATAGATAGATAGATAGATAGATACCGTCAGGTTCGTCAAGAAATGCTTCGCATTTAAAAGCTGTGATGGGGCCGTTCACAATGCAATATGGCGCTTACCTTTGTACGTATGTAGCAGCAGTTTTAAAATTTCCATCTACTGTGTATTTCGTATTACATAACACATGAAAGGCGCAAATATAAGACAAATCTGGTGAAGTTGCTATTGACCATCGTGTGTCACGGCAAACCGTTTTGCAGTGATCTACCAGTGTTTGGTGACGTTGTCGCTGCGCAGTTCACATGGTGCGACGCCGCAGTGCAATACTATGCATCTGCCGCGCTATGATTGCGAATTTGTAGCTGCACACGTGGTTCCCCCCTCGACACATGGGTAGTGCTTGTGCTGTTTCTGGTGATGTTCATTAATGCAGGCACCGCCATTTGCAATTGTTAGAGGTAACGAAAATTGCGATTGATTTGAAAAAACACGGTGTGTTCCGCCTGGACAAATTGCTACGCGATTGTTTGGTACCTATGCGTCTACATGGCTTCCTATTTGGCTTCTTCGTGAGTCATTGTGTTTGCTTTATATTCCTTTATTCGTTAAACGTTGGAAGCCTCTAGGCTAAACATTATGACCAAAGACATCGTATATGTTTCTTGTTGTTTTTCCTAATGCATTCCGCTCCTATTAAAGAAAGAGATGCGTTTACCTATGTTTTAAAGTCGCTATATACTTTGAGCTGCTTATCAAACCGCACACATGAACACATAAAGGTGCCTTTCTCCTCATACAAGGCACAAAACTTCGTTCCATAACTCATTCGATTCTGAGAGAACATGACACCCCATAACATTTCTTCTGTTTACCGGCGATTCTAACCGTAATCAATTATCGATTACCGATGAATTACCAACTTCCTATGTTTGAAACACAAGCAGGAAGACACAAGTGTATAACACAATGAGAAATTTGGCACATGGGTTTATTACAAAAGATCTTTCTCGATCGGTCGCATCATAGGGTTACCAATCCAAATTCCGCTGCTGTAGCTGCTGCTGGCCGTGCCATCCACCTGCGTAACCATTGCTGGGATAATAGTAGCCGCCCCGAGGATATTGTTGGCTGTGGCCGAAGCTGTTACCGTAGCCTCCCACGCTACTGTCAGTACACGCTCAGTCCCCCCAGGGGTCCATAGAAGAAACCACCACTTCCGTATTGCTGACCCCCGTAGCCGCCGTATCCATGACCATCTGAAAATGGAAAAGTGGTGAAGCAAATCAGTAACACGAGCTCGTCTAACTCGTCCGTGGCGGAAAAAAGATCACGTTGAGCCATTGCGTAAGCCTTCCACCATGACGAAGATGCGTTAGTGAACAAAACTGAGTTTCTAAATGTGAAATTGGTCTGAAAAATTGCGACCTGTAACTTAAATACAATCTGCACACGTGGTAGCTCGGACTTTAATTGGCATGCACGAGAAAACGTATTTATGTTATAGGGAGACCTCTTTTCCAGCATTTTACAACACAACGGGCTGTGCAACCTACATGCACGAGGCGTTGGCTCGTTTAGGTCACGTGCACAAATATCATATATCATATATAAGTGGCACTAGTGTCCTCGGTAGCGTCGTCCGGAGAGATACAGATGGGGCGCTCATTTCAACATGAAAGTACTTTGTGCCGGGGTCTATCAAGACCTCAAACACGTCATTTCCGTCACGGAAACGACGCAGTAAAATAAAAGAGCATATATATGACAATACAAATACTGGCAGGAAAATTTCCGTTCACGTGGTCGCGCTGGGAATTGAACCCAATACCGCACCGTTCCAAAGCGAATGCAATTTCTACTTTTTCTGCTGATCAGAAATTCTGCATATAAAGCAATCACGCGGACTCCACGTAAACGCGGCTAAATGCATATTTTTTTTTCATATAGTTTCTTGCAGAAGTATTAATGGGTCATTACCTGTTCGGGAATTCTCTTGAGTATGTTTTGGAAGTGGAAGTACAACACTAGAAGTAGAACACTTTACTCGAAGAATTCATCTGGCATTTATTTGAACTTTAGTACCTTGATTAGCTGACAAAACTTCGCACTGCAAATCTACTGACCATTTGTGGCAAACCACATTGCGTCACTGCGTTTATGTCAGAACTCGCGCACAGAGATACTTTATTCCTCATTAAACGCGTTTAAACCACTACAGGAAGCAAATAACTCTACTCACCAGATGTATAGGGGGAGCTCCACTGTAGAGTCCGCTGATATGATGCCGCGCAGGCCAATGACACCGCAAGCACAGATACCACCAGAAGATGTCTCATTGTTCCTGCTTCAGTGTTCTATAATCATGCCGACTTTGAAGGATCGAAAGCCCTTTATAGACCCCAAGAACATCGACCTTGTTCTCATGTCGCCAGGAAGATGACGTTAAATTGGCAAGTGCTGGAGAACGTCTCACGCAGAGGTTTCTCAAAAATTCCTGCCATGGAGGCTCTTCGCAGGTTTCTTTGTTTTCTTACAAAAAGCATTTCCCGAAAACAGACATTCTGAAAGGGCTTTGCGTTCTGACAAGACGAAACAATTTGAAAATGGTCCTTCCACAAAGGGCGACGTAAAAGCTCGTTCGCTGTGGTTGATCGATTGACGGGACTGAAGAGAACAAAGTGAATTATCTAGTTCGTCCTCGGAACGCCCGGTTGTGTCAGTGCACAGCATTGACGGCAGCACCAAGCTTCTGACGTGAGAGTCTTTATTTGTTTGCGGACTTACGAAAACAGTCTTGCCCCTTTTATTGCAGCTTGACGTCCTTCATCCGAAAATAGAGTGGCAAGCCAGAAATAGAGTGGCAAGCCAGTTTTTTTCCAAGGACTATTGCTTACTGGAATGGTCTACCTGGTTCTGTTCGTGAAATGAACATATCAGATTTTTTGGAGTCATTTGAATGACATTACTATCTTTTGCCTCATTCTGTACCCGGTTGTGCTTAGGAGGTGACGATATTGCTGTGATGTTACTGTTATTCTTCCTAGTGTATTCATGTAACCCACTCCTGCAATAGCCCTGCGTTGGGCTGCAGTATTTGGAAATAAATAAATAAATAAATAAATAAATAAATAAATAAATAAATAAATAAATAAATGAAGAAAGAACTTTGAACAAAAGAGGGTCACGCGAATGGGACACAGCAAACCAATTTAGATTGGATAAATGTTCTTCATCGTAATGTTTCTGAACTGAACGGCAAAGTGCTAGTCACTGCTAGCATGCTAGTCAAGTACAAGCTTTTTCTTTTTTAGCTGTGCGCGGGCACCGCCGCACAGATGCAATATTGAGGTGTGACGATTACAAGATTCTTTCTTGTGTTTCAGACCATGCTGAAGCGATTGTTAAAGCAACTCTCCGAGTTCAGTCCTGGGGCTTTACGGGCAAAGGAAAACTCGTCCTCATCCATTAACAGCATGGAGAGCTTCGAAGCCTTCGCAATCGCACCACACACGCGACATCGGTGGAAATTGCAATACGTGGTAGTCCCAGTCATGTCAATAAGGAAGCTTTGCCGACTGTTCAAGGAAGACAGCGGGGCTGGTCTCTGCCATACAAGCATATTATTTGAAGTCTTGAGAACTATATGCGTGTGTGGGTTTCTATGGTTAGCCCACCTTTTGTCGCAAGTGACACTTGGGAGGTTTCCGAGTGTTCTGCGTTTGCAAATGTTCAAAAGCTATTATACGAGGTTATACACGACGAAAAAAAAAGGTGATTTTCCTTATAGCTTTGTCGGATCCATGTCACCAGCTTTCAACAGAAGTGGGCGAGCTTCCAAGCAGTTAGCAACTTCGATCATTCGATCACCAGACCACCAGCGCGCTTTTGCAACCTCTTTTAACCTATAGGCACCAGCTGACAGTGGCGGGTGCCCCTCTGCCTCCCACAGCAGCAGCGTGTGCTCAGCTATTTCACCGAGGCTGTGTGGGTTAAGGTAGGCACAGCAGACCGGTCACGTCCGTATGGCACAACTTTTCCAGATAACTGCATTTAAACGACCGAGCGCCAGGTGGGTCTACTTCCCTACCCACATGGAAAAACCGGTGTGTTACCGGCCGGCTGTGGGACTTGAACCCGGTACCTCGCACAATGGAAGCGCACGCTCTGCAATTTTGCAAACGCTACTCTAAAATTCACGTAATATTGAACTCGCAGTTCCTCTTACCAGATATTTATAAACCGAACGTCTTCTTTTTAACAACCGAGGCATATAAGGCCGAGTTTGGTCCTTATGGAGAGTGGTTTTTCAGTTAACAGCAGAGCCGCCACGCGCAAGACGAAAGCTCTTGACCTTAACCGTATACCCAAATAGCTATATAGTAGCGATTTCATGGAGGACTGCATAGGAAGAGGGAAAGAAAGAAAGAAAGAAAGAAAGAAAGAAAGAAAGAAAGAAAGAAAGAAAGAAAGAAAGAAATAATGAAAGAAATAAAGGAAGAAAGAAATAAAGAATTAAAGAAAGAAAGAAATAAAGAAAGAAAGAAAGAGTCTCGAGTTGCGCAGAAGGGAAAAGCAGACCCACACTTACACTCAACCCACCAACCACAGCCTGGCCCCACTGCCCGCTGTTACATGATACTGATAGTGAACTTGACACCATTGCCCGAGCTGAGCTGCCGACAGATTTCACAGTAGTTGAACTAGCTTTACTTTTTCGGTTTTAGGAGGAGGAGGAGATGGGGAGAGGTTAAGGAAAGGCAATAAGGTTAGCCAGGGATGAGCCCGGTTGGCTACCTTGTACTGGAGATAGGGAGGAAAACTAGGTGCCGAGGGGGTCCCCCGTCTAGATGCGTGGTAGGATTAAAGCGTAAACATAATATTTAGTCATGCGACGTGCCGATACGAAAAACACTTGCGATGTTTGTCTATTCTGCACTTGACTTGATCACCACCATCAGGTTAGTGTAGGCAGTGCTGCCGCCAGCATCATAAATTGCTCCAGTGCTGACTAATTTTCTCAACGGTATATCAGCACGGACTTTCTTTTCATTAGGTCCAGTAACCCTACACAAGCAAGCAAACTCAGGCACATGTATAACGTCTTGAATATTCACTAACATGTATATCATGCTATTACGTATCAACGCATCTAGCTGTACTGATGCGGCTTGCCTGTCGGGACGTCTCATGTTGTCAGTTGCAACTGGAGCGAAGAAAATGTTGAGTGCCTCCGTATTCCGAGCATATGTCGTCGTAGACGTATTCGAATAGAATAATTTGCCTTTCTTCGCCTTGTATATACTCACCCGCTAGAAGATTCCGACACCAGATTCTTGCTGACACAGTAGTTCGTGGCATCGTCGCAGTGAGTGCTCCTTATGTGCCAGTTAGGGTGGCTTGCCTTAAGTGATGAAGATAAGGGAATGTCGCTGGTGCCAACGTTTCGATATGTGGACTCGTCATCGTCACGCCTACTGTCCTTACGTCCTGAGCAGCTGCCCTGGCGAAGACACGTCCACTTGCCGAAACGTTGTCTCTATAGCGACATTCGCTGTTCTTCATCAGTTTACACCGACCGCTTTATATATTGAAGCGTCCGTGTCTACCTGTGCTTCTGCTCTATCTTGGATGCCTTAAGTGTAAGTCATTTTATTATAATTACATGAAGTTCGAGGTGTGACTCGTCGTCAAACCATTCATGGCGTGTGCAAAGAAGTCAAACGTGATCCATAAAAAATGGACCTCTTGCGTGCAGGCTAGAAACACTTTAATTTGGACAGTAAGAGGGAAAAACTTATTTAAAGGGCGTTTTTTTGCTACCAGTGCCATATCATTAGAGTGTCTTGGGTAGCAAGAATACTGCAGTCACGGTACATCGTACGCAACGCGGAATTGGCATTGTTGGATCAGCTACACGTCGCCTCACCAGCGGTTTCGATTTGGCTGCAGCTAGCACCAGCACAATAACAAGGGTGGATGCGTGAATGCACCAGGGCCTTTTGGTTTACTACATTTGACTCTTCAGTTCAACACGCAGCTTCGCAGTCAAAAGGTGAATACAAATATTGCACGAACCTAAACGCGCATCTTTCTCTACCTTAATTGATACGAGCATGTCCGCTAGCGAAGACACCAAAGAACATCGCTGCGTTGTTAATAAACCAATCTATATGTACCTGTTCATCCTGCAGCTACAAGAAACCGATTACTGAGATAAAACTTCTCTTGGTAAGGAAAAGTAACACTGGTTCAGGAACCCACGATAAACGCCTTTCCTAGACGGTTGCTCTAGCAACTGAGCATCCAGAAGGCGAGTTATTTGCAGTGCCAAGGCAAATAAATCGTCTGGAATTATGGAAGCAACCAATTCAACGGAACGGAACTTTTGTGGGTGAGTGTTATAAATGTGTGTGCAAATTATTTTTTTTCATACCCCTTCAAATTTCACAATTCAGCAGAAACGATTTGCCGTATTGTTGGACTAGCTGCTTAACACATTGCAAAAACAGCACAGCCGAGAGTGTCATCCATCAATTGTTGCTGCTCTTTCGTGGCGTTTCTGTGGTCTAGCTCGCAACAAGCCAAGACGCGTTGGAATTTCACTTTCAGGGAGGTGCTTTTTTCTGCAGCCTTCCTTTCCTTTGACTTCTTCGTTTGTGGATTGCAATTTCAAGGAAAATAAATTTAGTTTTGCTTCATCGTGTCTTGCCTTGATGATCACGATGATGATAATGATGATGATGATGATGATGATTGTGTTTCGGTTAAGGAGAGGACGCTAATTTCTGCAGCCCATGTCTGGAGCACGGCTAAGCGCCGGGGGGGGGGAGGGGGGGGGAGAGGACTTAAAGAGAGAGCCAGGAGACAAAAATAGTAGTGGACGGCTCCGGAAATTTTGACGACCTCGGGTTCTTTAACGTGCACCGACAACGCACAGTACACGGGCATCTGGCATTTTCGCCTCCATCGCCGCGATTGAAACCGCGTTTGTTAGGTGCCAAGCACCACAACCACTATAGCACCACGGCGGACTTGAGGTAGTTGGGGCTAATATGTACCGTGACACTTTCTTTGAAACGGACTGGCTAGCCGCAATAAAGAACTTGATTTCCACGATGCTGTGGAAGTGGACAGAAAAGGAGCGAAGGGAGCAACAAGGGAGCGAAATATTATAAAAACAATAAAATGACAAGAAGTACCGTCCATGATGGTTTCTGTTGTACGCATGCTGTTCTGCAGCTCAGCTACTGTTTTTTTTTCTCTGTGTGTTTTATCGCAAACACACCCACTTTCTCCTAAATAGATCAGACTTCATGAAGCCTTTCTTTTCTTTTTGTTTGCGGCAAGCTGTGCAAACGTCGTCGCTTTGCATTATGGTATTAGACCCCCACAAAGTGAAACAGTTAAGACAACTGTATTCTCGTCGCAAGGATGCAGAGTGAAGTACACAGGAATTTCCCTTCGTCGATGACCAAAGTCGCTTTATTCAATTACAGCCAACATCTAACTAGAGTTCCACGATTTTTTTCACAAGTTCCACGAAATAGATCGCCGTTGCAGCAGCTGTTGGCCATCGCCGTCCAAACCTGCTGAGAAGCCAGAGGAGCTTCCGTAACTGCCGGATCCACCTGAGCCTCCAGATCCGCCAGGATACCCTGACCCTGATAGTCCACTAAGCAAGCCTCCTTGCCCGCTAAAACCGCCGCTTCCCGAACCTGACGAGCCCAGGCCACCACCCAAACCATAGCCAGCTCCACCGGAACCACCACCGCCAAAGCCGGAACTGCCGCCGCCACTGCCTAACCTGGGGCCGCCGCCTGAACGACGAAATACGAAGCTGGAACCGCCTCTTCCAAAGCCTAAGCCACTACCGCCCCTGCTGGAGCCGTAGCCTCCATTGCCATTTCCTCCACCTCCGTAGTTCGATCCATAGCCGCCACCAGTCGAGCCAGAACTGTAACCGCCCCTGCCACCCAAGCCAGAAAATCCAGAACTGCCAAAACTGCTGCCACTGCCTGAAAATACATTTGCACAGTATTCTATATTTCTTTTATTTATTTTTTGTCAACTACCAGCTTATTGCTTGACTAAGAAGCATATTTGTTATTAATATACACTTTCTATTCTTCTATGTGTTTTTACAGGTGAATACCTAATGAACAAGGATATTAAAATAACTGACAAAGGGTACTGTCTCTACTGCAGTGGTCGCCACTACTCAGTACTATTATGTATCAACAGCAGTGTGATGTCGATTAGACCCATTCTAGGCGCAATGCATGTGTGCATAGAAGAACGTGTCTTCGTTGATTTCACAAGCAAAGAAAAACTCGGCATATCGTTTTGCGTGTAGGTTATATTGGACTAGGCCATCGGGACAGCATTCGCAAAAGGTAGTCTTTCTAAGATAAATTGGAGCTACTCCTGGTTAGGCAGGAAAAGTCAGTAAAAACATGCATGACAAGTGCCAAATCATGGGAACTTCGAAGAAATTCTTAGTGTGAGCAGGCTGTTAGCGAAAGTTGTATATCGAAGCTGTTTGCGACTTTCCTACTCATGTACTTGTGAAAGGTTAGAAAACTTTTAAGATAATACACCTCGAGCAATTTTACTTATGCTTTCGGCGCATTAACAAATGGCAAATCCGATGTCTGCACAAACAAACGTATCAATTTAATTTCTTGAACGTTTTCCAGAATATCTTCATACATAGCCTGTCATCTGAATTCAGGCACGAAACTTCCAATCAGCTACTTGACAAAAAAGTGCTAACGGCGTTCCGTAAATTTGATCTCTTCGAGTGTTTCACAGGAAAAATTATACCGTAATAATTTATTGCTCAGGTGTATTGTTCATGTTCGTTGCGTCTGTTGTTTTTCGTCTCTTTATCATGCGTCGCGGCATTTTGTTTATTTTCATGTATAGTGCTACGCCTGAGTTTGAATTGCCAATGATTGCTGTGACGGTTTATACAAGAACAGTTGTATAAACCGTCTTTAATGTTGGCGTTGTAGTGGCCAAGTAAAATAAATTTAGTGTTCTTGCGTATTTATAAAGAGGGTACCCCACTATAGCTTAATACTACGAAGAAAATCGAAAGAAGTGAGAACAGCAAAACAGAAAAAGAGTTTTAAATGAACATCTCCTACAGTAACGACTTTCCCCTTTAATATAGGCTCAAACAAGCTTGCTCAAATGCACTTAAAGCGCATGAAAAGCGCGGACTGATGGCCACTCAAAATATTTGATCTAAACATTTTTACTGCTCGGTACAATGTCACGTCACGTGCGGTGCTTGTCAGCGAAATTTTGAGTTGGACTTTAAAAGCTCATTAACGGTGATCAACATTGATCACATGCGATGAAACCTGGTTCGTACAAGTTTCGAAGCAGTGTTGCTCTGCCCATTGTAGAGTTACCAAAATATTACTCCATGCAGATAGCATGTCCCTTAAAAGCAAGGAAAACCGACAGATCCCGCGCATTCTGGGAATTGGTGTCACTGAGAAGCAGCCAGCGAGGAAATTTTCTTTACCGAATAGCTGCCATTAACCAAGTGTAACGAGTACGATCAACGTCATTGGGCGAAGTGAGCAGTGCGCGCAACGCGGGCATACCGGGCGCGTTGACGTCACTGTGGTGCGCCGAGTTTTCTGTGTATGCTAGTGCAAGGACGTCTGCTCTGTCTCGGAGAAATGCACTCTACTGGGCGATTATGCGCCTGCGACGAGAGTCGTGCGTGGGAGTATTCCTACGGGTTCGAGCAAAGATGGACAAAAGGAGGCCGAGTGAGAGTAGTACAAATACATTGTTTCCTACATTGCTACAAGAACAGCTAACACAAACCACTACAGCAACTGACCTTAGGTAACCGCTACCATCATAACTGCTGACGCAACAGGCATATTTACACTACGTATCACGTGCGAATAGCAGCCGTGGAAGAGAGGCACAGCGCTTGCTTGGCACCTGCCTGACCCTGGTTCAATTCGTACCATCCGTCAATACACCAAGTTTGTCTGTACCTGTCTGCTTGCTACACACTTCAATCGAGAGCTACAACGAACGGAATATCGTTCTTTTGTTTAACCAAACGAACCGCGCTCTCATCAAATTTGCAGTGCCTATTCTCGTTAGTCCGCGATTGACCCAAGCTGTAATGTTAACATTGAACCACTTGTGGCGCATAACCGCATTCCCCGTATTAGGGGTATGAGCGATTTGTGATCGCACCGTTGTTAATCGTGAAGTCTATGGTAAGTATATTGTATTAGTGATGCGCAAATTAATCGCTTGTGTTTGTCGTGTGTTCGTGCCCTACCATGCCAATTTCGGTGCGCACCACGGGAATGAAACGGCCAGCACAGCGTCGAGACGCAGACGGCAAGATAGCTAGGTAGATAGATACGGTATACGCCTCAAGTTCACCATCAAATTCTTCGCATTTAAGAGGTTTTATATATGACATTTAGATGCTTATGTTTGACACGTCCAATACTTATATCTAAAAGCGCGTTAAGAAGATGCCGTAGACATGTACGCTGTCAGGGAAAGGGCTCTTCCCGATGGATGGGAATTTCGCACCACGTTATGTTCAGATAATTGTATGGATTCATTACAAAGGAGTTTTAATGGGCTATGTATATATCAAAGTACTGAAGAACAACATCCATGAGAGGCGTGGTGAAAAGTTACATTGATGAAAGAATTCGCGGTTACTGGTCACTTTGCTAATTTGTACTGCTTAGTTGCTTGGTCGTATCTATCTATCTATCTATCTATCTATCTATCTATCTATCTATCTATCTATCTATCTATCTATCTATCTATCTATCTATCTATCTGTCTCTCTGCCTGTCTGTCTGTCTGTCTGTCTAGCGGCTTCCGTCTCGCTCACTTTGTATATACCAAGATCGCCATGGTAGCGCATGAACATGTGACAAACATCAATCATCAATCTGACATCGCTAACCCGATTAAGTCGTCATAGGTATCGGGATTAACTATGGCAGGATCACATGTGGCTCACTCCAGTAGTGCTAGGATCGGGGAATGCGAGTATGCACCACAGGTGACGGAATGTTAATAGAACAGCCTATGTCCATCAAGACCCAACAGAATACACGCTGAAAATTTGATAAGCACACCCTTTGGGTTGGTTCGACAAGATAAAGGGAAACGTCGTCAAGAAGCAGCACGGATTGAATAAACGAGGACTTGAGCAAAGAGGAACACACAGCATCAGCGCTGTCCTGTGTGTTCCGCTATGCTTAAGTCGTCTTTTTTAATCCGTGCTGTTTCTGGACGATGTACCACCACCAACTCGCCCAAGTGTATATCCTTCTGGAAGGAGGTATCTTTTCTTGTAGCGTGCTATTGAAATACAGGCGCCAAAAGCAACACAGAAAAATGTGCGGTAACTACTGAAGATAGGAATCGAACCCGGACTAACGAAGTACCAAGAAGGCAAGCTACCCCTCGCCCATAGCAGCTGTTCCCATGTAGTGCGCATTGTAATAAACTTTGGTGCTGGTGCTTCTCTACCCTCAAGTGATGTCATTTGTGTTAATCGCTGCTATGGCAATTTAAGAAGCAATACATACGTGCTGCTGTCACTC
This sequence comes from Hyalomma asiaticum, assembly GCA_013339685.2. Classification (NCBI taxonomy): domain Eukaryota; kingdom Metazoa; phylum Arthropoda; class Arachnida; order Ixodida; family Ixodidae; genus Hyalomma; species Hyalomma asiaticum. Next base: position 22,660,892 of record CM023490.1, read on the forward strand.
GGCACGCTTTTGTTCAACTGTGCTTGACCCCTTAGGAATAATACAACAAACGACGCCCACAATATACAGCATGCATTTTTATTCGACGGGAAAGACGACCAGCACTAGAGTGCTGCCGCTGTGCTTGGAAAGCCGACGTTATGCACACAACCAGCGAATTTGCATAAAGACGCTGATCGTAATCGTAACACTTTGACTCAATGCGGAATAATTCGGCATATTAGATTTGCTCACTGACAGCTTCACATGAGATTGACTTCCACCGTGCGTAAGAACTGCCGCATTCTTCACGGTATTATTCACCTTCACTCCTCAGAAAATTCGGATTACAAAGCGCAGAAACAAAAAAATCATTTCTTTTACAAAATGCATGTCCAGGCCACGCCACATACACACTTGATGTTTCTTTTTGATAACCGAGCGCGGATCATGCAGTTCAGTTGAGTACATGCTCCTGTTAATCAATGATATACATCGCAAAGCTTCCTCGGTATATGAGAGACATCCCGAGCCAGAAGGATAAAGGATTTCACTGCATTAAAAACACGTTTGGACCCTATAGAAAGCACGCATAGGACTTACCCAGACCGTCCAAGAGAGAGCTAGGCCGCAAAACCTGCTGGAAGGAAGCCACACATGTGAGAGATATAGCCAGAACGCCGGCAACAAACATGCGGGCCATGTTACCGCCTGTGGACTGTGCAAAGCTTGTGAAGAAGCTGAAGGCCCTCATGATCTTTAAATACCCATTTCTCACGACAGATCACCTGTCTCCAAACGCGAGGTACCCGAAAACAGAGCAGCAGAACGAAAGCTCTTACGCCGTTTCCACAAACGCAATCCGCAAAATAGTTCTTGTTTTCCATAGTCAAACCTCTTTTGTGGAGATAATGGACCACCCAAAATGACAGGAAAGCTACTGAAAGCTCGTTCACATTGTGCTTAGGCGAACATCTCTGTCTTCTCCTTAACTGCCAGCGATGACAAGGCAGCTACAATTGGTTCTTCCAGAATGAGTGATTCACATGGGAAGGAAAAAAAAAGCCACGCATATCCACGGAGTGCATGATGATGAGTGGGCGAAGCTCCGGATGTTCATCGGTAAAAACCGTGAATCTTCCGTGAATCTTGCCCAGTACATCATCAAAGACGTGACAAATGCTGTGTGTCGCCATCTAGCGCTCTCCTATCACACTAGAGCACGCAGCTAGCGCCTCTGCGCCATCTATTGATCAATTCACGTACTAGCTAAGCAGCACCGCAGCGCTCGGACGGACGGACGGACGGACAGACGGACAGGGAGACAGACAGACGGACGGACGGACGGACAGACGGACAGGGAGACAGACGGACGAACAGACGGACAGACAGACTCCCATACTACGCGTTCCCACACATCTGAATGAAGCGAATATATGCTGGGATACGAGCGCATTATATGTAAACATACTAGCGCCATCTAGTGAGCGCTTCAGAAACTACAGGTGGCTACAAACATCGAGGGAAGGACAGACCCACGCCCTAAGGAGCTTCGCCCCTAAAAAACGTCCTAAATGGTTTCTTTATTTGCGACGTTTACGCTAACCTTATGCTGCTTTGTCCTAAAAGCAGTCATATCAATAGTGCAGCTTCAAAGAAATCGTCGCTGCCCACCTACATTCTTTAGTTTGTTGCTAAGGTTGCCACTGAAACACACCTGATCACGAACAAGCAACATTGCAATCACTATAGGCTAAATAAATAGTTCCTTCTTTAGGGCGCAGCAATTTAGAGCATCGCCTTGTCGACGACCGTCACCTCATCCTGTCGCGTGCTCACGCTTCCCGCCAATACTCGCGACGCGCGAGAGCGCTCGCAGCTCCTCACCGAGCACGCATTTATCCTCCCGGGGCACTCCCCCGGCGCACAACGAGAAACGCTGGGTTGCCCATGCTACGTTCTTTCTTAGGCTCGACAATATTGGAACTGTCTGCCGTCTTTCACACACAGCCGTGGCGGCGGCGGTCGCTCTCTTGTACTATGCTCCCGGCACGCGGACTGCTCCTGGCGTGTGCGACGGCAGTTCTGTGTCGCCGCCGGCCCAGCTGTGCGATTTTTATCTAGTTTTCTTTTTTTTTCTTGACTTCTACCCTGCTCCCCTGAGAAATCATGGGGCTATATGACCATTTCCCTCAATTAGCTCGTCGTATCATTCACGATTATTCTTTCGATATGTTTGTGTTCCATGCAAGAAATCGCCGCGTGAAGGCACATTCCTTGAATGAGTGAAAGACAAATGAAAGTATCCGGGCTAATAATTTTTATTAATGCTCTACCACAAAACAAACGCTGTATAAATACTGAGGGGTTAATTTTCTCTACAATGATGATATAACACTGAAACTGGAATTATCACGAATGGACGTGATCGCTACAGTATAGCGGATGTCATAAAGAAATCTGATTTAAATATACGGGCAACCTCTCGCAGTGTCAATGTAGATACACTTACATTGACAAGCATATACAGGACGGTGATATACAAGCATTCACAAAGATATCTCACTGATATATCCTTGCGAATGGAAGGAGTGTGTCTTGTGGTAACTAAAACGAGCACTTCTTTATGGATACAAGAGAATTTCTATGTCGACTTCATTACATGATGTCACATGTGGGGTCTCAGGAGGAATCAAGAAAGAGGCGTAGCTTGCTCTAATGGCACAAGGCTTGGCACAGCTGAGTTAATCGGCATCTAGCTGCTTCTGGCTTTTTCTAGGTTTTTGCTAAGTATTGCGTAGTTATGGTAAGCGGTGCTGGCTTGGTGGAGTACACGAAAGCGTTCGTCGTGGTGAACGGTGGCACCCTCCCTCTCAGCAGAGATTCCCGGCACGTCCAGCGCACCCATATTTCTAGAAACTCTAAGGCCCAGCGAACGCTTCTCAATGTTTCGCACCGACCTCAGCATAGAGAGGCTCGTGTCGATGATGATTGCGGTTCGGCTAAGGCGAGGACCCTATCTTCTGCAGCCTATGTCGGGAGCACGGCTTAGCATCTGTGGGCGCGGAGTAATGGAAATGAAAACACGAAAGGAACACCGAAGTCGATCATTTGGGTGGTTTTGACACGGCTCCTACATAGCTAGGGTAAGACCGTTAGTCACCCGGAGTTCTCGGGAATCCACCCAGACAGAGCACACACTTGGTGATCGTGATCACAACGAACTGTAGGTGAGTAGGGCAGCATCGCTCAACATACGATAACACACTAACATGCTCAACACGAAGCCGTGTGAAATAAAAGCATACACTAACTCCCCCCGCCTGGAAGCGGCTATCCTTGCCGCTGCTTAAGGCAAAAACAACAAAAAAAGCAAAAAAAAAAACGGTTTCGTGCGGGATCATTACAAAAAACTCAGTTCTTCGACAACTGCGGCCTGCTAGGGCGACGACCGGAGTTACGCGGAAATTGACGAGTTATGTCTTGTCGGGAACTACGTCTCGTTCTATGAATCAAGGCCCAAACTTATCGCACAAACAAGGAATGTGAAGGGGCGTCAATAGGAGTACCTCGTCGTCACCACGTCAGTACGGCACAACGCGATGTAATCCGGAAGTAACAACGGAAGCAATCTTCCATTCTTGTTGGCATCGCTGTTTCGTCACACGGCTGTGCGAGCCGTGTGACGAATTTTTTGATAGACGGTGTAGATGTGCTGATAGAGAAACCGAAGAAAGAAACAGACTTGTAGCATAGCGCGGGAACAGACAAGGACAAAGAAGTGACAGGCGGACACAAGCGCTAACTTCCATCAACGAAATTTTACTTCCAAGAATGGTCACAAATACGCACACAAAACCACGCGAGAGAGATAGCATGGCTATTTCTTTCACAAGCTTCAATCTCAACAAACACTAACAAAGACATAGCTTTCACACTGTCAACGCAAACATTGATTTAGACGATGCGTAAACATTCAATTTCTTTGCCCGACAGGAACAGTGACGCCTTGCTTACGCATTGGTCACCATCAAAGAGAATGCCATCTGTTTCTATGAGTAATCTCATATACTCAACTTTACTCGTTGCCAGAATGACAGTATTTCTAAGTGGTGGTTGGCATGCACACGTTTTGTAGTGTAATGCTAAAAAGCCGTCACCTGCCGTGCTTTTCAGTTTGTTTTCAGTTTGTGCACAGAGTGCAATGAACTGGGAGACATTGACAACTACATCTGGCCCTGCAAGCACTTTTGCACCGAGAGATAAAGCACTCATGGACAACATGCAAAAAAGAGGGTTCCCACGTGCGAGCGCTGAACAGATTATATATCCGGAAGGTACACGGACGGCTCGCAAGAAGGTGTCAGCCCTGTTTGTAACATTTCTCCAAGAGGCAGGATTGAGTGACACGTGGTGACGAATGCGACATGGACAGAGACGCTCGGGCGGAGCAAATGCCGGCCAGGTCTGCCAGGCTAACACCGCCTGTAGCCACAACATCACTATCACTATCATCACAATCATCAGTTTGTTTCTATGTTCACTCAAGCGGGCGCTTATGCACATTTTTGTCTGACCCACGTAGCACTTCTCGCGCGAGAGGGGAATGTGATAAACGACAGCAACTGCGCAAGCGACAAGTGGTCTTCATGCTTCTTTCCACAAGCTTCCTTTTACAAAATTTCTTTGTTCGAAGTTCGCGATTGTGTCCGTCTGTCATTTCTTCGCCCTTATCTGTTAGCGCGCTATGCTACAGCTATGTTTACTACGTACCAACAAGCCGAATTAAGTACCCTCGTCGAGGCAACAGTTTGCGGAATGTAGCTAGGTGCAGTCTAGTGGATAGTTCCAGAAATGAGCAGAGCTTGGTTGAAAATTTGTGAAAGAAATGCCTCTCCACGATCACAAAGCAGGAACCGACCAATGTCGCGGCAAGGAATTGTAGCTTGAAAGAAGCCGTCGGCAGCTCCTGAAGATGAGTCTGGCATCGCTGATGGTGTTTCAGCATAGCGCATCAAGCTGTTGATGGTATTTACTCTCCATCGTTCTACAGTGGCAGTAAAAGGTAGTGGCCCATGAAGGTCGCCACCGATGCACTAGGCTGGCACGACGGCACACAAAATGGGCTCTAATTACCCTGCAGCAACAGATGCTGGGAGTCTGGGACGTTGACAGTGAGAACAAGGTTCGACGTACCTCGCTACGCTAGTAGGAGGGCCGGGTCAATAGAAATGGCTTCAGACGTTAGGGCCAACTGTTCTGTCATTGTAGACTGCTTCGACGACATGGGCTCGCCATGAGCGTGGCATTTCTGTCAATACACCGCGGAATCGTTCAGTTTAAATGGTGCCAAGTTAACGTCGAAGCCGCGAGTCAGATAGGCCAGGAGCCTAAGACAAACACAAAAGCGAGGAAATCTATTGAGGTCTTGAGAAGCAGCACTGGGAAAACATCTCGACTGACTTCGGTGAATAGTACTGCTTTGTGTTTTATTCTTTGCTGCAGTGCATGAGCTTGCTCGTTTGTTGTTGGCTTTGTGTAACGTCGTAACCCATTTGTGTTTTATTGTGAAGAGCATTGTTTGTGAATGGTTTGGTGTAACTGCCTGTTTGATGAGAATATATTTTTGTTTCATAACCCTTGGCTGTGACTCGGTGTTTCAACAACTGCTGGCGTTTTGTTGGTGCGCCGAAGGGAATTAAATTTTAATTGACCAAGCTTTCGTGGGATCATGTCTGGGGGAATGTTACGTCAGTCCTTGGGATCTTTTCCGGCGATTGCGGCCCGTGCCTCACAGCTCGGGATCGGTGAGAGTGTGCATGTATGTGCATGTTTGTGTGTGTGTGTGTGTGTGTGTGTGTGTGTGTGTGTGTGTGTGTGTGTGTGTGTGTGTGTGTGTGTGTGTGTGTGTGTGTGTGTGTGTAACTAGTGTCTTGTCGTGCATATGCCTTCTTTTCCATTTCTATTCATGTCAGTTGTACGGTGCGGCCTTGAATACTGCTATGGTTGACAGTCGAGCGCCAGCTAAGCGTGCGCGGCCGTTCACCGAACGGCACCTGCGCATGCCCAGGAACGCCTGTTGTGTGCTTGCCATAAGCTACATTTAGGTGCATGAAAGTGCAGTTGCCGCGCAGCCTCGCCGGCGTTTCGCTGAAGCTTGCTCGCTTGCTTGACGGTCAGGTCGCGGGAGCGCCACCGAGTGTGGACACGTGCTCGCATGTTCATGCCAATTGTACGCCCGGCTGTACAGACTTCTATCTGCTTAGTATGGCGCTTTTATGGTGCGCGGCAAGGCAGCTGTATGTTTGTAATTCATATTTACAGTTGCCTATTGGCACGCTAAGGATGACACTGGAACGATTCCGCGTAAATAACTCAAAGATGACTCAGTTTTCATTTATTTATTACATCTTGGAGACGTAGTTGCTTTATGAACCTTAAGCTACTACCATGGTAATATTTCTCTTGGCGTTCACATGATAGTCTGTTGCATGCCCTGTTGATAACCGCCGTAGCCACCACTACCGTAGCCACCAGTGCCATAGCCACCATAGCCGCCGTAGCCGGAACCATAGCTTCCGCCTCCAAAGCCTGAGCCGTAGCCTCCCGAGCCGTAGCCTCCCGAGCCGTATCCTCCCGAGCCATAGCCTCCCGAGCCGTATCCTCCCGAGCCATAGCCTCCCATGCCATAGCCTCCCATACCGTAGCTTCCCAGGCCGGAAGAGCCGAAACCACCGCCTGCAAATGCGTTCATGGAAGGCTCGGCACAGCTCCTTTTCGCTTCTTATCAGCAACATTTACCATACACAAGGAACACAGAAATTATATAAATTACCTTTTTTGTGTATTACAGTTTGACACATTAGCGCAAAATATTTCCAGCGTGTAAACGATGTCATATGTGTACACTCCACAAGCAATTGTTGCACCAACAGATGTTTGCTACCAGACTTCTACTGCTACCAGACTTCTACTGTTTGCTACCAGACTGCTACCAGTCGACGTTCTTAACAAAGGGGACACACAATAAAGAATATGTCCGCCCTGAATGAGAGAGTGGTTTGTACCGTGCAATTTGATAATGAATTGAAGTACGCGGCCCCTCGATGGGTCCTTATCTGCACAAGTCGCGAAATCATGTAACTCATATACCCGTCGCTAGTTTGAATACATATCCGTCACTTATTTCCATTTAACCAGCACTACACATGCTGCATTTATATTGTGCCTTCTTTATTTATTTTTTTCGCAATTGTGGTCCAGGTAACAGATGAGAACTCCTCGACTGAAGCATGCATAATTTGTCGTATGCGTGATTTTGAGACCTTTCTACAACTGCAATAAGAATTTTTCGCAGTTTGCCAGTTTAACGGGCGACATCTCTAACACACTTCGTGAAACACGTTAGGCATTCAAACAGTTAATAATTGTCAAAATGCATGTGCCCCTTTGGCCTGCCTGCGCACAAAGCATCAATGAAACCGGACGTAAATTTTGGGTGTGTGTGTGGGGGGGGGGGGGGGGGCGATGTAAGGCAGCGTCTATGCTTATTTTCCAGCCCAATATTATTTCCGATTGGCCAGCAGGCACTTTAAATTATAGCGTATTTTTTAGTGAACGTAGCCCTAATTTAGTGTTATAGCCGGTGTTCTATTTCTTGCTTTACTCGATGTTAAGGTAACACCAGAATTATGAAGAATAGCCACTTAGAATTCAGGAGGCATCAGCATGTCGAGACAAAAAGTAGTTTGTTTTACGTAACATGACCGCTGTACGATGATACGATGAAGCACATTATCATAAGATTTGATTTATTTCAGTCAATGACTGCCTTTTTGCCAGTAACTGTAAATGTTGATTATCTTGAGTGACAGAGTGGGACCATTAGTCTGGGTACTTCGTTCCTCAATGTCACTACCCAATCAGGAATGCCAATAGCAATGAACAGATCGTTTGAAACGACGGAAAAAGAGAAATAGCGCTGAAGCCAACTTTTTGGCAAATATACATCTAAGTGCCTTTGTCAGGGCACTGAAAAACACAAACATTTGGTCACTGGTAAAGGGGTCATCAAAGAACATTAGCTTTGAGTAGGGCCCGTAACCAGGAATTCTTTTTTTCCGGCGGGTGGCCTACATGATAAAGGCCTTGTCTATTTGAGGATAGCACCTCCTTCCATAATTATTATAGCTAAATGTACAGATTACGGGAAGTGCTAAATGATATCGGAGAAAAAGGAGAAAGGAAGAAAGAACAGTCTCTGGCGGCTCAGAAGGGAAAAGTACACCTATGCTTATACTCCACTCACCGCTTTCCCCCTTGCCCACAGGCCACTGCTACATGACAGGGATAATTATGCTGCTACATGGTAGTCATAGTGGGCTTCTTAACCTTGCCCCAGCGTTGCCCCTCGAATCATGGCCACACGCAAAGCGGCGCGGGCATTACCTTAGTTTTTACGCTGGAGTGGATTGAGTGATCGCTTGCAGGCCTATAATGGACAGGTACGTGGACTCTACCTTCACGACCGCACCTTCATTTCTCTTCTTTCCTTCTTTTGATTCTTTACTCACTCTCTCACAGTAGAGTACCGACATTACTTTCATTAGTATGAGTTTGTTCACGCGCCGATATGAAGCGCGACACGAAAGAAGACAGCACGCGGAAATAGATACAGAGGAGCACCGATAAGGTATGCAAACCGCACGCGTGTCTGGTCGACCTCCCTCTATCTCCTTTCTCCTCCTCCTTCTTTTTGTTAGTATCCACCATGCTAAATTGAACTTCCACCCCAAGATAGCGTAAAGGTTAGCGACATAGAACACAGTAAGCTTTTGGGGGACGTATTTTCCTTCTACAGAATCCTGCACATCAATCTTACCTAAGCCGGAGCCACCACCGTAACCCAGTGACAGGCTCTGCTGGTAGGAAGCCACGCAGGCGACCAACATCGCCAGCACGCAGGCAGCAAAGACACGAGCCATGATCCTGCTTTCGGAGTGTAGAGGGCTTGTGGAAGTGGTGAAGGCATTGGTGCCCTTTAAATACAAAATGTTCGCTGCCCATTGCCTCACTCGCAAGATTCGAATACGATAGAAGAAATAAAAAAAGCTTTAATGTAACATTTATATGAATAGATGAGAGCCAATAATTCATGTTTTCTTATTCAAAGTTGTTTATCTGAAACGGGATGCCCCTGAAAAGAAATGGGCCTTGAAAAGGTCCACTTCTTTCTATTTGTTCCTCTTGATTTGCTTATGGCTTCTTCTTGCTTCTTCCATTGCATTGTGCTGCAGCTTTTCAAAGCTTATTTGCATTGTGCTGAGAAACAGGCGACCTTGCCAGCTTCGCGAGAAGCAATGGCAACGGTTGTCGAACATGTCTACAGCAAATGATTGATTATGATGCAATGATAAAAATTCATTGCTTATTCACGTTCTTCAATGTCCCTTCCATTTCAAGTGCCTGGCATCTTCCGGCTTAGGCAAGACATGCTCAGCTTTGAAGAGAGCGGATCCAAGCAAGCTCCTGCGACTGTTTCGATTGCAGTTTTCGCATTTATCACAAGGTCACTTTATAGAACGCTTGCTTTGACTGTCCAATATCATTGCATTTGTATCAAATATATCATTCCCTTTTCTTTCTGTTTTTTGCTTCTACGTAGTTCTTCTGCAAACTTCTATAAATAAAACTTCACGTTCCGCCATTGATTTCTTAATTTTATATAGCAAGTTTCAAGTGGTTCATTCAATTCCCTATATTATTCACAGAACTCCATAGTTGGAACAAAACACTAACTTGGTTCAGTTAAATCAGGGTACATGGTCGCTGCTCTGACAAATCCTACTCACTTAATTACAGAGTTATGCCATACGTCACCTATACATAGCATCAACAAGAGTGTGGAGTATGACGCGGAGACCTTAACTTGCCTGAATCTGCAAGATAACCTTTTTCCGAATGTACCTAAATTTCATGCCTTCCCTCTTTAAAAGACTGTAAAAGTTCCAAGTACATAAGGAAGCGTCCCGGTATTTTTTTTTCTTTTGTGAATAAATCCAGCACTTTTCATCTACTTGTGGGGGCTCTTTGCTTATTTCTTCTCTTATCCGTCGCGCCCTGGCGTGTTGCCACGGCACTACAAGCGAACACTTACCAACTAGCCTAATGATTCATTTCAATGGCAAAAAAAAATGTACCATATCGAAAGCATGCTCAGCGTATCTACGTATACCCTATAAGAAATACTTACGATCTTTTACACACGGACAGGTACATAAAAAATCTCAGCGTTTCGTTTAGCCAGCATCGATACCTTCCTGTATTAGCGATGTACCTGTTAGTCGCTGTTCACTAAACCGAGGCTGTTATTCGTCGCACGCTCTTGAAAGTAATTGAGACATACTTTTTCCTATATAGGTCGGAAGTACGTGAGCCTAGGTGATGCACCGAAAGGAGAATAAAAGCCTAAGACACAAAGGACACAGCAAAGACACCGCTTCGGGGTGTCTCTTGCTCTGCCCTGTGTGTATTGCGGTTTTTTTCTCTTCTCTTTCCTATATAGGTACCCATACTTCATTCAATACAATCGCACAAAACTGCACTTCAACTTGTGACGCGCACAATGCTAGGCTTGATTTTCCGCAACCGTCTCTAGAACTGACGGATCCAGCGCCGCATACAAGCGCCCAGTGGTTCCTGACTTCATTTAAGTTGATGAATGTGCCTACTGTAGTGAAGAGGAATGCCTGGCGCGCAGCCGTATCGCCAACGCTGCGGGAGATCCGAGCTCGAGAGGAGTGACCGTCTCTTGTCGAGACGCTGCCTGCCGTACTTGGGTGCCGCTCTGTATCTCGCCTTATACTCGTCGTTTCTATCATCCTCGCTAATGTTGACCTTGTCAGCATCAACACATCATCATCACAATCATTTGTCCCATCTACAAGGCCACCCAGCGATTTGCAATTTTTCCTATACCTAGTAAATCGGCTGGCTGGTCTGTACTACACTTCTTCTGACCGTGGATCATTGGCTAACACTGATGTACCAATAGGCAATCTCTGTTGAAGAAAGTACTACAGGCACGTAGGAAGTGTTATAAAAATGAGTCCGTCAAGACGACAGGGGGTATAACAGTGGCGACAAGAAAGTGCAGTCCTAAAGCTGTTTTGTCACAATTCGTTACTGCGCTCTAAGCCAAAGAGGAACAACTGGGGTTTCGGGGTTGGCCCTTCGAGGAACTAAATGCGTTGCCACAACCATTGCTCCCTTCAGGGATCAACGGCAAAGGGGCGAACACTTGGTCTCCCAACAGTTCATCTCTTCATGAGCACTTAACCCCTCTGGTTATCCTGGAGGATAAAACGTTAGTCCCCTCCACCCCTCAACTGACCCCCACGAATACATTTTAGGCCCCCATTTACTCCTCCAGAATTCAATTTTGCCCGCCAGTTACTTCCTGTGGACTAAATGTTGATATTTGCAGTTACACTGTGTAGAGAAACTGCTCATCATTTCATTTGTTCCGCGAGGACGACCTTTTCTTTTTCCCTTACGTGCATCTTTTCTTCGAGAGGTGAATGTTTATCTAAAAAGGGCTTTAGCTGTCAGACATGTAACGAGAGCTGCTAAGTCGAGTGATATTCGGGTGCTTGTAACAAAATAAGGGCAAAATATACAGAGAGCGTTTATTCTTCTATTTACTACAGCCACATGCTCGCCGCACTCACTAGTGGAGTTGGCCGCACACCGCTGCTAAACGAAACTTGTGGCACATCAAGTCAAATGCCTTCTGCTTTTGCGGTGAAAGGTCAACGTCGAATGCTCAGTCCGCAGGAACCTGCATTGCCAGAGAAGTAACGGTGGCAGCGAGTGAATGACTTCAACAGCGTGGTATCCTATCTGAATGGATGCTGTCCAGCCGGGTTCAGAAACTTCGCTCTACCGCGAACTGCTTTGCGAAAGTTATTGCGATTATAGAACAACGAACCCAATGTTTACACCACTGCATTGCATATGACAGTGTATAAATTGGCAACGTAATTGAGAAGTGTAATTTACCGCAAACACGTGGTTTCCCACAAACCGATCCATTACGCTTGTGCGTATTTTGCGAACGTGGCAATATACTGCACTTCGCAACTTACTGTGGTATCCATTTTGGTGTGCGCCTCGATACTGTTTAGCATTATAATATTATTTGGTGAGAGTTGAATAATGAATATTGAAGTGGCTAACCTTCTAATGCATGTGCTTTATCTTTACAAGTGCTTTACCTTTCCCGGCGCTCCAGGGAATGTGGAATCGCTCGTTCATTCCAGTTATCCTTAGAGTGTAATGTACGGTGCTAGCTGTTTCGTGTTTGCCTTACATTCATATTATGTTAGTCGCCCAATTTACGTACCGCCCTGTTACTCAATGCCTCAAATCATGCCTATAAGGCGGTTTTAGGTATAATATCAGCACGAAATAGCCACAAACTTGCCTCTGTGTGCTCTGTCATCCAGAGTACTACCGTATAAAGCAAGCAACAGTAGTTCAGTCTTTTTATGGCACCCAGTCTTCAACAGCCGGAGCATACTGGAGCAAAGCAACCCTTTATTTTGCCAGTTCCATAGGGCTGTCCAGATGGTCTGTGTGGTGGCAGAGGGGCTCGGCCTCTCTGTCCCGACGTGGGAGCAGCCAGCATCAGTCCCAGACTGGTTCCTCAGGACCCAATAAACATTTTCATACCCTACCATACAGACTTGCACGTACCTACTAGCTGGGCTTGACAAGAGTAAACGATGCCTATTTAGGAGAAAGTGGGATAAAAAACCAAGAGCGCTCTATATAGCAGGCGATGTTATTTAATGAGTAATTTTGCTTGTTAAACACTATAGTTCACTGTACTAAACACCTTTGCTTAAACAGGACTACAAGTAAACGTAATTTCTAAAGCGCTATAGGGAACATATAAAGCCCATCTGTTCCCTGTACGAGTGATGTTCCGGTGGCGTGTCGGTAGAGCATCCAGCTCCTCTCGTGAAATCCCGGTTGAAGGTAGGTCCAAGTCCACCTGGGTGGAACCTTTTCACTATGAATGCAAGATGATTTATTCAAGGATCCGCTTCCGTTACAGGAAGTAGGTCACTGATTTATTGGTGGACCCGGGCATAAAACACTTTCGTGTTAAAATAAGTTTATCAGAAATCTCTTTATTGAAAATAAAGACGAGATAAGCAGCTTTATTTAAAAGCAGCATTTTGTTTACTGCTGAGTGTCCAGCCTTTCTTTCAGGCCTGCACTGGCTACAGCGGCTTGCGAGGCCAACTTGAAGGTAACGAATTCACTTCCCAAGTGCGCCTTAAATAGTCACGCATCCGAAAATCAATTCTTCACTGAGTCATAAGGCAGCGGCTCAAGATTTCTTTTTCATTGAGAAATGACAAGGTTTAGTTATGTGTCTATATTAGTTCATCTTTATTCGATCGTAGTCGCTCGGCTCCTACCGGTTGAAAAAACAATTTGAGTCAGTTCCACGTCATGAAAACAGTCAAGAGCGAAGCCGTTCTTTTACCGTTAATCGGCACCTAAAATGATTCTAAGGGCGAAAAAATCTAATGGTTTACAGTGGTAACTTATATTTCGAGAACACTAATGTATTTGATTTGAACATTTAATGTCCAATGTTAAAACAGAAACGGAATGTCAAAGCTTTAGTTTCGGAATTCGCGACAGAACTTCGGGAACTAATGACGTCAGAAGGACGTTTTTTTTAATATATTCTCGCCAAATTCGCTCCATCAAATATTCAGAAATTTCCTGTGTTAAGTCTCTGGCTTTCTTGGAACAGAATGTAGGACTTCTAAGACGGACATAAATAATTATGTGGGCCTGAGAAGACGCCGTCGAATATCTGTGCAGTCACTTGTTTTTTGGTGTAGGAACTTCAAAGCTGCGTCGCCACTCTTATTTTGTTTTTGAACGTTTCCTAGCTTTCCGAGGGTCTCCTCCTCGCAGGATTGCCATTTTTAGTATTAAGAAAACCTAGCCAACCTACTAATACGAGAAAGAATGTTTTTCGCCTTAGTGACCCTTTAACTACAAGGCTCCGTTGAGTAACTAATGCCATGGCGGGTCAGTTATGTTACTCATACCATTCTTCAACATTTTCTACTGATCCTTTCGTGGTACTACATGATGTGTACGCGATCTGTACAATCCGCTCATGCACTCCTTTCGTTTCGTTCTTTCTTTCTTTTATTCTGCGTGTGTGTTTCGCACTATGTAAATGTAGCCGCGGATAGGGTGATTGAACCAGACACTTCGAGTAAAACCTTGTCTACATATTAATTAAACGTTGGTCTTCGCATGATAACCGTCATGTGGCTGTGGCCTGAGGGTGCGGAAGGGTCGAGTGCGGTGTTGGGCAGTGGGTTGAGGCGTTGAGCGAGTCCACTTTCCTCTCCTGCGTGACTAAGAGATCATACGATGCCCGGCACAGCCTCGACGTCGAAGAGCACTGTTGTTTAAATGGGCCGCTTCTCGTTACGCTGCTTTGCAGAGTTGCGGGTTTACGTCCGTGTCGTTCTGTATAGAATTCAGTTTCCGAAAAGGCAATAGTAGTTGTGGTACACAACTTTATTTTAAAGAAAATCACCGGTTTCCTACGACGAGAGGGCGTCCAGGCCGTGCCTGGCAGCCACTTCCTCGGAGCGTTTAATGGCCCGGAACTGGGCGCCCAGGCCTTTGCTCAAGAGAAGTTTCTCACAGGCTTCGCTTGATGGTGACTCACCTAGGAGGTAATAGCTCGGCATTTAAGTGAGCCCAGATTCGTCGCAATGCTATTACCTCATTCATGCGAAGCTCGATCAAGTAAATGACAGGGAGAAGGAAAAAGTTTTATTGGTGATTCCAAACATGTTACCTTGGTTTGAGGCCTCGCTTGCTAGTCCAGGTGTCTAGTGATGACTATGGTATGAGTACCGAGAAAAGCGTACGAGACGAACCCATCCGCAAAGGCGTTATTTCAGTAGCCGTTAGAAAGAAATGCGAAAGGTGACTGTCGCAAGAGCACGAAATGGTACAGAAACTACGACGTCGTACCAAGCGACACATTCCAACGAAATAGCGACATTGTCTAACGACAATAAAGAGTAATTAAGAACCCTTTAAGAAAGCTACAGAGTAATGAAAAGAACTTGCAATTCAAGGTGCCCACATATAAAGTAGACGTGATTAGGAATAATTAAAGGGACTGAATTAATAATTAAGTGTTATTATGACCACTTCCAGAGGTCTAATGAGTAACTGCGAATAGGTAAATGTAAAGACAGTCCCAAGCCTTTTAAAGCTGAGTAAACAGCGGAGCTGGGCTAAGGATATCAAGTTCACTATCCCAGTCATGTAGCACAACATTATTACTATCATCTATCATGTAGCACTCTGTCGAGGCTAAGTGTATGGTGTCGAAGGCCAGCGCGGGTTCTCTTTTCCTTTCTGCGCAACGCGAGACTTCCTTCTTTCATTTGCTGCCTTTCTTTCTTCTTGATTTCTTTTCTTATTTCTTTGTTTTTATCTTTCACTATACTGCCCTTCGTACAATCACCATCACGTCGCAGTGTCGCTAGGGGGCCAAGGGTAATAATGTGTTCCTTTTCCACGCTGCGTGACTGCTCCGCTGTTAAGTTCGAACGCTCCCTCTTAAGTTTTGTGAATACTACTAGTTTGGCCTCCCGCTTATAGTCATGTTTGTGTGTTTAATTTATTCTGTCTACGTTTATTCTTCTCTTCCTCTTTTCTTTCTTTTTCTACCTCATGTCTTCTCTCCTCTAATCTTTCACTTCTATCTATTCCCTCCTCCTGAAAGAGTAGGCAGGTGTTGTGCCCCATTAGGTGGAAGTTGCCAGCTTGCTTCGACCTTCTTCCCTTTGTGTCCTTGTGTATTTTATGTTATCATATCTAAACATAATAATAATACCGATCAACCTCGATGGCAAACAGCTCTGCTGTTAGGGAACCCGGTGTAGTGAAGAGTAACTTTTATGAGCATGCGTAATGGTGTTCGCTGTCAAGTGGTCTGACCATGCGATAAGAGACCCACGTGGATTTTGTCAATCTCGTGGGTAGAACATCGAGAACTGCTCACAGAGCACGCCGGCAATATTTGCAATATTCTGGCAGTTTATTAGCATGCGCGTCCCTGTGATGTATTCAATGCGAGTGATTGTCCTTTAAAAAGGCAGAAAAAAAAATGAAAGAATGAAAGTCTAGGGAAGATTATCCACAATTAATATGCCGTTTGCTACACACAATTGGCACTGCGACGAAGGACGCAAGTAAGATACGGAGAAAAAAAGAAATACAGGCAAAGCACTTGTCCTAAGCCACTTCCTCTTACCACTGAAAAACGAGGATTCGTCTAAATTTATGTCTACTCATGTTCTTGCTATCTTCCTGGATATCTACATTGCACAGAACGAAGGAAAAAAATTTAATAACTGAGGTCATCACAAATTCATCGAAGCATCCGTAGATGTGATTCTGCGAAATGTGAGTGCGGGTATCTTTTGAAAGCATGCAAAAACGCATACACATACGCTGAAACATTTCTTCAAGAAATAGACCCGGCTCGATTCGTTGCAGCCATTGGCACCTGTGTACACACGACGTTTCAGAAGTATAAAACAGTATAAAAAAGTCTTTTCGGCATACTTTAACGCTTTGTTGCGTATTTACTTTGGACATGAATA
Organism: Hyalomma asiaticum; assembly: GCA_013339685.2. NCBI lineage: Eukaryota > Metazoa > Arthropoda > Arachnida > Ixodida > Ixodidae > Hyalomma > Hyalomma asiaticum. The sequence goes on from CM023490.1 coordinate 22,677,604, forward strand.
TGAAGGCGAAATAAAGTAATGGGAAGCAAACAACGCACACACAGACAAAAGCATGAAAACAAACACATTGAGTGAAGAAACATAGAACATTCGTTCCCAGATGGTCCCCCAAACACTGCTACTCAGCAATTTGAGGGCTTTCTCAAAAGACAGTCAGAAGACATGAAGCTTACTCATCCATATGCGTTTGAGTTAATTCTGCTTAGTGACCTGTTATTTTTCCCTCTTATGGTGTTGCGTTTTCCCCAGTAAGCAAACTGATGGAGATACGCATTCCGATAAAACGGAATGCACAAAAATTGAGCAGCGGGAGGCCATATTTCAGGGTATGAAAGGAGCTTTTATTGAACTACTTAATTCGACGCATTTCATCTTTGCTCAGTATGTTGTCTACCACTTATTGATTCGGTACATACGTCTGAAGCCTCCGCTACCGAATCCCAGTCCTCCCATGCCACTGCCATAGCCGCCGAAACCACTGCCGTAGCCACCGCCATAACCACTTCCATAGCCGCCATAACCGCTTCCATAGCCGCCGTAACCGCTTCCATAGCCGTGGCCGTAACCACTGCCATAGCTGCCGTAACCGCTTCCATAGCCGTGGCCGTAACCACTGCCATAACCGCTGTAACCACCGTATCCAAGGCCGCCCATGCCACTGCTACCATAGCCGCCATACCCGCCATAGCCACCATAGCCGCCGCTGCCGAATCCCAGACCGCCAAGGCCGCTGCCGTAGCCTCCGTAGCTGCCACTTCCGAAGCCAAGGCCGCCAAGACCGCTGCCATAGCTGCCGTAGCTGTCATAGCCGCCAAGACCACCCATGCTACTGCCATAGCCGCCGTAGCTTCCGTAGCCACTTCCGTAGCCGCTTCCGTAGCCGCTGCCGTAGTCGCCGCCATAGCCGCCGTAGTTCCCGTAGCCACCACTGCCGAAGCCAAGACCACTACCGTAGCTACCGTAGCCACCATAACTGCCACTTCCTAAGCTGCCGAGGCTACCGCCATAACCTCCATAACCTCCGAAGCCGGCACCGTGACTGCCGTAGCTCCCGCCATAACTTCCGAGGCCACCGTAGCTGCCAAGACCGCTACTGTAGCTTCCGCTGTTGTAGCTCCTACTGCTGCCAAGTCCTAGGCTGCCACCTATAAATAAGCGTTTGCATATTTACGCATTTGCCATGCATTGATAGAACATGTGTCCTACAAAAGAAACATACAAATACGGATAATAGGCACAAACTCATATTTGAGTTTGAGTTAGAGTTTATTCAACCACATGACAAGCACATGAATACACACTGTATACGTGGTTTGGTGCAAAAGGAAAAAAGTTGCATTTCACAGCTCGACTAGCCCCTTTACCCAGAAAAAAAATCAAAATTATAAAAATTACAAAAGATTACCGGCAGTGTCTTAACTTGTATCTTCAAACTAATTTCCGGAGCAAGCCACATTTCGATGCGGTCACATTGCATTAAGGTCGACAACTCCTCTCGAGTAGCAGATTGCCACGATCCTTAGAGCGATTTAATTTTGAACTACCAGTTATGAATCCATTAATGCCACAGAGGACAGCTTGGCGATCCTGCTAGGCAATCTCTGTCCTCCAATAACCATAAATACGCTGGCACTTGGTAACAAGTAAGTAAATACATAAAAAAATATGACTTCGAACAATCCGCGGGACCTATTTGCTGATTAAAGTATTCTCTCTCTCTTTCACAAACAGTTAAACTTTTCTCTCTCGCTCGAGACAGGGCCCGAGGTTATCACGTTTGCAGGCCCTGTCTGTTTAAAAAGAGGTTTGTCTTCGAAGCTGCCGCAGCTCGTCATTCCGTGTATTGCTGATATTGGCCAGTACCTTCCAAAACTTCGGGGCGAGGTTTAGGTCACGTGCGCCTGTTCGTGTGCTTACTGTGCACAATAGCTGCGAGCAAAGCAAACCTTCTGAAGTAAACAAGGACTACGTTTTTAGTATTGATGTGAAATACGCAACTCCGGGAGGACAGAACTCTCATATGCTGGACTGAACACTCGCGCGCACGTACGTTCGATTAAAATTTTAGCCTTGCCATCATTGAGACAAGAGCAAAAAACGGAGCGCTAAGAAAATGACACACAAAGAAGGAGGCTACACACAGGACTGGCGCTCAACCTGTCCGGCTAGTTTCCTATAGTGACTTGTAGCCTCTGTCCTTGCAGTTACATCCTGTCCTGTCAGCCAAAATTGCCCACAGCAAGTCCTGGAGGAGCCGTACAGGATGTAACGGCAACGACAGAGGCCGCAAAGACTACATGAAACTAGCCGGACAGGTTGAGCGAAAGTCCTGTGTGTACCATCCTTCTTTGTGTGTCTTTCTTTTTTTTTCGCGCTCCGTTTTTTCTTCTTGAACCATGAACCAACTCGCCGAACGACAAGTTCTACTAAGGCATCATTGAGGCAACGCGACCATCCTGCATAGTTTCTTTCGATGAAGCTTGAGCGCCACAAGCGGCCACGAACCTTACGAAGTTTATGTTGTATGTGGTGAATTCTGTGCAACACTAGCCCTTTTTGGGCGGCATAGTTATCCAAGCTACCACAGGATGACGCTGCGTATCCGCGACGCTAGCAGAGCTCTCGTTCCAATACCATAAGTGTGAGAATGGCAGTAAAAAAAAATAGAACATGCTCAAGGGCGTGCCACTCCATCGCGTAGCCAATTGTCATGATGCTGTCGTCTTATGCCGCTTGATCACGATGCTTGTTGGCTAGCACGGTTTCCAGTACGCAGAAGTCTGATACGCTGCTTACTGTATCATGCACTTCCTGGGGACCAGTGCTTACGGGAATGCGGTTAGAGACATTCTGAAATTGCGTGTAGTATCCTCAGGACTCTGATCACCTCACAGACATCGAAAAATGCTTCACGTAGTCCATTTTGCGAATCCCTGGATTGTAGCACAGCTTCCATTCTTAATCACCGATGTGCACTTCCACGTTTTGCACGTTTAATAGAGAAATATTTATCTTGTTAGCAGTATTCGTGACAAAGAACTACCATATAACGTCGTTTTCTTCAGCCAGCTTTTAACCTTTCCGGATAACTAGGAATGCAAGTCCGGATGCTTTTAGCGAATACTCTTGTACGGCCTCTGGACTGAAGTAAACCTTTCTTCAAGCGCCAATGTGTTTCCTTTTTTCGTAACACAAGTTAGTCTTCAGGCCCTTAGTTGCGGTCCATTGAGGACTTTTGGACGTCCAGAACACTTGAAGGTAACCATTATTTCTTTACTCGTTTATACAAGATAAATAAATTGGACTTACTGGACGAGGAGCTGTCACCCTCGACAAGGTTTACCTTCGTCTGGAAAGCGGCGGCGCATGCCAGGGACGCGACAAGAGCGCAGGCTACGAACAGGCGGGCCATGTTTCTGGACTTGCTGCGAGATGCTCGTGAACCCAACGAAGATGCTGTCGCCCTTTTATACGCAAAATATTCGGCTACCCAAGAGTCGACCCACACATGTATACGGGAAAAAAATAGCTCAGGTCCAGCTTTCCTTAGGGCATGTCACCACACCTATTGTCTGTCAATGAAAACATATCTCCTTTGTCGTCGTTTTTTTTTTCATTAGCGCAGCGTGCTATTGCACAAGACAGAACGAGCTTGGGAGAGTTCTTCACGGGTTTCAAAAATGGCGCCTGACCTCGCTTTCTCCTTAGTGAAAGGACAGCAATAAATAACGAACATGCCTCTCCTTGAAGAGTGATCGATCTGCGAGGGTAAGCACGTAATTGTGGCTTCATTGTCTTCCTGGCTCCTTCGCAATACTTCCGGTTTCATAGCCAGTTCCCTAATTCGATCTTTAGCTACACAGACGCGCATGCGTTGCGCTTACCAGGAAGTACAGTTCTCTGTGTCCAGGTGTACAGACAAAATGAATGTGGAAAGACCACTGAGTTTGCCAACCTTTTCCTTAAGGCAGCTCACTGACTGTATAAGGGACTCAAGTCGGAATCTCTTAGTTGGCGTCATTTAAGTGGCCTCGGCCACGATGGAGTGATCTGGTACTCGCGCGACGTATTGAATATTACTGCTTATTTGTAATGAGGAGTGCTGACGGTCCATAATGTCACACGACCAACCAGTACGCTGTCTTTATCACGACAAACAAGACTCAGCAACGGCTTTAATCTGTACTCAGTTAAACGGTAAACAAAGTCACGAAAGCAACAGTTGTTGGCCATTTTATGTGCCATTACTCTCTCCGCCTGCCTACGGTGTCGATGAAGACGCAAATTTGTTATTTTAAGTAGAAAGACGAGCTATAAATAAATATAGGGAAAAGGCCATAGCTGAGGATTGGGAGAGTTGGTAGTGCATTTCGAGCTTTATATGGCTCAGCAAGAAATTGATAGAAACGATTAGTGTTTGTTGACCTTTCCAAATATTGATCGTAGTACATTTGTTCATTAGGGCGAAAGCCGTGCGTGCCACATGCGGAGGTTGCCGTGAAAAAGTTTGCAGTGACCTTGTCGAAAATGCAGCTTTTGTGTTCTTCATAGTCATGTACTTTTTGTTTATAGTTTATTGAGAAATTTTTATCTAAGTTCTGCGATATAAGTTATTACTATATAAGTGTTTTGGTGCTTTGGTATCAAATAATCGATTCTGCATTGGAAAAGATATTTTTACTCTATTCGTACTCGAAAAGCTTGAAATTCACACACCGCTGTTCATGCGTTTGTGTTTACAGCCAACGTTTTATTTATTGTTTATCTCCTCTGTTTTTCCACTACCTTACTCCGTGCTGACCACTTACCGCTTCCCCTGTCTTTATGTCCATTCCGTGAAACCGACCATCGGTTAACTGTAACTCTAGGCATGTGGCCTACCCCGATACAGTTTTATACTATAACAGCCAGTTAGGGTACTGGCTACGCATGTCTGCCTTCTGGTCCCATTCTGCTGCCCTGATATTTTTCAATAATTCGCCTATCATCTTTCGTTCCTTCGCCCGTTTCCTGGTCCTTACCTTGCCAACTACGTGTTCTCTTTCTCTTGTCAGTCTTCATGTTTTTTTCCCGGAAGACTCGTGCAGTAAAATACGTTTCGAGCTAGTCGTTTCATCACAGGCAAGAACAGCATGCTCACATAAAGAAAAAGAAAGGCAGAACGACACACACGCGCTGACAAACGACTGAAGTTGAAGTGTTCTCACGCCTTATTATACACCACGTATCAAAAACAATAAACAAGGGTCATTCCACGCCAACTGTCCCAACTGTGGCGCTCGACAAAAAATTCACAGCATATCCACGGAGTGAATCATGATGAGTGGGCGAAGCTCCGGAGGTTCATCGTAGATCGTGCCGAGTTCAGGATTAATTTAGTTAACGCGCACGCTAGGAATCCTTATGGTTCAACTACGCACAAGTGAAATCTCCCACCGGCACTTCATTGCAAGTCAAGATCCAGTGCATATATATATATATATATATATATATATATATATATATATATATATATATATATATATATATATGTCGATGTCACCGTCGATGTCACGTCGATGTCACCGCCCCCACGGCTTTCGTCACTTGCCCGCCGCGACCAACGCCGCAGATAAGAAGGAGATAACGCAAGCTGCTGGCGCGGCCGAAGCGGCGATGACCACGGGCGAGTGGCGAGTGACGAAAGCCGTGGGGGCGGCGACATCGACGTCACAGACGCTCTTTTCCCGGCCGATTTCGGTTTCAAGGAGCCTGCCACGGGGTACTAATTGTTCGCGTAACTCCGACATGCACTCCGCTATTCAAAATTTGATCGTTGGGATAGGTAGTGTCGAGGACGGGCTCCAAAGTACTCATTTACTATAGCCACCAATTGCTGATAATTAAAAAGTTAATTAGCGTAATTTCGCTAATTATGCATACAAGTGCGGTAATTGTTCTGTATCTAGAGGCCGCCAACCCGTACACTCGAATGGTACACAAGACATTCCCGCGATTTATGTTTTTCTAATTTTAAAAATGTTTTGCAGCTAAAAAAAAACACCCTGTATAAGAATTCACAAGAAGAGCGAGGCGCGCACACGCGCATTGTTCGGCTCATTTTCGCCATGATCTATTGTGTGAATCAATTTTTTTTGTTCGCCTTTCTTTAAGAACAACGCACATAAGGAAGACAACGGGAGAATTTAAAACGAATTCACTCTATGCAGAGCGAAAATTATCAGGCTTTCGCGTGGGTAATATGAGAAAAAGAAAGTCGGCGAGGATGGGATTGTAATAAGTCTTGTCATGAAACCGTGCAGTATTCCCTAGTGTGCAATACTTTATTGTCTCGCTAGACGAGAAGCTCTAACGAGGTGTCGTAATACTGTCGACCAATGTGCAAGCGCTTTTGCGGCGTAAGACTGCTGAAGCCTTGCCTGAAGAACGCAAGCCGATTTTTCGAAGCAACAGCTATTTTCTTTTTCACTTTTCCTGATTTTCAACGCCTTCAACAATGCTTTTTGTGCTTAGTGCGTGCAACAGCATGTCTAATGTGTGCTGCGTAGGGAACCTGTCGTCACTTAGTTGTAGTGTCATGCCATTAAGCAGCCGAGGAAAGCAGAAAATGGAAAGCGTGAAGAAAACGTAATTTTTTGTCAATAACATCTTGACAGTTGTTCCAAGGATATAGCGTAATTAAAGGTTTTTTTGGGAGACGCCTTCATCATGAACTCTGCCACAATAGTTCCATGGTGAATGTGCTTTGACGGGCATGTTTCCCAGCTTATTCTTTGCTAGTCTCAGTCGCCTGGCTTCTTTATGTTTTATCTCATCTTTGTAATCTTTAATACGCACGAAGTTTCTGCTCGGTAGAGCGTTCTTCGAGCATCTTTAGCATTTTTTCTTGCGCGTAAACATATGGGCACCTCGCGAATATAGTTGCTATGTTCAGTATTAAGCTCATCCCACATACTCCAGTGCCAGTTACATCGGCGGCGGCTGCGTCCCGTCAAGCGGACATTGCCTCCCATGACACGGAAACCCATGTCTGCTCCCTTGCTGGTGAGGGGCCGTCTGACGAGGGCTTGGAACTTTTGTATTCAAAGCCGAAGAGACAAAACACGAGGAGACCATCCTCGAGCACATTGAATGAAAGTGTGCAAGGAAGGCACATGATCAACGTCATTTTGTTCCTGCCATCCCCAATTAAAGGCACCATGAAGCACTTGAGTGTATAAGGCTTCGGTGCTGTGGGATGCAGTAGTACCAAATTAAACCAGACACTAGAGTCAACGAACATAAGAACATCTTCGCTGTTGATGTTTCGCATGCGGCGGCACTGGACTCATAGCAAAACGTCGCTTATTTGGAGAGAATGAGGGCTCGTTCTTGTGTCCTGGTAGAGTGTAACGTAGCCAACGGTGTCATCTTACAAAGCAGAGGCTACCGTTTCCCGCTCTGACTTCGATCTGCTTGTAACGGAACCTTGGCTGAGCCAGTTTGGCTACTCTGCACTGGAGAAGGGGAAAAGGAAGGTAATAATTTAGAGGTAAGAGATAAAATAGATCACTGTTGACCCGCCGACCTTCAGACGGCCTAGACGGCCACTATTCCCAGTTAAAAGATGGTCTACTAGTCAAACGACTTTCCTAGCCCTTCCGGAGAATTCCGAAACATCGGAAATTCTGGATGCGTAGCCTCAGGCCCCTCACGCCAGGCTGAAGTGATGTTTATTTCTCCTATTTAACTTCCCCAAACCACGCTTGATTGCTGAGAGACGCCGTAGTGGAGGGTTCCGGATGTTCCGACCACCTGGGGTTCTTTAACATCACCGTGCAGTCCTGTACATTCTAAAGGAAGGTGAAGCACGCTAAGGCGCTCACCACATGTGTCACACATTGGTGGATGTCCACCACACAATAAAGGTGCACGTGCACTGTGTGGGTGTCCTGCTCGAAGTCTGCATAGTGTAACTCACATCCGGGAACAACTTCGTCCTATCAGCGTCCAGTCCTGTACATTCAGAAGAACTTAAAGCACGGTAAGGCGCTCACCACAACTGTCCAATTTTTGGTGATCTCCACCAGACTGTACGTGTGCATGTGCACTGTACATTTGTCCAACTCGAAGACTGCAGTGTAACTTGTGTCCGGTGTGTCTTCGATTGAGGCGTCCGATTACCAAGATGTGGTATGATATCATGTTTGTCAGCAGCGAAGCTGCTTAAGCCTTCCGTAAAAACTCTTTCGTGCCACTCTTAACTGCGAAGCTGCTTAAGCTAGCCGTAATTTGTCAGGCATCATGCAATTCCACGTGACATAGCGTTATGCGATCTTGACGGAAACCTGTCACGGGCATTGCGTTACGTGATGTTGGCGGAAACACATGACGTGGGATTTTCTTATGTTATTTGGGTGGGAACATGTCACGTAACTCTTCGTTACGTGATTTTGGCGGAAACATGTCACGTGACATTGCGTTGCGTGATTCTGACTGAACATGTGACGTGGCATGGTGTTATGTGATTTTGGCGGGAACATGCCACCTTACATTGCGTTGCGTGGGCCTTTGGGACACGTGACGGGTTCCCTTCAAAGCCACGTAACAAAATGTCACCAGACATGTTCCCGCCAACATATCACATGACTATCGAGTGACCTGTTTGGAAGTGCGCTATCGGCCAGGTTCGCTGTGATGTGACCTTGCGCGACCTATCGGAAGCTAACAAACTTTTTTGTTCTTATGTGCCCCGCAAGCGCTGCCAGTGGGTCTGGACTGCTATATTTAGGAACGTCTGTACATTCTGGTCTGATACCGAAACGGTAATGGATTAACTGGCAGCGTTTGCGCGAAACGATGTTGCTAGATGATCAGCCAACTCATCTTCTTTTATCTCGTGGTGCCCTGGCACTCAGCAGGATATGACGCGCCACTTGGAAGCATAGACGGCGCATGAACTTCAATATAAAGCGCTATAATTACCATATTTTTATGATGCTTGAGATGCTTCTTCCATCACTTCACAACAGTTAGGTAGACTGTGATGTTTTTTGGTGTGTTCAACTATTTCGTGTATTGTACAGGTTAGAAAAATGTTTCTGTATGTGCGGGAAACTGGCTTATTTATTACACGGTAGTTCGTGAAGGTGAGCCGCCTGTTTTCCAACGATGAATGTACAGCTAGTTCTGGCGCTGTTGAAGTCGGTGCTGGTGCTGACCAGAGCCACTGCCGCCCCAGCTGCTACCCCATGGATAGACTCCCCAGCTCCAGCCTCCTGAACCTGGGTAGCCGCCCCAGGCCCAGTTTCCTGCGCCTGGGTAACCTCCCCAGGCCCAGCTTCCTTCTGGGTAGTAACCGCCGCCCCAGCCCCAGGATGGGCCTCCTGACCAGCCTCCCCAGGCTCCAGAGCTCGCACCGCTTACTCTTCTACCACCTGCAAGGATACATGCAAAAAAAAAGAACGAATGGAGACAAAAACAAAAAAGATGATTACTTTCTGAATCAATTAGCTTCAAAATGTTGTTCTTTAACGGCAAATAATGATTGTCATGTCACTCACTGCCCTCCACTTAGTTTTCTCAATGTGAGAAGTACAGATTAATTATTATGCAGAAACCACTGGCTGCACACGTTAAGGTACTTTGGAATAAGATTGAAGTTTCATATTTCCAAGGGCTCTTTTTATATAGTACCTTATTCCCTTTGTCTCGCGAATGTAGGATAGAGAAAGGGGCACACGTAATCATTTCTGGTCTCCTCTCACTTAAATATATATATATATATATATATATATATATATATATATATATATATATATATATATATAGAAGGCCGTGCCACGGCCGAAACGTTGAATAATAAACGTGCGATTTTCGCAAGTGCGCAATTTGTTTCTAAACTATATATATATATATATATATATATATATATATATATATATATATATATATAGACGTAATGCTGGTGACACACGGTAGAAAAACGAGTTTATTTCTAACGTTTCGGCCAGGGGCTGGCCTTCTGACATATATATATATATATATATATATATATATATATATATATATATATATATATATATATATATATATATATATATATATATATATTGTGTGTAGAGAGAGAGAGAAGGAAAGGAAAGACGGCACTTCATGATCCGTGTCGGAACGATTTGACTGGGTTCTTGTCTCCGCGTGAAGGCCCTTCTCATAACTTCATAACTACCTTAAATTATACGACGTGAGTACATCATCACAAGTGCCCTAGTTTAGCTCTAGACAAGTTTAATATTCCTCTTCACTTTCTGGTGTACGTTAGCCTTCATCACTCTGGCCGCAACACCAGACGAAGTAAGAAGAACAGCATTTGTGTAGTCCCTCAACCAATTAGGCAGTCGCCAATGAAGTAGCTTTTTTTGCAAAGTCCACCTTGTCAGTTCTACCGGCCAGCGCGCTTAATTTGTTTAGGTTAACATACAGTTTATGTCAAAATAAAGCATTCAGTCGCCTATAAGCGCTATTGTTTCGTCTTTTGTCGTGTTTCGTCTTTGTCTTGTCAGCGCTTATGTGATATTTAAAAATGTGCGTGTACCAACTAGTTCCCCTTTCTTTTTACTTCTGCCTAATAAATCCTTACACAGGCTGATTCATTCAAGTATTCGTTTAACCAATCCATCGTCGTCCTCGTCATCATCATCAACCTGTCTAAGCCCCCTGCAGTGCAAAAGCCTCTTCAATAGATATTCAATCATCCTGACCCTGTGCTAACTGCCACTACGTTACCCCCAAACTTCTTGATCTCATCGCATACCAAACTTTTGGCCGCCCCTCGTCGCACTTGCCTTCTCTAAGGATCAGCTCTGTTGCCCTTACTAACCAATGCTTGTCCTGCCTTCGCATTACATGCCCTTCCCACCCCCATTTCTTCTTCTTAAGTTCTACTAATATGTCCTTAGCACGCGTTTGTTCCAGGACCTGCTGTGCTCTTTTCACGTCCCTTAACGTTACATTTATCATTTTCTGTTCCACTGCTCGCTTCGTCGTCCTCAATATAAGTTGAACCCTTTCAGTTAGCCTTCAAGTTTCTGCCAAGTAGGTAAGTACCGCTAAGTTGCAAATGCTGTATAGACCTTCCTCTTGGGGGATAAATTTAAGCTTCCGCAGATTATTTCAGAATGCCTACCGAATGCACTCGACCCCATTGTTGTTCTCCTAATTATCTCGGCCTCACGGTTTGTGTCAGAGGTTACTACCTTATACATTCGCTTACCACTTCTAGCGCCTTGCCACCTATCTGAAACGGCTCTTCTCCTCCCAGACTCCTGAATGTTACTTTAGTTTTCTACTATGGGCTTTATGCCTAATTAAAGCGATATTTTGCTAATGAAAACAATTTACAGCTCCAGAAATGTCCGTGTAGGCGTGCGGATAAAACACAGTTACCGGACATACAGCTACCAGCTTTATTTTCTTCTAATCACATTGTATGGTTTGTTTTTTCGCGGAATTCTCTTCGCGTGAGGTAGCCTGAAGATTGCCGCGATTTAAATGCTACATGATTTAGTAGGACGACAAGAGCATGTTCGAATACCAAAACCTCTTTCACACAATAATAACCTCTATGCTTGTGGCCGGGCACGACACCCGAGTTCAACATATGGTTTCCCTTGTTTCTTTTCCCTGCAATTCATGAACATTGCCGGAATACACCAGCGGTTTTTACGCATCCAAACACCTGTATTACTGTAACGTAAATACTAACCGAGTAGCGTAAGTGCCCCATTTTCCCCTTGAAGCAACTTCGTCTCACGCGTTGCTATCATGTTTCGTGTATCGCGTGTGAAAAACGTTCTTGGTAGCAACCATGTTGCTTTATGCAGGAATACATTTCACGCTTACATAATGTGTACATTGGTGCAACATATTTTTCGATAAGGGCAGATTTACACTCACGTCAACGAAACTTCTCTTTCTCAGATGTGTTCAGAGATAATGGCACGTAGTTAAAGACCGTTTAAGGTTATCATGCATTCAATGCCTTCAAGCACGTATTTCGGTTTCTCCGCATTGCGTACAATGGCCGAAATCAAAGATAACACAATAAGTGGCTTGGCCTCTAGGAACACACTTCAAAACTGATGATGCGGATCGCGGTAGCTTACCGACGGAACCTGATGTAGATCCTGATCCACCACCGCCGGAACCCCTGATACTATGCTGATAACCGTCAGCGACGCAGACCGCCAGTGCGGCGAAAAGGCAGACTACGAAGACGCGAGCCATGTTTGCGGTTACCGGCTAGGAGGAGCTGTCGGCTAGTTTAAGGACACCAACTCTTCTTATATACCGAAGTTAGACCACTACCGGCATCTTATTGGCGAGCTTAAACCCATGCAAGAGATCACAAAAGAGAGGCGCTCATACGCACATTGTTCGGATCATTGTCGCCATAACCTATTGTGCGAAACAAAAAACATTCTTGCTTTTTTTCTCGCCTTTCTTTAAGAACTGCGCACATAAGGAAGACAACGGCGAATTGATAACATGCTCGCACTCTACAAAGCGAAAGTGGTCTCGCTTTGGTGTCAGTAACATGGGGAAAATTCGGTGAGGATGTGGTTGCAAAATCGCTTAATAAAACACTACAGTATACCCTAGTACCTAATACTTAACTTCATTGTCTAGAGAGAGAAAAAGATCTAACAAGGCGCAATCATACTGTCGATCATTGTACAAGTGCTCTTGCGATGTAAGGCACTGCCGGAGCCTGTCCTGACGAAGTCAGCTCCACTTTTCAATCCACGGGTTGTTTTGACTTCCCTTGGTTTTCAACGTCTCGAACAATGCTTTTCAGTCTTAGCGCGTGCAACAGCATGTGTAATATGTGCTGATCAGGGAACATATCCTCACCTAATTGCACTGCCATGCCACTAGAGCAACCGAGGAATGCAGAGAATCGAAAAGCGTAACGAGAACTGAATTTTTGTCAATATCTTGAGTACACTTCAAAGGATATAGGACACCTTCATCACGCACTAGGCCAAAATAGTGTGATGGTGAATGTGATTAAACGGGCATGTTTCAAGCTTGTTCTTTGCTAGTCTCAGAGGCTTGGCTTCCTTATGTTTTATCTCACTTTAGTAATCCTTAATACGCACGAAGTTTCTGCCCGGCAGAACGTTCTTCGAGTATCTCTAGGATTTTGCCTTTGGCGTAAACGTATCTGCACCTTACGAACATTGCTGCCATGTTCAGCTTGAAGCGCCTCCGTCATCTTCCAGTACCAGTTACATCGGCGGCGGCTGCAGTTACAGTGATTCTGATGGCGCGAAAACCCACGTCTGCTCCCTTGCAGGCGAGAAGCCGTCCCACGAGGGCTTCAAACATCTGTGTTCAAAGCCGAAAGGACAAAACACCAAGAGATCCTCAGCCTCGAGTACATCGAACTAAAGTGCGCAACGAAGCACATGGTCAACATCATTTTGTTCCTGCCATTGCCAATTGAGGGCACAGTGAAGCACTTGAGGGTATAAAGCTTCGGTGCTGCTGGATGCAGCAGTACCAAATTAAGTCAGAGACACTAGATTCAACGTAAGAATATCTTCGCAACTGCTGTTTCGCATGCGACAGCACTGAACTCATAGCACAACGTCGCTTAATTGGAGAGAATGAGGGCTCGTTCTTGTGTCCTGGTAGACTGTAACGTGGCCAACGGGGTCATCTTATAAAGCAGGTGCTACCATTTCCTGCTCTGACTTCGATGTGGTTATAACGGAAGTAGCATGCCTGGGCTGATTCACGTTGCCTAATTTGCACTGAAGAAGGGGCAAAGGAAGCAAATCCATTAGAGGTATGAAAGAGACAAAATAGATTACTGCTGAGCTGCCGCCGAATATTAGACGGCCACTGTTCGCAGTTCAAGAACGGTGTCTACCAGTCAAGCGGTGTTCCTAGCCCTCCTAGAGACTTCCGAAACATCAGAAATTCGGGATGCGTGACCTCAGGCCCCTCACATCACGCTGAAGTGATGTTTATTTCTGCTGTTTAACTTCCTTAAACTACTCTTTATTATGAGAGACGCCGTAGTGGTGGGTTCCGGGCATTTCGACCACCTAGGGTTCTCCAACGCCACCATGCAGTCCTGCACATTCTAAAGGAAGGTAGCGCTATATCTGTCGCATATTGGTGAATGTCCACGAGACAATAGTTGTGCATGCTTACTGTATGAGTGTCCTACTCGAAGTCTGCTCAGTGTAACTCGCTTGCGGGAACAACTTCTTCCCATTTGCGTCTAGTCGTGTACATTCTAAAAGAACGTGAAGCACGATAAGGCACTCACCATCACTGTCACACATTTGGGAATCTCCCCCAGATAGCACCTATGCATGTGTACTGCACGCGCGTCCTAATTGATGTATTTGTAGTGTAACTTGTGTGCGACGTGTCTTTGATACAGGCGGCCAAGTTCCAAGGTGTGGCTTGATAACGTGTAATCTGCGTTTATGTGTCCCGCAAACGCTGCCAATGGCGGGCTACTATCTTTAGAAAGGGCTTTAAATCCAATACCGGAACGGTCATACATGGACTGGCAGCGTTTGCACGAACTACTGTGGCTAGCTGGTCAGCCAACTCATTTTCTTTTAGTATGCACGGTGCATAACTTGAATATAAAGCGATATAATTACCATATTGTGATGCTTTAGAGATACTTTGACATTCTACAGCAGTTAGGTACACTGTGTAAATAACTTCATTTAGGTGTGTTCAGCTGTTTCATGTGTCTAAGGGCCGGCAGTATAGTGATAGTGTAAGCCTCGGCTCTGAAAGTACATGTGTTTGGATGTAGAGCAGGATGTAGAGCGCCGGCGTCCAAAAACGACGGGCCGACCGCTCCGTAAGACACGACTGAGTGTGACTTCGAGGCTTCCGTAAAGCATTCAGACCATGAATGTTTCTGTTGTAGCTCGAGGAAGTACATATGGATTTGAGCTACAAGTGCGTGTTTTGGGACGTTTACGATGGAGATATCGCTGTGTATAAGTGGCCACTTCTAAGGCGGCCGCTGTGCAGTAGGAGCCATAACGCAGAATTCGTTGATTGGCATCTCCATTTGCTCATCGACATCCTTAACCAGCAGTGCGTAGGGCTGCCTCACCGCAGGACGCCTAAGAAATATTTGTAGACTGTACATATCATTTATGGTTGTGTATGTATGGTGTGCGTTGTATGAGTTTAAAGAAATTCATAACGGATAAGTACGTTCTCTGTAGCTGGAATGCCCACTGAGTCTCTACGGGACTTGTTCTAAAGGCCCCCTAAATTTTCCACATGACACAGCATTTCAATGCGCTTGATGTCGCAAAAAGACATACTATGACCCCGTAACCTCGGCGTGATAGCATGAGACTTATACAAATTGAAAATACATTTTGTGTCCTTAAGCCATGCACTAAGTGACAATACGTTTAAAGCGTTCAATGTTTTCATGCACTTTTTAAACACGAAAGTATTTTATGCCGGGATCCACTAAAAGATCAGTGACGTGGTTCCGTAACGGAAGTGGATGTCTGAAAAAAATGTGGTTGACCCCTCTGTCACAGGAAGCGGTATGACACGAAAGCTCAACGCTCCTGGTTTATGGCAGGTTTACTCAAGGGTCTGGTGCGTGCAATTTGGTCTCTCCAGAGCAATGTGATTCGTTCGAGAGCTTTCGTTGGTGTACAGCTGTCGAAGAACCCTGTTCCGTGCCGAGGCGCCGCTGATGCCCACATGTAACGTGTTCACGTGTTCACAGTACCTAACCGATCTCCCGACCCTCGATTCGCCATACTGCCGCTTATGCATTCCACAGCTTCGCGAAGACATGTTTCACTTTCGTGTTATACTGTGTTATTACTGTGTTATACATACCGCGTTTCATCAAGTTGCTTGTTCCCGGTGCGTGTAGCACAATAATACTTCGCGAAGATTTTTGCAGAAGTCTCCACCATTGATCGGCAGCACTATTTGGTTATGTTCAAAAGTGTTGCGGCGACCTTTAGGGTACGTTTTGTCGCCAAGATCATTTTCGAGATCGCTGTCCCCGTTTCGATACTGGCGTGGACGACCTTGCTCTCAATGAGTAGGCTTCACCGCAGTAGAGGATGTACGAAAGTCTGCTTGCGAAGCCCAAGAGAGCACCGAGATCCTTAAAGATGGCTTCGCTTCCAAACACAAGTACATTGCTTTTAAGCGCCTTTTAAGAGGCAATGTGAGCAGTCTCTCATCATACTATCGCGGCCAAGGGTATTTTGCTAATATTTGCTTGCTTGCTTGCTTGCTTGCTTGCTTGCTTGCTTGCTTGCTTGCTTGCTTGCTTGCTTGCTCGCTCGCTCGCTCGCTTGCTTGCTATTAATTGCTTGCTGTTTTTCCCCTGAGTGACAAAACCGAGTTACAAGAACCAAGCTTATGCCGATTCACCTAAAGCGGGATTCACTTTTACGCACAAATGTTTCCGCCTCCCTTGAAAGCACTGGTTGCTACCGACATGGTCGCGGAGTCTGAGGATACTAGATATCTTGCGCTCAGACGCCACGATATCCCGGAGCGTAGTTATATCAAGCTTTACTGAAAGAGTCGCCTACGTCACGACAGTATATTTTAACGGATAACGACAACGTTGCCACGAAGTGTTTCAATAGCAAGTCGGCATATATGTTACTAGTACTGGAATGCTTGCGGCATTCTTCTTGGTGCCGGCATATTTCTCCTCAACGTAAATGGCTTTTGCGCCGGACTCAATCTCAGCACAATTATGACGTCAACAACCACAAAAACAGTGCGTTCCTCTAGCGCATTGCTCAATATTTTGACGCCATAGAAAATCATTCTAAAAAGTAATGTCACCAAAGCCTCGTTTAGACACGGCGACCTTTATTTCTTGGCTCACGCGACAGCCACTGTGCAACAAATTTCCATTCCTTTAAGGCCTTCAAGAGAGAGAGAGAAAACATTTATTTGAATGAAAAGAGGGATCTTCCTCGTAGGGTGGAGCCCTTAGTTCAGGGCCCCATTGGCTCGCGCCACTCCACGTGCTCGCTGGATCAGCCGACGCTGCTCCCGCGGCGCTGAGCTGGTCAGCGCAGTCTCCCAGGAGGAATGTGATGGTGATGGGATAGGGGAACAGCCCGGTGGACATGGGCATTCCCACGTGCAGTGATAAACTTTGGGCTGCGCTCCACAGTAGGGACAGTATGAGGGATATTGTGTGGGATGAAAGAGGTGTAGGGTGAAGAGACATGGGAAGGAATTAGTCTGTAGTTGCCGCCACGCGACAGCTTCCTCCCGGGTGAGGGAATGGTGTGGTGGGGGGAAATAACGTCGGCTTTGTCTGTAATGTTCTAGAGTGTCAGCGTAGTTCAATGGTTCTGTTGGTGCGTCGTCTGGATTGGACAGCTCTTCCGATGGCGCCCTGTTTGTAAGCTCTCGGGCTACCGCATTAGCGCGTTCATTGCCATGGAGAGAGGCGTGCCCAGGTGTCCAAACGATACGCACCCTGTGTAGTAATGAGGGGTGTAAAGATGTCAGAATGCGGTGTGTGTACGGTGTCACCATTCCTTGTGCTATGTTCCTGCAGGCAGTTTGCGAGTCAGTGACCACTGTCGTAGGTTCGTCCCGTGCTGGTAGGAGAGAAGCATGTACAATAGCCAAGGCGACAGCCGCCTCTTCCGCCATGGCACTGTCCTTAGTGTTAAGCGTGGCCGAAACGCTTAGAGTGTCGGTGTTGTCTACTACGACAAGACACATGGCCTGTCTTTGTGGGTACCGTGCCACGTCAGTATAGAGGACCGGCGTATCAGAGGTACCATCGCCTAGAACGCGCATTAAAGCCTGAACCCTTGCACGTCTCCGGCCTTTATGACGGTCAGGATGCATATTTCGTGGAATCGGGGCCACCTGAATTTTGCTTCGAATCTCAAGTCCAAGGTTCTTGCGTTCTTGTAGCACTTTGTTCGGCAGGGTGTATCCCAACCGGGAGAGAATATCAGTACCTTGCCGTGTTCGTTGGAGGCGTTGAATTTGACTGTTCAGGTGGCCTTCCACCAGTTCTCGGATGGTGTTGTGGACCCCAAGTCGCAGTAGGAGCTGCGTTGACGCGTATTGGGGTAGTCCCAGAGCCGCCTTTAGTGCCGTGCGAAGGAGGGCTTCCATCCTGTTCGTCTCGGTTTGAGTAAGGTTATGGTAGGGGAGGTGGTAGGTGAGTCTGCTAATCACTAGAGCTTGCACAATTCGGAGGGTGCCTTTTTCCAGAAGCCCATGTCGGCGGTTTGTAATGCGCCTTATCATGTGCGTTACTTGGGCAATTTGTTGGCGTGGTAGTTGGACAGTATATGTAGGCTTGCCGTTGTGTTGGATGTGGTGCCCTAGTATGCGAAGTCTATCTACCCTTGGAATTTGGTCGCCATTCAGATGCAAGGTTACGTCTGGCGGTTTGTCTGTCTTTTTCCGTTTTTTGAACACGAGCAGAAGTTCCGATTTTTCAGCTGCGCAGGTGAGTCCTCCGGCAATGGCGTACCCTTGGACTACATTGACGGCTTCCTGTAGTGCATCTTGAACGGCGCCGTCTGACCCTTTTGTCACCCAGATTGTGATGTCATCGGCGTACAGAGCGTGCTGCACATTCGGAAGTTGTTCCAGGAGCGGTGGTAGCTTTGCCATGGCCACGTTAAACAGGGTAGGCGAGAGAACTGAACCCTGCGGAGTACCTCTGCCAGAAAGCTTTATTGTGTCTGACCGAATTTCTCCAAGGCCAATGGTTGCTGTGCGGTCAGATAAGAAGGCTCGAACATAATTATAGGTGCATTGACCACATAGGGAGGTGGCAAGGTTCTTTAATATAAGGTCATGCGAGACGTTGTCGAATGCCCCCTTGAGGTCCAAGGCCAAAATTGCCCTCGTCTGCGCAGCACTTGGGCCATCCACAACATGTTCCTTAAGTTGTAGAAGTATGTCTTGTGCAGACATATTTCTGCGATAGCCTTCAAGAGGGTTGCAACTTGGGCTTGTTGGTGAAACATGATGAACTAAAGCTTTTGCGCACAAGAACGAGGATTGTCATTTTGTGTTCCTTCTTGTGTCCTCGTTCTTGTGCGCAACGCTTCAGTTCATCCTTTAAGGTCCTATCTTTCTTCCAAATGATGTCCTGTTTTGATGTTGATGTTGACAATGAAGCTGAACTGAACTAACTGATATATACATCAACTAATTTGTTTTTCCATCATCTGTAGCGGTTGCCTTCGAGCAGCTACGCACGAAACCAGTGTACTGAATCTAAGCCTTGGATACCGCACTGCAGTAAGGACAAGGTTCACTGATCACATTGTATTGTGCATGGTGTGTGCTTAACAGCAACAGAGGGTGGAAATACTTAAAACGAAAGGGCTAAACGAAAACAACAACAATGCAGTAGTTTCACTTTTATGACAAAACTGACGAAGTTCACTTTTTAGTATGCAACGTCCAGGTTCATGAATGACTGGCCATCTTTGCAGCTGTTTCTTCACAATCCGTACTGCTGTTCTTGCTGTTGTTGCTGCTGCTCTTGCAACTGACCGGAGATTACCCCACTCCTACCCCTTGGGTAAGCGCCGTAGTGGGAACCACCGTAGCCCCAGGAACCAGGATAATAGCCAAAGCCCCAGGGGGCAGGGTAGTAACCATAGCCCCAGGAGCCGGGGTAGAAGGAACCTGGTCCCCAGTATCCAGAGCCCCAGGAACCAGCGCCCCAGGAACTAGGACCACTTGCCCAGCTCGATGCACCTCCACTCACACGCTGGCCACGACCTGTAAATATTAGAATGAGGAGATCATTCGCAATTGTTTCGTTTGAGTGTCGGAAGCCTGTTGCTCAAGAACCATTCTATCAGAAGTTGTCCCTGGGCTAGTGGATCCGTACTGTGGAAGGAAACCGATTAGTTAAATTAGAAAGGACTAGACACAGAACACTTCATACGCACAACTAGTGCATTTTGTCTATTCGAGGCATTGGGCTGCGATTACTCGTTTTACTACTTTACTACGTGTCGACTCTCAAGTTAGCAGCCCTTTACGAGCACGAGAAGGGAACATCCAGAAGTTACGCTGCCCACTAAGGAACATTTTTTTTTCTAAAATAATGCACGTTGTCATTGTTAGGGAACACATGAACAAAGGCTAGGCCTTTTCCTTGATGCTTAAACAGGACTAAAACTTCCTCCATGACTATCCTGTTCGCCTGGATAGGATTAGTCTCTAAAATGTCGACAAACTCGTCGACTAATATGGAAGCTCGCAGGACCTTTCGCCATCTATAAATGTTATGCAGCTCGCAGTTGATGGAAGCTAGAAGAAAGATATTGCAAAGCACTGGAGCAACATAGGAACCAATGCATGTTCCTCTCGCTGGTTATATACTTCGTTGCAAAAAGATACCCAGCTTCCAGCGAAGACAGCATTTGTATTTTGTTTGTCGTGTTCATTTGTGTCTCATTCTTCTTTATCTGGGCTAACCTGTTCCTTTCGGCGCGATAACCATAATGGTGCTCCTCTCATCAGCCCGGCTTATGAGGAGTACCATCCACAGTGGAGGCATAGCGCAAGGAGCGCAATTTTTTCAAAATGTCATTCTTCTGTTTTTATGAATTTGAACGGAGGATTCACGGAACAACACTTTAATGCAAAAGCTTTTTTTCTAGGGAGTTTCGAAATATACAAACAAAAATATCAAGCGAACCGGTGTCCAAGAAACCGGAACTGCTAGCGCCAATTTTGTGTTCATCAGAAAAAAAAACGACATACAGTTTTCTTGACTTGTTTAAAAATGACAACAATTAGAAACATGTCTTAAATCTGTACTTTCGCTATTAACTCATCATTAATTAGGTAGAAATCATAAACGTATCACCATGATAATGGGCCATGTAGTGTGCTCGTGCTTTTTTACATTCCGCAGGCTTTGAGGACGTTATGAAGGAGCAGAATATTTGTAGTGTTTCCTGTTTACTCGCAGCCACTTAATTCTTGTTACTGGTAGCAACAGCGGGGAAGCTTGACGGAAAAAAATACGAAGCGCACAAAGTTTTTCCGGCCAGTCATTAAGAACAAGTCGGCGCGCCGCTAGGGAATTTCGTCGCACTACAAATGTTGCAAAGCTGGCTAGCAAAAGCTCGAGGTACCACGAGAGCGGAATGGACAAAAGCAAGACCCAAGACGTATCTAGCTCCAAATATCGGTGATTCTAACATTCCTGTGACTTTCTCCCAACGCTACACTTGTTTGAAATATCTTTTTGATGAGTTTCTCGGAACTTGTATTTGTGGTGTTTTTTTTTTTCGTCCGCAAACATGCATAACTTTATTTCTAATAAACATTTTTGACTTCAACTTCGCAAGAGTTTTTTTTTCTCACTATATTCTGTGTGCAATGAACCTCAGCTACCAAAATCGTTCTAAGGCCTCGCCACGGTGGTCTAGTGGTTATGGCACTCGGCTGCTGATTCGACTGTCGCGGGATTGAATCCCGGCCGCGGCGGCTTGCATTTCGATGGAGGCGAAATGCTGAGGCCCGTGTGCTGTGCGATGTCAGGGCACGTTAAAGAACCCCGGGAGGTCGAAATTTCCGGGGCCCTTCACTACGGTGTCTCTCATAATCAGAATTGGTTTTGGGACGCTAAACTGCACAAATCAATCAATCAAAATTGTTCTAAGAGCGTTTATATGAAGGCGCACCGAATGGTTCCGTTCATATTTTTTGATAA
The DNA here is from genome assembly GCA_013339685.2 of Hyalomma asiaticum. NCBI lineage: Eukaryota > Metazoa > Arthropoda > Arachnida > Ixodida > Ixodidae > Hyalomma > Hyalomma asiaticum. The sequence continues at coordinate 22,699,358 of CM023490.1, forward strand.
AAATCGCTGTCTTAAATATTCACTTCATTCCGTTCATTTTGGTTCATTGCACTGGGCGAGGCTTCCATAACGCTTATAGAAAGAACTGAGTTTGTTTTTTTTTTCAGTCAAATATGAGTTGTGAGTGTTCGCGTGAACCACACAAAATTTTCAATTTTCAAAAATTTTGAGAAGCACTACATAATTTGTATTGCTCCCCTCGGCATAAAAGGGCGTACTTTATAACGTAGGATAAAAATGCCCCGCCACGCTGGTCTAGTGGCTAAGGTACTCAGCTGCTGATCCGACTGTTGCGGGATTGAATCCCGGCTGCGGCGGCTGCATTTCGATGGAGGCGAAATGTTGAGGCCCGTGTACTGTGCGATGTCAGTGCACGTTAAAGAACCCCAGGTGGTCAAAATTTCCCGAGCCCTCCACTACGGCTCTCTCATAATCAGAGTTGGTTTTCGGCCGTTAAGCCCCACATAACAACAACGTAGGATAAAAATCTCCACTATTACTTTCTTTAAAAGTTTTTTTTTGTCTGCCACTTGGCTTCACAACTTAAGGGACAAAAAAATTAAATGCTTATGGGAAGCACTCCGACGAAATAAGTACAGTTGTAAAACGACCATCAGAACAGCAGCTGTGGGGCTACCATGTAGGGCTCCGCGAATATTCTAAAATTTCGAATAACGAATCAATAGCCTTCTATTCGATATGATAGCCGAATAGAATAGCCACTTTGTGTTTTGCCCATTGCATTGTAGTAGTTCACAATCTCAACTCCACGAGTAAAGACATACAATAACAAATGTGGTGTCATAACAGTTACGTGGCTAGGCGACCGGAGAGCATGGCAAGCGAAAGAGTGCGATCAGAATGGGGCCACGCATGGCTATCGCGTCGAACTCTTAAGGCGAAGCCAATGCTCCATAATTCGCAACAATTCTTGGCAGCTATTACGGGAAATCATCGAGGCCAGCGAGACAAAAACTCACAACGACACGTGCGTTAGTTTTCCCTCCTTGCTGTTAATAGACAAAGCAATGGCGTATCTTTCTGCTAATCGCACGAAAACAATTGTGGTTTGATTTAGCTACATATTGTTTTCCCTTTTCTCTTTTCTGCATTACTTACTTGTTGCCGCGATCTTTTACCTGTATTAGGTGTCACTCCGTAGCAATAAACTCCAGTTCTTAGTAGCGCTTTTTCCTCTCTACTCGTCTGTGACCTGGTGTTTCTTTCGCTCCATTCCACGATGATTCACCAACTCGCCCAAGTTCGTAATTTGGTGACGCTAGTTTCCCTTTATTTCATACACGTACCAATTAGCCCGACTTTCGCCGTTTGCTCAGGTCTCAAGTATACCCTGCATACACTCCTGCAGCGAACACGCGTTGCAGTGTGTCAAGTACTAAACAGCGCTCCATGTAAGCATATTCCAAGATGCACTACTTCAGTCAGAAGAGACTCCCAAACGTCGACGAGAGCTGATCTAAAATACCTTACCCGTGCTAGGTGCTCCTACCGATATGCTGTCGCCACTCTTTACACTCGCTTCCTTCGAGGCCACGCAGGCCACCAATGCTGCCAGCAGGAAGAGTACCCCAATGCGGACCATGGTCCCAGGATCCGACTCCTAGAAGCTGGTACAGAGATCAGCTTCTCGGACGCCGCTTATATAACATGCTTTTACAGCCGCGCACCTATGGCAGCGAAGCTCAGAACCACGTCAGAATTCTAAAAGCAAAGAGCACGTACACGACAAAAACTGCTTAATGCTTTCTCAGGATTACCTATTTCGCGGAAAAGAAATTCAATTTACTCGCTTCTTTCTTCTTTCGAACTGCGAACTTCTTTCGAACTGACAGCTTGTTTACGTTCCACAATGCAAAAACGACCTAGATTTCGCAGCATTCAAACGACACGAGATATGTGTTTTCCAAGTGGCTGAAAGATGTTCCATTTTCACTTAACCACTCGGCACTTCCGGCTTGGTAGTGATCGATCGCTGTAGCAGGGGGCCGTGCACGCGTCATGGCGATTATCTCGAGCAACGAAAATACATTCAAACCTAGTCGCATTGCTGCGGGAAGGTTGGGGCTACATTCGGGGTTTACTTAGAGTCCCCATTAAGAGGAGGTTAATATGGTCTAGATGGCCGACCGGCAACAACACGCGGCAGTCAGCGTCTCACGATCTTTTCTTTCCTTCATCCCAACATTTATATTGCGCATGACAACATTTATATTGCGCATGCGCATGACGTTACCCACATTCACAAGAACCCAGTCCGCGTACTTGACAGGTGCATCCCGCAGACCAGTGTAACAAAGCCCAGTTATGGAGTGGAGCTTGCGCTATGTAGCCCCCTTGTTTCGTTGACTAATGTGATACCCTGACGATCTTTAATTTTTTTGTTTCTAACGCTGTACCTTCGCCATATTACTGTTTCTGCACCTTAATAATAAATACATGTCTTTTGGTTGGACTGCTAAATCCACGTGAGCATGTGTGCAACTGCTATCAAACATCTAAAAATGTAAGAGTAGCAGACTCCGATTAGGCTTACCTTAAAACAAAAACGTGGTGCCAGGGTAAAGCAAAGAACACGACAGGAAGAGCGCTCTGTTATTCTTTATTTTACCGCCGTGCCACGTCTTTCCTTCAGGCTATGCAGCAACTAGCCCAACACAGAATTCTGTTCCAAGATAAGTGGGAGGTGCCTCACAAAAATACAAGCACATCAAAGGAATTAGGAGTCGCCTTGGTTACCTCCATTTTCTTTCTTACCTAATTTGGGCTTAACTGACAGGCATCAGTGCCTGACTTTTTGCTGTAAGACGTACTTTGCACCTGCAAACAAGGTAAGACGGACGGTGCCAGAATGTTGCCGCCGTTGTACATTACGTCAACAGCGGGAAAACGAAAAAAAAAAGACAGGTCATGCACAAAAAGTTCCAAGCTATGGCACAAACCTTCTGCGTGAGCAGCTGGAACTTACATGCCGGGGTTCACAAACAACCCCGCTCCACCCCTGCTCCCCCCCCCCCCCGATAGGCCCCTCAGACCTCCTCAGGTGGATTTCTCTCTCTCTCTCTCTCTCTCTCTCTGCCTCCCGCCCCCGACTAGTTATTCCAGCAACACCGTGCTGTGTTCAGCCATAACCGTCCTGAGTTCAATCAGCACAGTACTCTGCTTAAATATGCGTTACCGAAGGCGAAAATCTTTGGCAACTCATTGGCCACGGGCTTTGTTTAACACCAGGAGCCACTCGGCCAGATCACTAACTCACTGAAGACGCATATACCAAGTCACTGGTGACGCATGCCTTCGAGGAGCCGTGACGCCTTGGAAGGAAGGAAAAAATAGAGAGGGAAAGGCAGGGAGGTTAATCAGTGAAGGACAACCTGTATGCTACCCTGCACGAGGGGAAGAGGACGGGGGAGATTGAAAGGTGAAAGAAGAGAGGAAGAGAGAGAGAGGGTGCACATATAGCACATTGTCAGAGTCAGTGGCACCTGCATGGTACGTGACATCACACATCGCTGTTACAGTCGCTTTCGCTTGTGCAAGTCCGTCGTCTTTAAAAAGTGCAGCAGCGCCTTTGTCACCTTCAGTTGCAATGGATCACGCGTGGCGCATATCCGTGAGCACAAGCCCAGGAAATGCGGTGCCCAAATGCGTGTCCATCTAAGCTGGAATGTGGATCCACCTAGCTAGGCCCAACAGTGTGTCCAACTAAGCTTTCCAAGTCGAATGTGTGTCCAGCAGTGCATTCGCCTTCACATTCCTAGAAATTTCTAAGCATCCCGTGTTATTTCTTGAACTAGGTTTCAATAAGTTTCCATTATATAGCAACAAATCTGAAGAAACTCAAGATTTGTTCTTTTATTTTACTAAAATACCCGAACGGCCCGTTTGGGCCTTGCATAGCAGAAGTCAAGACGGTTATGCAAACACGGGTGCCAGAAAGAGCATTGGTAATATGCAGTGAAAGAAAAGCGAGCGAAACCTAGCTTTACTTTTTAGAAGTAAAACTTAGAAGTTTATGGAGATGCTGCTGCTTTGTACCCGTGGAACTAAATGAGTTGTAACTGGAAGTTCCACGATGCTAACAGTTTCAACCAATAACGTTTCTATCACAAGAGCAATACGGCGAACACGCGATCTTTATATACTGGAAATGCTGCCCCCGTTTTATTTACCATTACAGCGCACCGTTCACAATGAAGGAGACATATTTCTTTTGCAGAACAATGCCCCTGCTGTAGAAGGCTTCTCCTTTCAACCGAGGACCTTGGGTCGCCTCACACTTGTCTGAGATACTGTAAACATGTGCGTTGCGAAGCTTTGCGGCAGTGGCTTGCGTGGTCACAGTGGAGCGCAAAGGTGTTCCCTCGAAGATGGGTCTTACTAGTGTTATTTTTATCATAGAACACATGGAGACACTGCACAGGCCAAATTGGCAGTACAGTATCGACGACAACAATAGAATCAGACAAAATGGATTTGAATATTTTAGTATAACTTAAAACTTGCGCTTTCATTTCTTTTGCGAATCAAGTACGCACCATAGAACAGCTTCTACTAATGAATGCGTAGATTAACACTTATTGTGCCACACCAGGCGTTCGTAGTAGTGTTCCTAGAAAGTGTCGCAGAATTCACCTTTCTAATTATGCGGAATTTTGTTTATATACCGTAGTCAGCAATAGGTACCCACATATCCAACGCGGGGCGCACCTACCACCATTTTCTTAATTTTCAATAACTACACTGATGACAATGATATTGTTCAGTATTGAACTTATGGTCGTCTGTCACACATACCTCATACAACTGTAAACTTGATGTTTCTTTGTAAGATTTGTACATTTTTCTAGATTTTTTTTATTCTCAAATAACGGCCATCTGGTGGTAGGTTGGAGTTGCTGAGCAGGGAACAGACTATACTGTCGCTACGTTCTAAAGCCAAAAAAGGACAGAACCTCATAGCTGTGTCCCCTTTTTCTCTGCACCCTTTGCTGTCTGTAGCTAAGGCCCCTGTAAGAAATACTTCCTTGAAATATTTTCTGTCGCATCTTTAACAAGGTTGGCCGTTTGATTAATTAGGTAGTCGCTCTTGTGTTCACGTATGTGCATTCTACATAATATAAAAACGCCTATTACGATTCTGAAAGATAGGAAAGACAGGCAATCTTGCTAGAGCCAACGTTTCGGCAAGCGGACTTGTGCTTGCCACAACATGCTGTGAGACAAGACAGACAGACAACGAACTTTATGAGAGATACCTTCTTTTTCGCACGAATAAGGAGAGGGTGTGATCACATACGGGTGCTTGCCGGCCATGCAGTCGTGGCGAAAAACACTGCCGTCATCCACAAAAGATTGTACGCGAAACATTTGTGCGATGCTCTCCTGTACAAAAAAAAATGTTCCGGTTATTGTGTACAGGGTCGCGGGAAACACACAAACGAACACTGCAAGCAACGTCCACTGCTCGCATTGTCCGAACTGTAATGATTTATGAAAATAGACAGCGCATCTTTTTTTTTTTTTTTCCAGTGATGAACACAACATCTTTATAGGAGGCCTCATGGTCGCCAGTCAATTTGCCTAAACGTTGACTCCGGGTACATTATCGCTTCTTTAGCCTTTTCAGCCATCTGTTAATCACTGCAAGGAAAGATGTGTTTCCTCTTTTCACGAAACTACAGCCAGTGCAAACACTGCAAACAGTGGGCGTTTCCTCGACGCTTTATCGGTCTATTGTTAGCGGGCTTCTAGCTGAAATATCTGGAACATTTTTTTTTTTCGTAAATCACGGTTCCCGTGGAAAATTTCGCATCCCCTTCCTATGCATGACGCCAATTTCTTACGCGAAGACTGTCTGGTATAAGAGGAAGTGTAGTCTTATTACACCGACATAACGTTCGTAATAGAAAACTCTTCTCTCGTGACGTAGTACCTCAGCTCTTCCATGGAGGGTGCGTCGTATTGTTCGGTAGTCGTTAAAGACAGAACAAGGAAAGCGCAGATTTCGTGCGGCGTGCGTCAGTGCCTAAGGCAGTATTAAATAAGAATTTACGTTCGAGGAACTTAAATGATGTATCTGCAGGATCTTGCTTGGTACCAGTTTTATTTCCATTCTTTCGCACAAAATTTTCGTTCATCGCATTTGCATTGCAAATCCGCCAAATTATTTCTGTGGCTTCATTATCTCGCCGCTGCCGTTGCAGTTGCTAACAGCCACAGTTAATGAGGACATACTGATTAGCGTGTTAATCATCTATGCACTGGCCATAGCAGCTTACGAAAAGCAGGTTTTATTGTTAATGTGAAATGCCATTCCGCTATTGCCCGGCGTTTCTATTGTGATGGTTCTCTAGGCAGGTAATTTTGTACACAAGGCAGAAAATACAATACTGCCTAGAAAGGCAAGCAGGACTTCAACGTCTTGTTCTTGTGTGTGATTGATAAATGTGCATTGTGATGGAATTAGTTGGAGCCTGAAGCATTAAAAACGTTCCCAAGCTAACTCACTTTTAATAGATGTCGCTCATGGTTAATAATTTTTTGCGAACGAACATGTCGGGTTAACTACAACCTCTTTATTTTCCTTTCTTTCCTTCTCACAGTCTATATTATCCAGACTAGTACTAATAACTCCACTGCATTATCCACAGGGCACCTTACAGCTCAAGGCACAGATATTTTGTTCTTAAACTCTCTATATATAATTTGTACAGACGTCATTGAAGCCGCCATGTTGCTGTACCATCAAGGTTGTAAGCTAGGTTCGCAACGTCACGTGAACGTTATCATTCTATCGAGCGCAACCTCTGTTCTTAATTCCGGTACAAACTCAAATTACGCTGCGGCTGCATCTCTACCACAATGAAGAAGGTCAACCGTAGCGTTCAATATTCTGCATTTACGTCATCGTAGGCACCACTTCGAAGTTCCAGTGCAGAAGCAACGAGCATGACATCACGTGAAAGCTATCGATACTTTGTCCTGTACATAACAGTGGGCCATACGAACAATAGAGCGATTTCTTTTGTCTTTCGCATGAGCTCCTTGGTTCGCACTCCCCTCGAAAGAAGAAGCTCACGTTAAAGAAAAAGTGCACTGAGAAGCGGAAAGAGGGAATTCTTTCCAAGACATCTGCGTGCATGTGAAATTGAGCATGGCACGAAACATCTGTGCGACCTCCTGCAAACATTGCGGTGCCGCAATGCTTCACCCTGCGATTGCCACATCCAGGGAACCTCAACAAACCGCGACCTGCTTTCATAATAGGAAGCGTTTGTGCTAGACGGCACAGACGCACAATGGTGACAGTTTGAAAATGGGGCTGTTGATTTCGATCACGTGGCCGATTTACATTTTGCGTGGCTGAGCACTATACCTTCTGTCGAGTGCTACCTTTCCCGCCTGTCTGCATTGAACCATATTGAAGTCAGGTAGATCCCGCGCGACATGAAGTATTTAGACCAGTATGACAGAAAAGGAAGCAGCTGCTGCTCTAAAACCGACATGGCACTTCGCGTACGCACGTGAATCACAAATTCGCAATTTCTTGCAGCTGGCAGCGTACGATTTATTTCCTCCTTTTAAATAATTCAATCGTAATACTAACGTTTTGCTTAAGAATTACGCGAATGTCATAAAATAACGAATATGGAACCAAATACTGCGCCATTCAGTTAGGTATCCGAATCGCCCGGCCACTATTCGTAAGTGCGACTAGCTGACGAACAGCTTATGACTGTCGAAAGTTCTCAACTAATCAAATTATACGTACTACAGTGGAATATACTACACTCCTGCTTACGTATTATTGTCGACCAAAGAAAAAAATAAGAACGCGCGTGAGCTTGTCTAGCAACGTAGGCTACGTCGCATCGATGGTTCGGCTTTATCAGGAACCACTCGTGCTCTCATAAAATCGCTGTACACAGGGGGAAAACCTTCAGCCGCCTTTTTCAATAATATTGTGGCTTTGCAGTGTTCGGGCGCTATTTGAACACTAAGCGTCATTCGATGCGGTTCAATCTGGCTCGTCGTATTTAACATAGGTATTGGCTCAATGCTTAAAGTAAGAACGTCACGCACTCTAATGCACAGCTTACCGCACCGCAAGCGTACTTGAGGAAAAGTTCACGTGTATTGTTCATGCTGTCTGTTTCCTATTTCACTAATTTTGATGTGTTGACACAGTTTGTTGTGTGTTTCTTATTCGTGTATTAATTAGTCGGCTGGTTGGTAAGATAGATAGATAGATAGATAGATAGATAGATAGATAGATAGATAGATAGATAGATAGATAGATAGATAGATAGATAGATAGATAGATAGATAGATAGATAGATAGATAGATAGATAGATTTACATACTGCAGTTCCCCGAAGAATATTGCTGGAAGGGGGATGTAGACAGACAGTGATGGAATGGTGATGCGCGATGATCACCAGGTAAACTATTCGAAAGTTCAATTAGCTGGCACGTGTCTGTGCTTGTTTCGTGTGTTAAAAGGATCAGTATTTCGGAAAAGGCGCGTACAGGAACGATAAGCTAACCTGATTGGTTAGCCTAAAGGAGTATGCTGCCAGGAGGAACACAACACCGAAACTTCGAGAAGCTACTCTTTGATATTGCAGTGGCCATACATCATCTGAGAAGGGCCATAGGACAACTTTGCAATGGATTTTAACCCACTGAAGATTAGTGACAAAGAGCGGGTGAACCAAGCTGCCCTTTGAGCTCGTGCAGAGGATCCCCAATTACCGATACTAATTTTAATGACGGACACTGCACGAAGACTCCGCGCGCTTGCTCGCGAATGCACAAGTTGCAGTGGAATGAGCGGTATTTGAGGAACTCTCGATTATACACGCTTAGAGCTAACCATAAGCCTTCGACTACCTTCAAGGCTTCACCGAGGAGGCGCTACCCTTTTGTGCCGACTACGAATGGCCGTAGCATTTACCAACGCCTATGCGTTCCGCATACGGATAGCCCACACCGCTGCCTGCGACCAGTGTGGTGATGATAAGTCCACCCAAGATATCTTGTGCGAGTGCCCGCAGTACAGGGCACAGAGACAATCACTTTGGGGTACGCTCAGCCAGCTGGACGGGCAACCTCTTTCGGAAGATAGACTTCAACGACATAGACAGGTCCTAACTTCTCATGAATATGCTGTGCAAGCATTAGGCTCTTCTTGCGGGCGACCGGCCTGTCTCGGCGACTGTACTTAGAATGCCTTTTCTGTGTGTGTGCGGTATTTGTTTTCGTTTATTTTCTCTCCCTCTCCTCTGAGCGTGTTATTTCTTTTTATTTTTTCGCTCTCTGTTTCTTTCCATTTTCTCATCCCGTTATACCCTCCCCCCCCCCCGGGGGGGGAGGGTAAACCGGATGCCAGTTTCTGGTTAACCTCCCTGCCTTCGTTCTCGCCTGCCTTCCTTCTCACCTGCCACTCTCTCTTAAACATTCAACGTGAAGACGCGTTGAAAGACGTGTAATATAAAGTCCAGAGAGGTAAGACGGGGGCCAAAAAAATACAAATTTGCTACCTAAGCTATATAAAACTTGCTACGTTACTGTTATTCTATACAGGCGCTCGGATACACATTTAAAAATGGTTCGACACTTCAGGCGCCTCTTCAATAATTGGTCGGATAGCTGTACTAAGAGTCAGCGGCCTTGGTCTCGTGGGGACCCACACAAAGAGCCCATTCAAAATAGGAAAGCCTTGCAAATGGCTTACTGAATGTCGATGTGTTTGCGCCAAGACGATGTACGAGTGCAAATAAGTTCGAGCTTGTTATGTTGTTTTTTTTTTTGTATTCAAGTACCTTTAGTAGCAGAAATTACTGAAGGACTGTGAGAAAACAGGTGGTATGATCAACCTAATTTTCCCTTGCGAGCTGTCGCACCCGCTAGCAAAAGGGTGAAAATGCATATTTAAGATCAAGACGACGTCCAGGAGAGCCAATTTCATGATACATCACGCAGTCGCCCCCATACAGATTTATGTAAGCACTTACATTCTGCTTCAAATTATTAATATAAAGTAAATGTCTCATAGGGCCGAATGCAATACACTGTGGAACACCGTAAGGAATGTTACCAGTGAGGAATCAGTACTATTATAGGGGAACATACAAGAACCCACGAAAGCGAAACAACCTGGGTGTCTAGTTAACAACGCTGGATTATAGGGATGAGGCTTATATAAAAGCACGCATGTATATTTGGTGCCGTGTATTCTTACTTAGCTTGTTTTATTCGCACTGCTCGACTGCGAGTCGCCTAATTGCCGCTGACACTGAGACTCAGAGAAGAAAAAATCCCGATGAGACGAAGACGTAAACAAGGTCAACGCGGTTACTCATCCCACAATAAAAAAAAAGGAAAAACGTTAGCACTGACGTAATACCGAATTACGAAGCAGATGCAGAACAAAACAATATCATATGCTCTGAAAAGTAAGCGGCGGGGAAGAAATGGCGGCGCCGCCAGCAGGTGCGTAGAAAGAAAGGGAAGTATTGTTCGAGTCCAAGCTGTGCATCTTCAACATCTGAGGACACAACAGAACAAGGCGGCGCACTTAGCTGCACGTTACTGCACAAGCTCGGAAGAATAGTACCACTTCGCCGAACAGATAACAATTTCGGTGAATGCAATACCCACGCCAGGGAATCTCGGTTACATGTAGTCTGCCCGAATTTGTTTGCGAGGCAGATAATTTTGATGAAACCCTTGAATAACACTTGTCACGCTGATTACTGAATTTCCGCAGCTGTTACCTAACTCACTGTGCGAGTATTGTTGTATTTGTGCAATTTTTCATTTCCTTGTTCAAGATTACCTTAGCGAAACTGATGTATTGCATGTGGTACCAGTATTGTTAGCAATTCTTTTGTACCGCTTTCTTGTATTGTAATTCCACTCCTGCCCGGGTCAGGCAGGCCTGCACTAACGTGAAATAAATAAATAAATAAATAAATAAATAAATAAATAATACACGGAAGTAGGCCCTAGCAGAGCGTCACACAAGGTTAAAACCCCGAAACAGTTTCGTCAGCGTCGGCTGCGTTGGTTTTAAGCAAAGCGTATCGGAAACAAGGTGTCCTAAAAGAACCTTGTTTCCCGCAACTTCGACATGCGCCCCAAGTTATGCGCGAAAAGTGAAAGTACTTACATTTTGCCAATGCGGAATACAATTGAATGAGGCTACAGGTCTGTTGCATGGGCAAGGTTAAGTTCGTATTTACAGAGCTAGAGGAAGAACTATTTCATTTACGATCTTACTCGTGGAATAAATCTTGCTAGATAGTGTTCAGGAATAATAATAAACATCCGAGGTTGAAGGGCACGGAGTTCCACAAAAAAAACGATATATTTAAATTACGGCATGTTTTCCGAGGCTTTGGAAATGAAGAAATGCAAATCGACAGGTGTGTTCTACTTCACAGCGTTGCTTTCGGGACCTTTGCAAACAGACTTCGCCACATTGAGCAACATGGCTTGAAGTCCTGCGCAATTATTCCACGAGTACTTAATTTTTCTTTTTTTTTTTATTGGCTTTGAAAAACAGAGTGACTGTTGCACATATGGCCAGGTGTTGTTGATAATCTCCACGGCCTACTGTGCCAACTCGCAGCCTACAGCGTTGTGGGGCTACGAGTGAAGTCGTGGGCGTTATACATTCTCAATAAAATCTATTTGCTCGCACCTGTTGGTCATCTGCCACCACAGCAGTTTCTCAATCAACGGGGCAACGAAGTTCTCGAAAGTATACGCACACATAAGAAATAATTAGCGGGGACCGCTCAGATGACGATGTTGTTGTTATGTGCGGTTTGACGTCCCAAAACCACCTATGATTATGAGAGATGCCGTAGTGGAGGGCTCCGGAAATTTTGACCACCTGTGGTTCTTTAACGTGCACTGACATCGCACAGCACACGGGCCTCGACATTTCGCCTCCATCTAAATGCAGCCGCCGCAGCCGGGATTCGATCCCGCGACCCTCGGATCAGCAGCCGAGTACCATAGCCACTAGACCACCGTGGCGGGGCGCTGAGATTACGAAGAAGCCTTGGTGTTATTTGAGTCATTTCAGGCAGAGCGTCTCCGAACCACTATCGCTCAAGAGTAAACTATACAACACACGCACCTTACCGGTACTCATCTATTGGCAAAAATTTGGAGGTCCCCTAAAAGGGATCAACTTAAATTGAAGATGACACTGCAGGGAACGGGAGAGAAAGTGATAGACGTAACTTTAAGGGACAAAAGGAGAGCGGAGTGCGTCAGGGAACAGAAGCGTGTTGGGCACATTTTAGTAGAAATCGGGATGAAACGGGCGTGCCTGCCACGATCTTTCGACCTATACAAACAGGCTCCTACACCAATCCACATAGGTGTGGCCATTTTCTGCCTGCAGAGAATTCGATCCAGTTTTTTTAAGACTGCAAGTCAGGTGAATTAGCTGCACAAGACCGCATTCTATCGGCTCACGAGAGTGCCCCCTTGCTCAAAATAGTCCTTCCCATGATCAAGGAATTTGACCTGGGAGTAACTCGTCAGGGCTTCCGGTCTACGGTAGCAACAATTCCTGCTTCCTTGAGCTGAAAGGCCAAGACAACGATGGCTTCCTACTTCCCTGCTTCCAGAGTGGAGCCAACCTGAGGCACAGGAGCAGAGGTCTTCATTTCTGTAATCAGGGTATTACCACGAGCACCTATACTCGATGCCGCCTATCGTAACGCGTAATGCAGTGCAAGAAAAAACAAGAGTCTTAATCCGAGTTAGCTCATAAGGCAACATCATCAAGCTTTATGTACCAAGCTTTGGAAACGAAACACAGAGTGCTAGCAAAACTACAACTCAGGACCAACATCATTTCAAGATCTGTTCTATGGTAAAGTAAACATTGTGAAAGCCTCCCTGCAACTACTGTCACTGTCATACTTCCCTTGCGTACAGATGAGACAGGCCGTCCTCTTCAACCACGTGCATGGACGGCAGCTGATATAAAAGGAACAAAACCTTGACGTTTCTTTTACGAGCACTGCAGTACTCGGCCTAAATCAGTCATCCAGAGCACGCAGGCTTGCAAGCCTTTGTCGGCACTGTCAACCAGATACAAGCACGAGGTCACTTTTCCGAGCTGGATGTTGGCGTGTATTCTAGTACGTTCTCAGTTGTTTGTCGGATTTCTCTTCGCAGACCGACACTATATTACTCAATATTTCAACATTCAACGGCTACAACCACGTGGTGAGGCACTCCGATGGGCCGTCTTGTCACCGTCGTCACTGGTCTGCCGTACCATATCTGACATACAAAACTAAACAAAATTATGGGTGCATAAGAAGCGCGCTTTGTTTTGGTCAAGCTTTTTATCGCACGACCTCAGACCAACCATGGCTCGCCTCCTAGTAGCATGCGTTCTTGCCGTTACAATATCCTTTGTGACTTCAAGCCAGCAAAAGCTGCTAGTTCAAAGCCTGTACGATGATGATGATGACAATGACAATCGTGGGGGTCAGTATAATTTCATGTTCTTTCACACAAACGGCGCTTGTGCCACCATTGAATCGGTTCTACGTGTAGTACACTTGGCGACGCGCAGTGACAAAGTAAAGTTTGCGTGCGGTATCGCCTGAACTGCGTTGTGTGTGTCAATCACAACAGAATCTTGCACCTTGGTGAGGCTTCTCTTCAGTCCTAGATATCATATCTTGCAATGAATATATGCTGCCACCGCTGCATTGGCAGTTTGTATCGCAAGGTACGTGCCCGTTATGTTTGGTGCCACCAACCAGGGTCGGCACGACATGGGTGCGAAGGAAAGCATACCCATGATTGATTGACCGATGGATCAACCAATCAGTGAATGCATCAATCAGTTATATAATAAACAACTTGATTCCTTTCCTACCTTGAGGAAATAGGAGAGAGGACTAAAACCTAAGATGCTGCTTCATAAGCGTCCCTCCCCCTTGGATATCTCATGATTGTTTATCACAGCTGCAGCTATGTGAAAATGCGTGAAGTTCAAGGTTTCTGCGAAGCGCCTCTTGATCTCGCTACAAGTGACGCAGCGTTCTATATCTTGTATTCTATGTTCATTGTTGTAGACGTTGTGCGCAAGTTGATGCTCTTTCATCGTAAACTATGTGTAAATTATATCTGCCCTCGTGTGCAGATGTCGCCTTTCTTGTACCTCCCCAAAGTAGGTTTGTTTTTCCTGTGAAGTCTACAACCAGTACCCTCATTTCAACTACCTCACACATTCCGTTGATAGCGTATGTCACTTCAGTAGAGTGCATGTTTTGATTGTAGCGAATATTGTTCGCATATGCGCATTCACAATGTGCGAGGCACGCAGACGTGTTTGTTGCTGGAGCAACGTAGCATTTAGTAGGGTTAGGGCTTTGGCACAGCTACCAATATCCTTTATTCATTGTGGAAAAGGAGTATGAAATTCGGCTAACACATAGCAAAAGGAATTCGGCTCTACAGCAACAGTAAATTACGTGGCGCATATCATGACATCGAATGTCACGACAAGCGGCAAGTACTTCGGGTTTCAGCTTTATTCCTTTCCATGCAATCGCGCCTCATTTATTAGACACTGCGTTAGCGAGCAAACTAGGCTTGCACGTTCTACTTAATGTGCATTTTAGGCTTGAACAAACTGCTTGCTCAGACGGCGTTTACCTATATCAAATAATTCACCCATTTTGGCATTTGCCCATTTCACACCTACCAAGTTACAAATTTGCTCAAGTTACAACTAATCTATTTACCAGGTGGGGAACAAGGAACTGGAGGAGTCCGCCGTATTGAATCCGACAGTGGTGATACCGGTGGCAGTAACTTCGGTGGCAGCGTCAGCCGGAGGATAATTCTGCGCAGATACGGCGGGAGCTCACCCGCAGGCAACGCAAACAGACTCGTGTTGAAAAGCGGCCCGCTACGAATCGGTCGTACCACCCTAATAAGAATTATTGGAAGACGAGGTGGCCTAACCGGTGTCCGAGGCGGTGAAAATGGTGGCATACTGAGTCGCCTTCTTGGTGGCAAAGTCCTTTTCAGGCGCATCTTCCGTCTTGATGGACGCAGAAGTTCCGGCGATCTCGGAGGCCTGCGAATTCAGACGGGTGGCTCTGGTGGAGACTCCGAAGGACCCATCAGTAGCCTTACAGGAGGAATGAGTGAGACTGGAGGACAGAGTGATGACATCAGTGGCAGGTTTGGTGGCGAAAACCGCGGTGGCAGCGGAGAATTCCAAGGCCGAATATCTCTCAGGGGTGGCCTCGACGGCGAAAGTGGTGGATTTGGTGGTGGGCTTGGAGGAAGCAGAACTGGCTTCGGTGGTAACTTCGGCACCGGTGGTGTCTGGCGCAGCAGAGAGCTAGAAGGTCAACCCACTCTCAGTGCCAGCATGGAAGGACGCAGTGGATTTGACGGTGAAGGCCAGGGAAGCAATGGACCTGAAGGTCGGCGCCTTCTCGGAGGCGGCCTGGCAGGGCTAAGCAATGGATTTGGCGGTAACTTCGACAGGGGAAGCAATCAAGCCAGCGGAGGCAATGAAGGTCAGCGAATTCTGAGAGGCAGCCTGCAAGCTCTTAGTGGTGGGTTTCTAGGAAGCAGCGATGATTCCGGCGGCAGTTTCGGCGGTGGAAACACCCAAGGCAGCGGTGGAATTGAAGGTCAAGGAACTCTGAGAGGAAGCTTGGAATCACTTAGAGGTGGCTTCGGAGGAAACAATGGCGGTTCCGGACGTACCTTTGGCGGTAGCTTCGGAGGAAACAATGGCGGTTCCGGAGGTAACTTTGGCGCTAGCTTCGGCGGGACTAAACAACCAAGGCAGCGGAGGAAACGAAGGTCAAAGAATTCTGAGAGGCAGCTTGGAAGGGCTTAGTAGTGGGTTCGAAGGAAACAGTGGTGGTTCCGGTGGCAGCTTCGGCTCTGGAAACAACCAAGGCAGCGGAGGTCAAAGAATTCTGAGAGGCAGCCTGGAAGGGTTCAGTGGTGGGTTTGAAGGGAACAGCGGTGGTTCTGGCGGTAGCTTCGGCGGTGGAAACAACCAAGGCAACGGAGGAAGTGAGGGTACAGGAATTCTGGCAGGCAGCTTGGGAGCGCTTAGTGGTGGGTTTCAAGGAAACACGTGGCGGCTTCAGTAGTAGCTTCGGCGGAGAAGGCCAAGGAGGTGGCGGAGGAATCGGCGGTCAACGCATCCTGAGCGGTGGCCTCGATGCTCAGAGCGGTGCGTTAAGCGGTCTCATTGGAGGAAACCAAGGAGGTGACATGGGCGGCGGCTCCGATGACGACGAAGGTGGCAGCGGCCAGCAGAAACTGCTGGGACAACAGCGGCTGATGACATTTTAAATGGCCTGGTGATCAAAAGTACGCCTACTAGCGTTAAATACATCTGAAGCAAAATAAATCTCGTGATTCATTTACTAAGCGGAGCACGCTTCTTTCATTATCCTCTGTGATTATACTTAGAGTAACAATATCGAACACTATCATACATTCCCACAGCGAGGGCGAAATGCTAAATACGCCAGTATCCTTAGGTTTAGGTGGACGTTAGGTGGTCAAAATTATTCCGGGCCTTTCCACAATAGAGAGTGCCTCGTAATTATAGCTGGTTTTGGGCGCTTTAAAACCCTATTTTATATTATTATTATTATTATTATTATTATTATTATTATTATTATTATTATTATTATTATTATTATTATTATTATTATTATGGGTCTATTACCAATAATAATGACCTGATTTCTAACTATTGCGATTGCACAAACTGCTACCCATTAAGCTTTGTGTGAGGTGGTCGGCAGACGCACCTCTGCAGTTTATAAAGTTTTGTTACACCATTGAAATTAGTTAATCTATCCTCGTATGTCGGGAGACTCTGATGAGGGACCAACATCTGTCGTTAGCTCGCACAATGAGTCACCAAGCTACGTTGTGGGCTGCCTATTTAGGGTTGTCCTCTGAAATGGGCTGGGAGCCATGGATTTGAGAGGTATCTTGTTCTGAATATGCGTGTAATCGAATTTGAGCTTATTTACTGCGCCTTTTTGGTTGAATCGGAAATCTAGTAAACCCTTGCTAGGCGCCGTTATGCCTGCCGAGACATAGGAGTGCTGAACAAAACTTGTTTGGCACTCTCTCCCAAGGAATTGTTTTAAAAAGCCGCAAATAATCAGCTCGGTTCCCACACAGCTGAAATGTTACTCTCTGTATTTATTTAATATGGCCGTGCATCCGAGATTATCAACATTTGTCAACACAGGAATGGAGGAGACTGACAGGGCTAGATAGGTGGAGATATAAATTTAGGCATAACTTTTGTTGACAGAAAGACGAGGTTTCGAATAGATATGCAATGTTCTTTAGGCTGCATATACTGTATGCGGTAAAGTTGGATTAGCTCATAGATGTGCAGTTGACTACACTGACCTGACGACCATAATAGTGTATAGAAAAGTCGTATGAAATAGGAGGACAAGACGATCACACAATTGCCTTAGATTGCGTTAGGGCCAAAAGTTCACAAGTAAGAAAGAGCTGTATTATGCAAAGCCTCATGAGCACCATCAAGGCAGCAAGGCATAATGGGAGACAAAAGCTATTGTGAGAGTTAAGCTCAATTTTGAACAGAACCGCCGTTACGCAAACCCTTTCCATGACGCTTGTGAAAAGCAGCCCAGAGATTGTGATGTGCGATAAGTAATGACGCAGTGGTTAGGCGACTAGACAGTAATAGTAATTCCTGCGGTTTTACGGTGACCGATCCACGATATGGAGCCTATGCCGTGAAACGGAATACGGAATACTATTCTGTTTTGGTCCTCGTTGTTTGGTCACTTCTGCTTGGCAAGGCAGAATTAACCAACCCCTGACCGATTTCAATTCTCCGATTGGTCAGTCGTGCCTTGACAAGCAGAAATGTCGAATCAGTGAGGACCAAGATGGAATAGCATTCCGTATTCTGTTTTACAGCATAGGCCCTAAGATGACGAGACACACAATTCAAGAGGTTTTGAGAAATTTTGACCGCCTTAAGGTGTTCAGCGTGCACTGATGACGCAGATTACAAGAGCCTCTACCATTATTTCCTCCCCGGGAAATGCCATCGCCGCATCCGTTATCGAACCCGCGTCCTTCGGGCCAACAGTCAAGCACCATAACCGATAGACCACTGAGGCGCACCGCAACTAGAGAAGCGTGTACAGCGATGTCGGAGCAGCATGTTAGAAGCAGCGGGAAAAGGCAATTTATTATTATTATAATTAGTAGTAGTAGTAGTAGTAGTAGTAGTAGTAGTAGTAGTAGTAGTAGTAGTAGTAGTAGTAGTAGTAGTAGTAGTAGTAGTAGTATATGGCATGTAAACATGCAGGGCCAAGGACATGAAGGAAATAGAGCAGGCTGGCAACTGCTACCGAGAGCGGCACAACTCGTACCCACTCTTTTGTGAGAAGAAAATAGAGGAGAGGAAGAGGGCAATGAAAGACGAAAGAAAATAGAAAGTAAAAACACACGAATACACACACAAAACACAACAAAAAAGAAAATATTGCTATAAACGACACAACAGGTTAGCAGCTTCCAGAAACGTTAATAACACTCGATGGGCCTTGTCCGGTCGAGAAGCACTCCCCTTTTGGGACAGACATAACACAATGAAACAAAACATACGGGGCGAAGTTAGTTTTGTATTGTTTTGTTTTGACCTAAAAGTCGTGCACATCGCAATGCGGGGAATCTGCAATAAACCGCGCAGCAGGAAAAGGGTAGCACCAACTCGGAAAAAAAAGAAAAAGAAATGAGTCAAGTTGTTCTTGCATAGTCAGTTATGAATTGCAAAAAAATACTTTCAAATAAAGGAAATCAAGTCACATGAAAAAAGTCCTAATAGAATCAGCAGCAAAGTGTCTTGAAATCGGTTATAAAGTTAAATACGGCATCACATACAATTTTGTTACAGTAACGCAGTGTCGACGTCCTCAGGGAGAGCATCATGATTACGGCAAAATCCAATCCAAGTTTTCGCATAGGTCTCTCCAGGGATCTTTATTCTTCGGTGTGTATATCTACGACAGGCAGACAGACAGACAAAGACCTTTTAATTATATCTACGACAAACTCTTGGAAAATGTTCTATTGTTTCCGGCTGATTGTGATGGGTGCATTGAGGGGCTGGAGCGGAACCAGACCTGTCCGCATAGAAATTTAGTTGCGGTACTGCGTAATTCAAGTTAGTTAATGAAACTTCGAATTTCCTTGTGCCGCACCATGTTCTCGGCCGAGGAAATCGAAGGTGCCGAATGTTGGTACTGTTTACAATATAAGACTTTGTGTGGTTATCTCGACAACAAAATTTACGGAATCTTGCAATACTATTAACACCTTCGAGACTGGGCCTACAACTGATGCTACCGCCAGCGTGTTCGCTGCTTCGTTTAACGTTATTCCCTCTTTCTCTCTCTTCGACTTTTGGCGCTGTGGCACATACGTGTACCGTAACAGTTATTTCAGCTATCTGTCCTGTTACAATGTCAGCAGGACCCACTGAGCCACCAACATCAGCCTAGCTGCAGCGCTCTCCTTCTTATTTCGCTCCCCCTTACTCATACGCGATCAAATACGCGACAAACTAATAAAGTACAAATCTCAATTCGCTCGATGTTCAACCTTGGACCGTCACAGTTACCACATAAAAGATAACTTTTCAAGAATCTTCATAATTTCCGGAGATGAATCGTCCTTTAGTTCAGACATCGTGGTGTGTCGCAAGTAAAACGACTTTTTTCGTGCATGCGCTGCGTATGAGCACTCATGGGGTTGCCACCTGACCGGTTTCTGAGCAACCCCAGGTGCCTTTTACACAGCGAGCTGGTCGCCAGTTTTCATTTAAGACAGGCGTCACTAGCGGGTTTCTCAGCCATCGTATTGGGATCTTTAAATCCTTAACGTTAATTCGTGTGTATTATGTAACGCGGTCTGGTAGATTCAGACGCAAAAAAAAAAAAAGAAGGTGGGAGCTCTTCAAGCACGAAATGTGAGCTTTTATGTTTCACTGCAGAACATTCAGAATCCTAATCTGAACATTTTGCAGTCATTTCGCACAAACGTTATTGAACTCACTAGTATCTTTGTGCCACGAATATTAAAGGGGCAATCAAGTGATAGATTGATTTGCGGGGTTTTACGCCCTAAAACCAGCTGCGATTAGGAGAGACGCCGTAGTGGAGCGCTCCGGAAATTTAGACCACCTGGGGTTCCTTAACGTGCACTGACATCGTACAGCACACGGGCCTCAACATTTCGCCTCCATCGAAACGCAGCCGCTGCGACCGGGATTCGATCCCGCGACCATCGGATCAGCAGCCGAGTACCATAGCCACTAGACCACGTGGCGGGGCCAATAAAGTGATAAACAATTTTTCTCGCAATTCTAGATAAGCTTTTTAGGACACCAGAAACAACAATATTGCGAGAAGACTACCCTCGGTAAGCTGCAAAACAGATTAGATAGATAGATAGATAGATAGATAGATAGATAGATAGATAGATAGATAGATAGATAGATAGATAGATAGATAGATAGATAGATAGATACTCTCAGGGCCCGAGGGCATTACAGAGAGGAGTGGCTTAACAATGTGTTATCAAGTGACACTTTGAAGGCGGCAGGTTCTTTGATTGCAGCAATGGAGGCAGGAAGGTGGTTCCAGTCACTGCTTGTTTGTGGCAAAAAGGAAGCATAATACGTGTTAGTGCGGCACAAGGGAACCTTAACCTTAAGATGATGATCTAACCTCGGAGATAGATAGATAGATAGATAGATAGATAGATAGATAGATAGATAGATAGATAGATAGATAGATAGATAGATAGATAGATAGATAGATAGATAGATAGATAGATAGATAGATTCGGTCAAAGTGGCTCTAAGAAATGCTTCACATTTCATAACGGCTGCGATCTAATAATCTGGGGCACGCAGTGGTGTGCTCCGGAGTGATTTTCACGACCCGGGATTCCTTAGTGCGCGCCTAAATCAACCAGTGTTTTCTTGCGATCGAAATGCCGCCGCCGTGGCCAGGATTATGACCCGGGATCTCGAGCTTGTCAAGCTAGCACGTAACCGCTAAGGCACCACGTCGTGTAGAGTATTGCGAAGGGCTGCGTACAGGGGGAGAAAAACCAACACATAACTTGTTTTGAATTGAAGCGACAAAATAATTGATATTGTCCGCTTGAAGTGAGGCATTCATATTAACGAATTTACGGTATTCGTGTTCAAATTTGCAGATGCTCGCGCAATATTTTAAAGCGCAATTTGTCATTCGCAACGGAAGCCTCGTTGCAGCGTGAGTCGGGGAATTTTTTCCGCGGACAACTGCTTTTGTATTAGTTCGATTGCTTCAAATCTTTGCTAAGAAACAAATAATTGACGCATTATATTAGTCGATTCTGGAGACGAATGACAATGCGTTTTCAATGGCTAGTTAGCTCTCGTAACAGTGTTGATCAATCATGTGCGCCTGTTCGAGCGCTCTGCCCGGGCTCGCTAAAAAGAACAGTATGGCTAGAAGAACAATAGTTTCCCAGTGCCCTCTAGAGCATGTCTTCGCTCACATAAAACCAAACGCTCGCTTTCTTAAAATACGTGTTGCTATCTCGGTAAACACAATGGGACTGCTCACGCACTTGTTCCTCCTGGACAAGACAATGCCAGAGGTCTTGGTATACCTGGGGCGTTCTATGTTCGGACAAACTTCGAGGCAACGCTTTGGAGAACGCTGGGTATAAGTACACGTGTGCATCTAGCCGCGAGAAATTAGGCCTTAGCTGGCACGTAGCTGCACTTAGTTTCACGTGCACGTACACATCATGCCTACATGGCTACCTACGGACAGGAGTGTTAGAAAACCCTCGCTCAGCACTTTATTTCAACGTTTACTTTCCTTTATTTGTACCAAGCTTTCATATATGTTTGTTCGGCAAATATCGGCGTAGCACTACTACAAGACGACTTGTATACTTAGCCTTAGTTGTTCGCATGTGCTGGTCTTCTTCTCCTCTCTTTCTGAGGACGGGGCAGAGTGTGCAAAGGCGTACATAAACGAACGCTGGAGAAGGCAGTTGCCGCCCTGACGAAGACAAGTCCGCTTGTCGAAACGTTGGCTCCTGCGATATTCCCTGTTATAAATTGTATTTTGCGATTTGTTCATCGATTCTAGCCTTAGTTGTAGTGGCATATGTAATGCTTCATTAGACCTAGCGGTTGCCCCAGCAATTCCTAAAACTTGGTGACACGGCACACACAAATGGTTGAAACGTCGTTGTCTAGCAACCAACACATCCATTTTATGCCTTGTTTAATAGTATAAGGAATTTGGCATAACACTCCCCCCACCCAGGCTGCCACTGTCTGAAGTTACGTTTGCTCGTTATTACCTCATTCTGAAGAGATTCAAGAACACTTTTTGATCATAGTCGAATAACAGTGCTGATCAGACGTAGATGTTCCTGTCAGAATGTGAGTCAATGATTAATGAACTCCAGTAAACTTGCCATTTGGTTTCAAATAGAGTTGTAAATCGCCCCGCCTTCCTTCGACAATTTGAGTCGTGGAAGGAGGGCCAATATTAGCCCAACTCGTGAACGTACAAACACCCTCAGCGACACTGCAATTGTTCGTTCTGGTTTCAACAACACACGAAACACGCATCCATGAATATTTAACAACACCGAAGAAAAGCACTAATATTTGCCCTTCTGGTCCCGATCAACGGTCCACTGCATATTCTTTTGTTCTCTTATGGATTCAATGCGATGTCGACCTTGGCTTGCTTCTCTAGTTCTACTCAAACACGCGGGCCTAGGTGAGTCACTTTTCTCGCTCTCGGTCTACAACGACAGCCTATACCGATGCATACCCTTGTTTCTAAAGCCACCTTTATACTCGTGTTCGCAGTCTTCGTTCTGCTGTTTGAAGCTATCGCGTCAGCAGTTAACGCGACCGCCGTGAAGTGCCGCTGCCTTTTCGAGATCAGGTGACACTGGCTGCTCGCTATAGTCTTCACAACGGAAGTGCGCGAACGCCTTAAAGTGGGAAAGTAAGCAAATAAAAAATCACAGCATATTCACGGGGTGAATGATGATGAGTGGGGCGAAGCTCCGGAAGGAATCATCGGTAAACCGTGAAACTCTTCCGTGCAATTCGCCCCACAATTAAAGGTGAGACACTCGAGTAAATGTCATCAAACCTTTATTGCTGGTTTCCGTGGTCCCTTGTTTATGACTGCTTTGTGGTCCGTGAAATGCAAGGTAACCGATAATTCCTGCTCCGTTCGCAAGGTAACCGATAATGCAAGGTAACCGATAATTCCTGCTGGCGGTTCTGCAACGCTTCTCCAACGCGAGCAGTCGGTATTTCTCAATCAAGAAACTCGCTAGGAGACGCTGCCTGCGCCAACGTTCTCTCTCGCGGGCGAGCGCGTGCCGGGAGCCACGCGCTCGCCCTCGGCGCGTGCGTGCCTCCCGGCAGGCACGCGCCGGTGGCTACCTACTACTACTATTACTACATACATCGGGGACGCACGACCCACGCCTTAAGGAGCTTCGCCCCTAAAAATCATATGCTGAAGGTCATAACGAGTGATTACGTGTATTCTCCTCACAGAGGAAGCATAGAGACGGGACATGACGATCATGAAGCCTAGACGTAAAATACTTAAAGGAAAGAATCATGGGAAATGGGCCCTTGTCACGTGATAGGCAAGCGGTGGATTAAGGCGCGGTTAAGCTTCACTGAAAATTACTTCGCCCAAACAACCTCGAGCGGACGAGCCGTTATGTGGGCCTAATCCTACCTGGAAGCACTGTGCGCAGTGGTGTCAGTGGATGATGGCTTGTCGAGGCCAGCGGAATCACGTCATTCCACCTCGTGATTTTTTTAAGACGATAGTTTTTTTAAGACGATAGTCTTCTTGGGATACTTGAACGCAAAAATTTTGGTCTGTCTTTCTGTTTTTCTGTGTCACACGATTCAGCAACCCGGCCAAAGTTTAAGCACTTGCCTAACGCCCAGCCATCTTGAACTGGTAGCTGCGTTCATACTTTTGAACATTGTCGATCAAAAAGCAAATATTACGCATATCTGAGGAGCAACATCAATACGTTTCTATTAGGTGGTGCGCACCTTTACTAGAAAATACATAGATGCGTAATTCTAAACACCCTAGCGTTTCTTAGGCTGAGCTAAAAATGCGACGCAATGCACGAAAAAAGCCTCTGCCGACAATCTGGTGCTGCCACCTGGCAGTTGCCCAGGGGATTGTTCACAAGCTCATGTTTCCCGACGGCGCTGCCAGATGGCGTCCCTGTCACGCAGCGTACTACTGCCGGCAGAAGACTATCATCTTTCGACGATATTTCCAGCAAAGCACGCAGATATGTGGCCAATTTTTTTAAATTAAAAATACACATTGGACTGATTTTTACGTTAGTAAGTGAAAAACCTACGCGGTAAAAGCTGTGTCAAAAAGGCGCGACGCATTAAGAACAAGGCGATAGGAGCCGCGGCTCTGCAGCCGGCTTTAAACAAAACTAATAAAAGATCCCAATAGATGGCGCGAGAGCAGGGCGAACGCGGAAAATTGGAACTGAATTCAGCAAAACCCCCATTGCATCCATTATGGGAGGAGTGAAAGGGGAGGAGAAAAGCGGGAGGAATGGGAGGAGCAAGCAGACATGTGGCTATTTTATTTTCTTCCTCCATGCTTGCCGCACTTTTTCCATGCCACGTTGGTGCAGAGTGGCTGTATGTGCTCCATACGAGAGCATGTACAGCGACTGTGTGTGGGCACAACTATATGAAGCAACTATATGGAGCAACTAGTGTAGTTTCTAGCGACTTCTAGGAGACAAAATTAGAGTATGTGATCGTACTTTGGAGGTCTGCTCTACCTAAACTCATACATGACCAACTCGAAAGAAAAATATTGCAAACGATATCTAAACGGGCCCTGCAAAACTCTTTGTGCATAATCTGTTGACCGTGCCAGTAAGTTTTCTGTCAACCGTGCCCGTGAGTCAAATATTTGTGCGCTGGATGCACCGAGGGATTCGCAATTAGGGTTCGAATGCAGTTGCAAATCCACTGCTCTCCTTTCAAGAAATGACATCACAGGTAGCAACGACTAAGTAGCTTCGCTTCTTTTGCTGTTCTCGAAGAAAGATATGCATACGGTCGCTGTAGTTGTTGAACTGTAAGTGAACAAATGGACCACCACTATCACCTAATACTCTTTAATGGTATCGCCAGTGCTGGTTACAGTCAAGCGACGCAGTGAATGGGCTCCTTTAGTGGGGTATTTCAATGATTGTTTAGAATAAGGTCGCAGGGCTCCTTTAATTTACAGGAACACAAAACTGCAACAAAGGTTCGCTTTTCGTTTCGACCGTTTTAACTGAATTCCATGTTTATGCTCTTGGCTACGTGGAATTTTTAAAAGTGACTTTCACTGTGCGCAAGCGTATTTCAACAGGGACTTCAAAGCATGCGGCTCTAATGGATGCGAAATCATTACCGTGGTATAATAACGAAAAAAAAAAAGCTGACGTCCACCCGGTGGTGCCACGGGATTGCGAGAACACATATGCGGATTTCTGAAAAAGCAAGCTTCTTAGCTGACGAAAAATTCATGCTGGTTCAAGATTCGAAACCGGGACGAACGAATTTTGCCTGTCGGAGGCTCTGCTAATACTAGAGGTTGGCTCACTATACCCCGGCGCTCCATATCTGGCCGCAAATTCAGGGAATGCTTCGCTCAACACTGGATATCAGTGCAGCGTGAGAAGGTCAGTTTGCGATAATCTGCAGGACAAGTTTACCTCGAAGTGACGGGTTTGATCCCCGCAGCCGCGACGGCATTTCCTTAGCCAGAACTGCGAAGAAGGAAATAAAAGAAAAAGAAGGAGAGGAAGAAATGAAAACACCCTTTTTGTAGACATAAGAGTGTAAACACTTTAGTGTGTAGCAATAATCATTGTAATTAACTTGCTTTTTCCTGTAACACACTACGACATTACAAATTACAATTATCTCGGAGGCATGTATGGAGCGGCTGGCAATGACTAACTGGTCAGCAAAGTGTTCGTACGGCACAACGCAGCTCTTCTCCCGAGGACCCCCATGGAAAGGCTCTTCAGCATTACGGCGGACGTTTACAGAAAGACACAAAAAAATTACAAGGGCGAACCACGAGAGACAGCTCCTGCTTAAACTGAAGAATCCCCACAGGACAAAAAATATGAATTTTATAAAGGCGAACACTGACTTAAAATATAGCGTGGCATAGGTAGTGAGGCTGCCGGTAAAGTCCAGTCGGGAAAATCGGTACCTGGACGTACACACCTCAAACTTTCGCACCAAATTTCAAGCTCCAATTTTAGATCTTAGGCGGCAACGTTCGTGACTAAAATAACCCTTGACAAAAATTTGAGGTATCTGCATGCAGGTATACCGATTTTTTCTATTATATTTAGAAGCGACATCACGATTTATGCTATGCTATGTGAATACGGGGGCTACGGTAACCAAACTATTTAAAGTGACGTGGGGTAAAAAAAAATACGCGGTATTCCGTGTCAAAACCAGCTATGGTTAGAGATACACTCGATGCCGGATGCCTCCAGAGTAACTGTCACACCCCTGGGGTTCCTTAACGTGCACATATATCTAACTGCACGGGAGTAACAAACGCACCCGTTTCGACACCCGTTTGGACACCTTTCAGCCAACTTCTGGTCAGCTTGACAACCGGCCGTTTGCCGAAGACAAGATCCTGGGGCAATGGCCTGCAAAGTCTTCGAGGCGAGTTGCTGTCAAGACATTGCTGCGATTTCTCCAAGAAATATGACTTCGGGACCCATTGCGACAGTGCCCTGACAAGGGCCAATGATGTGGATGCGTTTCTAAAATCTCCTCTTCTTCCTTCATTCCCCTTTTCTCCTTTTCCAGTACACGGTAGCCAGCCGTAGATCTCCTCTGGTTAACCTGTCTGTCTTTCCATTACATTTCTCTCTCTCTCTCTCCCTCTTCTTCGCGCTCGCGCCCATGAAAATGCTGCCGCCGTGGCCGGTGTCGACCTAATTAACGTGTGGAAGTAACCAATTATTACAGAGCCCGGTACAAGAAATAGACTTTACACCGTGCTACAGAGTGTTTTCGAGATGGTACTTGCGATTATAATGGCCTACCTTATAAAGTGAAGTGATTGTAACTGTGATCAGATGCTTTTTCTTCACTAACATCTAAAAAATTCTTCATAAAGATTACGCAAGTACTGCTATGACTGAGCATGCCTTTGTCGAGCACCACTCGAATCCACAGGAAGGCTCCAGCGAATGCCCCTTATGACCCATGATGAATTCGAGCGCGTTCTACGGACAAAGACGAAGAAAACGAACACACAAGTGTTGGGGCCCGAAGAACTCGAAATGAACTGTAGCAAGGTTTTTGACCGTGCTAGTTGCTGTGGGTCTCTAATGAACTACGGCGCGTTTTACCGACAAGGACGATGAAAGGAGCACAAATGCACAGTCGCTGGCGCCTGGAGAACTAGAAATGAACTGTAGCAAGGTTTTTGACCGGTCTAGCTTGTCTGGATTCATTATGAATTGCGGCGCGTTCTACGGACAAGGACAAAGGAAGGCACACGACGCTTGCCGCTACCTTTCTTTTTGCTTTCGTGCCTTTTTTTTTCTTATCACCTTGTCTGCCAATGTATCGAAAAAGGTACCACAGCCTTCAAGCTTTTCGAGTTTTGAGAAACAGACTTACACAAAGGATACCCTACATCCAGAATTCGCCTAGCGGAAACCGCCCAAATTGCGGGAAGGAAACGGCAACACTCGTGGCGCGAAACTGTTGCAAAATAGTGATATTATCACTGCTAAATGATATTAGTATTTAAAACCGCATTCTTAAACAGTTTCCGTTTGGCACAATAAATATTCGGGGGTAGACCGATTTCTTCGTCTGTTTGGTGTGTGCGAAAGCGAACAATCGCTTTTTACATTAATTCCGTTATTCCGTCTCATAACATGATTAGATAGATAGATAGATAGATAGATAGATAGATAGATAGATAGATAGATAGATAGATAGATAGATAGATAGATAGATAGATAGATAGATAGATAGATAGATAGATAGATAGATAGATAGATAGATAGATAGATAGATAAGTCTTTCGGCCAAGCGTTATTGCAGTTGTCACCTTCGAGTTATGACCGCACGACAAATTCTGCCCACTTCATTCCTCACTTTTCCTTCTAGGGTACATAACAAAAAGTGTGCAATGCATGTCTCACATTTTATCGTATTTAATTACGGCTTGCCACAGCACATACTGACAAAGCAAGCTGTCACAGCTTAGTCTATTCTGATACGCCTGCTCTGTTGCCACGCACTGCATAGGTCATCACTTCAGATGCTACGGCCTTCACCGGACAAAAATTGATGCACTTTAGCCAGTCGCACATACTGAGAATTTTGCCAGAGCGACATGACAAATGAATAAGTATGGGCGTATATGGGCTTTATTCCAAGTCAGCCATTGTGACGTCGCTAACGTCATAAAAGACGCAACATTACTAAAGAATACGTCTTGATATATTACCGCCCTCTGCTCATTTCTTTCGAGTGTTCTCTACCTCGTGTATGGGTTGCCTAAATAAAAAGCAAGGTTCTTTTGTCGTGTGCGATGACTATGGCCACAGTCTCTGTGGACTCCATTCTCCGGTGTATTTTCTTGTCCTTAGCGTTACTTTAGTTTCATCCTAACTTGCCTTACGAGCAAGAAAGGCGGAATGAAGCCTCTGTCCATTTAAGTCGACCTTGCAGCGTGTGAACAGGCGCAGACGTATCGTAGCCGTAACTTCAAGTTATGGCTCGACATTTAGTAGTTTGCCTGCTGTCCGTGTCAATGGCCTCCGTGGTTACAAGCAGCGCCCTTGGGACCAGCGGTGAGTGTGGTCTATATGGTGATTACGGGTTAAGTAGGCTATGTGCAGAAGATTTAGAGCCATATTCCCACTGCAGCCATGGCCCAGTTGATGCTTCCGTCTCGGCAACGGTAGGTAGGTGGTTCGAAACCCGCTACCGGACAACAGCAACCGGTTAAAATGGTAAGGCGCTCCTTGTTCACAGGATCCATGAACGCTTTGGGAGGTTCTCCGCCATGCGCCATGGAGCAAAAAATTTCAATCGGTGAACTAGGAACTGTGGTTGTTACGTCGACAGTGTTACCCGTGCGGTCGCTGCAGCTGGGATGCGATACTGCGATATTCATGTAAGCGGTGAAGCGCCATAGCCATTAGAGCGGTGTCTCGGAGCGTCAGTTACTTCACGAATAACGATAGCACAATTACGGCATATCTATAATCGCATTCGTCAGACAGGGATGTGCAGGCAATCAACATGTATGTGGTTGAGCACTCACCTTTCGATTTCATGTAAAGTTTCATGCACGTTATGTGAAATAAATTTAGAGATAAATATTTAAATGTGCGTTAAAGACTCTTTATGACAATGTGGAATGGTTTTCGCCGTTAAGTAGTCTTAGCATGCAAAGTGGAACTGGCTAATCTTTAGTGGTATCAGTGAGTGAAGAAATAATTTCCTCCAACGTCCATAGTCGTGCCTAGATATAGTAAGTCAGGACAGACAAGTTCAGAGTTACTGTAAAGTCATAAATTAAGCTCTGATCAGTGTAACTATCACCCTCGTCTTTAGAACAGCGCCTGATATGCTCCGATGGCATAGCACAAGCAGAAGAACCAACAATTATATTCAATGGTAATAATGAATTTGTATACGTAACGCCCTGAACCACGAATTCTTATGCGGCTGACACGTGGCAACAGTAGGCCCCGCCACGGTGGTCTAGTGGCTATGGCACTCGGCTGCTGATCCGATGGTCGTGGGATCGAATCCCGGTCGTGGCGGCTGCGTTTCGATGGAGGCGAAATGTTGAGGCCCATGTACTATATGATGTCGGTGCACGTCAAAGAACCCCAGGTGGTCGAAATTCCCGGGACCCTCCACTACGGCGTCTCTCATAATCAGAGCTGGTTTTGGGGAGTAAAACCCCAGAAATCAATCAGTTATGCAGCAACAATAGGCATACGCATAATATGGTGCAGCAGAGTATATTCACGACCCCCGAATTCGCCGCGCCCGTTGTCACGTTACCTTGCACTGTGCTCACTATTTGAGCAATACAATACCGCATTGGTTAGATAAAGGCCATTACTTCGCACTGAGTCAGGCGCATTTGGATAAACATTAGTGACTCCTTCGCGGACAGTATAGATAATTATAGTTTCCTAGCTTTTACGCGCCAAACCCAAGATACATTTATTGGACACGCCGTAGTGGAGGGCTTCGGAACTTTCAGCCACCTTATATCGCAGCTTTTTTCCCACATTCCGCACCACATTGTATCTTCCTTGCATGTAACATTATAAATATATGTAAAAAATGTAAATATGGTGAAATAAACTTCAACTTCAACTTCAACCTTGGTTTAGTTATCGTGCACTGTAATCGCAGAGCGAACGGGCCTCTACCAATTTCGCAATTATTGATAATGCAGTGGCCGTTGCCAGGATCAAACCCGGGCAATACCGCTAGAACGATAATCAGCACACTTCTGTTATCTTTCTTGCGAGGTGAGAATGCAGGAAACGACCATGATGAAGGAATTTTAAGATTTCATATTTCCATTCCCGAAGCAAAAGTTCCGGCGGACAGATAGAAAAGGCTGTGTGAAAGGTGGACGACTGCAGTATGTAATCTTGATTGAATGTTTGATTGATCTATCGATTGATTGACGATTTATTGGATTTTTACGTGACAAAACCAATCATGATTATGAGGCATGACCCGCAATGTAGAGCTACTGGGTATTCTGCTTCCCTGGTGTTCCTCAACGTGCACGTAGAACGCGTACGTGTTTTCCTTTTGTTTTTGTATTTTGCACCCATCGAAATGCGGCCCGGGACCTGGTCATGGAACTTTGTCTAGGAACAAGACGGCGAGATGGGCTAGTTTGTGTACATTCATGTTTTAAAGCTAAAGCTTTTTAAGCGCACATGAAACGAGGGCAGAAGAACTAAGAATTTGACATGACAGCGCTTATCCTCTCAAATTCTTAGTTCTGCTCTCGTTGTACGCGCGCTTAAAAAGTTTTTGCTTTAAAACGTGAATGTTTGTCTAGGACTTGGCGAAATAAGTCTGCCTTCTGAGAGGTCTGCAATATTAAAGAATGTCGTCGTACCGAAACAGTGCTGTCATTTACCCAGCGTAAACCTCCTTGCGCAAAATTAATGGCCAGAAATATAGTTGTAGAGGCCCTACAGTATAAAACGTGGTCCCACCAATAAATAAGAGGAAATAAGCGGCCCTACTTCAGTCGAGAAATGGAAGAAAGCGAAGCTTGACGTGCGTGCCTTACTGCTTCTCTTTCCTTTCATTTTGTTTTCTCTTCTTTCCTTCTTTATTCTTTTCTTTCCCAATACGTGGTACAAAATTCATTTGTATGGTTCAGATACGTTCCACGCAGTAGTTAATTCCCACCCGTCGAAGTGTGGGAGCCTGGGTTCAAACCCCAACACTGGCGACAAATTTTTCCTGCTCCACTTCGCTCACTGTGCTCTGCCTCACTTGACAGTCGGCGTTCGTGTTGTCCACTTTGCCCTTGTGTCCATGTCTAGCACGCCTGTGCTTTTCATTAGGAATCCTCACCAACTTGCCCTGCTTTGTGTCATTTTTCTTTTCTTCTAAGGCAACAGTTTCTCGCGTCACTCCATACAGGGAGTCCGACATTGCACATTTGTTATAGTTTTGACGGAACCATCGGGAAAATGCCGTCTACGACGAGACACAGAATAGGCTATACAAGCTTCGCATGAAAAAAGAAAAAAAGAGGGAGTGACTGTAACTGCGCGTATTAACAAGAATTCTCTTTCTCGTTGACTAGGCATTCCAGGGGGCGCTGCACTTCCACAGTCTGGAGCAGGCAGCGCTTCCGTGTTTGGCCAGGGTCCTGGATTATTGAACCCGCAGCCGCTGCCACGGCATCAAGAGTGGTCGTTGGCGTGGTCGACACGACGGGAGTCGAACCCGGGGCAAGCAGGGACCCGTTGGGAGTGGTGGAACCCGAAACAAATGTGGATGCGATGGCGGACTCCACGCACTTGGGTGCAGCACGAGGAACATCATGAGTGGTTCATGCCATTGTGAGAATTCCGCCTGCCGTCATTAAGACGCGGTGCTCGATCATGCGAAATAGAGAGCTCTATAAATAACTCTATAAAATAAAGGATATTTTATTCCTGCCCGTGTCCGTGTTTGTGAAAGGCATGCAGTTCAGTATCGGCAGTACAAGTCTTTCGTTTGCGCCAGACGAAAATATGAGTATACATGGCGAAATGTTAGCCTAATCACCTAACAAAGACACAAACGCGGGCTTCATGCCACATGCATTTTGTACATATGAGCTTTCGCTTAAAAGCATATATATATATACGACCATTACACGTGACCATTATTTCACAATTTTCAAGCATGCACGGGACCATTATTGACACGAAAGGGTTTTATGCCGGCGCCTATACTGCAATCCCACACGTCACTTCCGTGACGAATACGACGCAGTAAAACATACATGTAAGAACAACAACGAAAAATGGGCAGAAAATTTTTATATGATCCGCTGGGAATTTAACTCTACGACGAAATCTACGACGAACTCTACGACGAACTCTACGACGAACTCTACGACGAATTGAAGCTCTACGGCGAAAGGTGACCGGCGCTGCACCACTACGCTACCGGCGCTCATGCTAGAAGCTGTACGAAGGCGCCTACTTGTGGCTGATGCTGGCATCAGCCACAAGCAGAAAGAAGAAATGATTGGAAGCAAGAAACATATCTCATGTAAATCATGCGTGGATTGCCTATGCTGGTCTTAGCTAGGGATGCGCGCACATGAGCCTCATAAAGATAAATTTAGAAATAAATTGAGACTTATAGGTGTCGCTTGCGATTTAAGTAGACCTGACGCTTAGACGTGACTTAAAACGTTAAAGGCTAACGATGGAGCGTCCCTTTGGCGAGCTTTAAGGTCACCAACAGCTTTTTATTATTATTATTAATATTGCTACACGCATGCCGCATTTGAGGAGCTCGGCCGATGCGCGCGGCCACCATCGACGGAGAGAAGAAGAGGAAGCTCGCACTTGGCTCGGACTCTGAGCGGGAACGGGCTGCTTTGCAACCGCTGCTGATAGCCTGCATATAGCTGCTAATCGCGGTGCCTGGTCACTCGACGTTCCTGTAACATTGTGGTGGAGGTGGAACGTTCCCCGTCCTCGCCACGGAGCTTCGTAGCGGCCGCACCGTCCAGTTTTCAGCCATGGCTCCCGAGGAGAACCCCTCGTCGCCATCTACAACTGCGGCGTCCACGACAACCTATGTCACGGTTTCCAATCTGCGGGATCCCGGAACATTCTCCGCCCAAGAAGGCGTCGACGTCGACGACTGGCTGAACATGTATGAACGTGTCAGCCGAAGCCACGGTTGGGACCCTACCGTAATGCTCGCGAACGTCATCTTCTACTTGCGGGGAACACCACGTGTCTGGTTTGACACGAACGAAGCCGAGATCTCCAGCTGGGAAGCTTTCAAGGCAAAGATTCGCGACCTCTTTGGCAATCCATCAGGTCAGAAACAGATTGCGCGTAAAGAGCTTGCCACACGTGTCCAATCGGCAACCGAATCCTATGTTGCATACATCCAGGAAGTCATTGCGCTTTGCCGAAAAGCAGATGAGACGATGACGGAGGCTGACAAGGTGGGCCACATCCTCAAAGGGATCGCGGACGACGCGTTTAATTTGCTCGTCTACAACATTGTATCTTCTATTGATGCCATTGTTAAAGAATGCCGCCGGTTTGAGTTGGCCAAAAGTCGCCGCGTCGTGCAACAGTTTTCCCGTCTGCCTAACACGGCTGCTACATCCTCTTGCGCAGACGTCGCTCCCGCGCCCCCTTTCCATGACAGCGTGACGCGCATTGTTCGTCGGGAACTTGAAGCTGCCACTCCAGCGCCATATCACCCTCGCCCACTAGACGGAACCCTTGACCAAGTAGCTCCCTCCGTTTCAGTCATTCAAGCCGTAGTGCGACAAGAAATTGCCAACCTCGGTTTGCCGTCCGCCTACTCCGTCTCCCGACCTGACTTCCAACCACCAGTCTCGATGGCGACGCCCCGCATCGACACCTACCTTCCACGAAGATCCCGCAATCCGGATGAATGGAGAACCCCAGACGACAAGCCGATTTGCTTCCGCTGCCACAGAGCTGGTCATATATCCCGCTACTGCCGCACATCCTGGACGCCGCCCAATTGGAGCTCGAGTTCGTCCCCTCACCGATATGTAGACCCACCCCGCTTTTCGCCCCGTCGTGTGTACACCCCATCTGACGCACCTGACACCCGCTCTTATGCTCGTTCGCCTTCACCTCAACGCCGTCGTTCCCCGTCGCCCCAACCACGCCGCCATTCCTCGCCGACCACCTTTGGAGCCCCCCGGACGGAAAACTAGACCATGCAGCGCCTGGAGGTAGTGCTGCATCATTTTCATTGTGCCCAAATCCTCCATTGACGCTAATTACGAACAAGAACTTAGTTGAAGTGCACATAGACGACATTCCTTTGACCGCATTAATTGATACTGGAGCCCAGATGTCCATAATGAACGCTGACCTTTGCCGTCGACTCAGAAAAGTTCTCACGCCTCCCAATACTAGGGCCGTACGTGTCGCCAATGGCAGCACTGTTGCCGTCGCTGGAATGTGTACTGCTCGAGTAGGCATTGCCGGCCATCACGTTCCAGTACTTTTTACAGTTCTCACCACCTGGGCTCACGACCTAATCTTGGGGATGGACTTTCTTTCAACGCATTCTGCCCTGATCGACTGTTCTGCCGGTACTCTTTGCCTCGAACTTCCTTCTCTTCCGGATACTCGCCCAGAATTCCCCAACACCCTCTGTTCTACATCCTTTGTTCGCCTACCACCTAAAACCCTCACGTTTGTCGACCTGGTCTCAACATCACCGTTGCCCGATGGCGACTACGTCATCACACCTCTTATCGATGTCCTCCTGGCGCGCGACATCACTGTGCCGCACTCAGTCATAACCCTGGCCGGTGGACGCGTGTGCCTCCCTCTTCTCAATTTTGGGTTGGCAAAGCAAGTTCTGCCACGAGGCATATCTGTGGCCACCATCCGTTTGTTAACAGACGATGATGTAACTACCTTTGCTGCCGACGTCTGCACAGATCCTTCAGCGCGCCTAAAGGACGCCATCTGCACCGATAAAACGTTTCGTTCCATGATAGCGCCGGACCTCACACCTGAACAAGCAGCCGCCCTTTACAGCCTTTTGGTCTCCTACCGCAACATATTCGACACTGATAATCGACCACTGGCTCAGACATCTCTTGTTAAGCACCGCATAAACACTGGTGATGCTGTCCCCATTCACCGCCGACCGTATCGGGTGTCCACAGCAGATCGTCAAGTGATACAGCAGGAGGTAAACAAGATGCTTGCCAAAGGCATTGTAGAGCACTCATCGAGTCCTTGGGCGTCGCCCGTCGTGCTTGTTAAAAAAAAAAGACGGCACGTGGCGTTTCTGCGTTGATTATCGCCATTTAAACCGGATCACTAAAAAAGACGTTTACCCTTTACCACGGATCGATGACGCTCTTGACTGCCTCCACGGTGCCCAGTACTTTTAATCAATAGACCTTCGATCCGGTTATTGGTAGATTTCCGTCGATGAGCAAGACCAAGAAAAGACCGCATTTGTCACTCCAGATGGGCTCTACCAATTCAAGGTTATGCCGTTTGGTTTGTGCAATGCTCCCGCCACGTTTGAACGCATGATGGACTCCCGGCTCCAAGGATTCAAATGGTCCACATGCCTTTGTTACCTCGACGACGTCCTTGTGTTTTCGCCTACATTTGACACGCATCTTGAGCGCTTAGCTACAGTTCTTAAAATATTCCGCAAAGCTGGACTCCAGTTAAACTCCTCGAAGTGTCACTTCGGACGCCGACAGATTACAGTACTGGGGCACCTTGTTGATGCTACCGGTGTGCGACCAGACACGGAGAAAATTCGTGCAGTAACGGCTTTTCCTGTTCCTCAGTCTGTAAAAGACGTGCGGAGTTTTGTGGGGCTCTGTTCCTATTTCAGACGCTTCGTGAAAAATTTTGCAGCAATCGCCCAACCACTTACTGCACTCCTCAAGAAAGACGTCCCTTTTACGTGGGGACCCACGCAATCGGCTGCGTTCTCCCACCTTATAGCGCTCCTAACGACTCCATTTCCATTTACGTTTTCATAGCCTTAATCGTTCCTAGCATTTCGCACTTTCCATAGCTCTCTCCCTTTTTTGGTAGGAAAGGAGAAAGCACACGTACCCACACTTTAATCGCCATGTAAACAAGACATGAAAGAAACGGACACCTCAGGTACTACGTTTGTGCTACGCTGATAGCTCATACAAAAAAACTGTAGCTTGACAAAGCGCAACTCCAAGCTGCAGTTTCTGCAGTACAAAGCACCGAACCACAGAGAGTTGACCTGGGTGGTTGTTATTCAGTGGCGATTGTTCTGTCCCGGCACGTTGGGATCTTGCCGTTTAATGTTAGCGTTTGCGTGGGCAGTTTTTCATTGTGTGCGTCTGTAGCTGCACTGTCCTAACCTTTTCTGCAAGAACTGTTTCGGCCATGCCGGCACATTTGCACTAAATTTGTGTGGAGAAAGTTCTGTAGTTAAAGTCAAACTTCAAGTGGCAACAGGTCTGGACAAAAGGCAAATTTGCGCCAATTTAAGCAGAAAATTGACATAAGGTATCTTTAAGCGTGATAGCGTAGGTGTTCTCTCTAGGCCATTGAAAAATCTGTGAGCCTACGGAAAGAGGAAAGGCCTCGGAACAAAACAGCACACCTATCGACGTACTGGGTACCTAGGTAATTCGTTATCTGCGCCATTACTCTTCTGGTAGTCCAAGTGAAGTATGGCAATAGTAAACGGGGGGAAGTGAGAGATAAGAAACGAAAATAAACGCACTGATAAAGTTCGTTGGCTGCTCATCGAAAAGGTTGAATAAACCATTTGACGTAGCGTAAACATATGCCTGCCCTTCTATGCAGATTATACCAGTGACCTAAGTAAAAAAGTTTGGAAGGGAATTGGAGGACCACAGACGATGGGTTGTTTAATAAAAGGTGACACCACCTTCAACCCCAAGCATCATCGATGTTTCTACTACATTCCATCATGGTGAGGCGATTCCTCTAGAGTAAGTCCTGTCTGTATGCGCACTTCAAACCAAGGGTGCATACAGCTAAATAAACCCTCAATCACCAGTAGCTCTCGGAATAACGGTTCTGTTGGGTTCTCGTCCTTTCACCACTTCCTCAGTAGTACCAGGTGCGCCAGGACAATTTCTAATTTCGAGAGACCGCGTGAGGGCTGTGAGATAGTCGAATTCTCTGTTGGAAGTGTGAGGTAAAGAAAGAATGAGGCAGCTCAGTGCAATCGGTCTTGGACATTGCTTGAGGGCAGAGAAGACCGAAAAGACATTACTTTGAAAGAGGCTCGAAGATACACGCCGAAGGTCCCGATATTTATGACAGGGAAAATTAGTATGCACCCCTTTGTAGAACAAAGCTATATAAATAATTCATACGGATTTCACAGAAATGAAATCGTCTTGGTTGACAAAAATTTGTCCTGGTCCCGGGTACGGGCCCGTGAACAACGCCAGTCCGGGGTGCTCGCTGTGCCAGTTGAACTACCCAGAAGGCTAGTAATTGACAGCATGAGCTCGCATCCACCGACAACCAGAAGCACATTGGCATGAACATGACAAATGAGTTCTGCGGAAACCCGCAAGGTGGAGTAACGCTTACGAAAGGGAAAATCAGCATACGCCCGTTTATTGCACAAACCCACAAACGGGTCCGGGGTCACCAGTCTCCGGACCAGGACCGGGAGAGTCTGAGAGGAGCAGTGAAAACAAGGTCAACGCCGGGTTTTTTTTTTTTCTCAAACCTCTTGTGGCTGTGAGTAGTAGTATGAACGTATGGCATCACGAAGTACTTTTTTTGGTTTCTGACGTGACGTTGCACTGGGAGGGCCCTGACGCTTCTTTAAAAGTGCTGTTCCCAACGCTACCAGCAGACCTGAACGAAAACCCGGCGGTTTTAGCCAAGACATCTGAAGGTCAAAGATTGGGCACAGTCGGTGTTCTCACGACTTCTTCAAAGCGGACTACAGACACGAGGAGGCAATGGCCCTTTTTACCATGTTCGTGTGAGATGTGTCCTGCGTTAAATGGCTTTGTTTGAACGCGGCATG
The DNA here is from genome assembly GCA_013339685.2 of Hyalomma asiaticum. Classification (NCBI taxonomy): domain Eukaryota; kingdom Metazoa; phylum Arthropoda; class Arachnida; order Ixodida; family Ixodidae; genus Hyalomma; species Hyalomma asiaticum. Next base: position 22,737,906 of record CM023490.1, read on the forward strand.
AATTCCCAGCAAAGTCACGATTAAAATACACTGCTAGATTTAAAAACACCAGGCTACCATTGTCGGGAAGCTACATCGCAAAGGCTAATCAATGCATTCGCACCCTGAACCTATTCAAAACTTGCTTAGCTACCACAGGGCTAGGCACGTTACGCGGAGCAGATAAAATGACAAGAAAATCATCAACATATCTCTGGATTTTCATAACGTCGTCCAGGTTCAATTTATGCTGTAGCAAACGGTCAAAACTGGCTAGGAAAACTTCACACATTCTTTTAGGGGCGAAGCTCCTTAGGGTGTGGGTCGTTCCCTCCTCTGATGATGATGATTGTGGTTCGGTTAGGAAAGGACGCTACTTTCTGCAGCCCACGTAGGGAGCACGGCTAAGCGTCCGTGGGGGTGAGGGAAAGGGAGTGAAAGAGATAGAGAGGAGAGAAAGGCCGCGTAGTGGAGGGCTCCGGAAATTTAGACCACCTGGGGTTGTTTAACGTGCACTTAGTAGTAGTAGCAGTAGTATGTATGTAGCCACCTCGCGCCGCCGGGAGGCTGCGCTCACCCTCGGCGCGTGCCTCCCGGTGCACGAGCTCTCTCACTCTTCCATCTGCTGTCTTGTGTGTGAGAGAGAGAGAGAGAGAGAGAGAGACAGAGAGAGCGAAAGGCGCGCGTTGACTATGGAAACGCTCTTTCTTCGATGAACGCGCTACCAGCTCGCAAAGAAGGAGAAAGCGCCCTCACCCGCGAGAGACAAGCTTGACGCAGGCAGCGTCTTCTAGCGAGTTTCTTGATTGAAAAATACCGACTGCTCGCGCTGAAGAACCGTTCACAGGCCACCCCATATATATAGGTATTGGATCTTGACCTGCAATCCAGTGCCGGTGGGAGATTTCTCTTGTGCGTAGTTAAACCATAAGGAATCGCAGCGTGCGCGTTAACTAAAAGTAATCCGCAACTCCGCACGATCTACGACGTGGGAGCGCAGGAACCTCATAAATACCAGGAGCACAAATGACAACGCCTGTGTAAATATACACAAACGTTGTCACTCATTTACATGCATGAGTGGGCAATGTCATGGGTCATTTACGGTAACACCGAACGATCCCCAGTGCTTCGCCTACTCGTCATGGTTCACTTCGTGGAGATGCGTGAATTTTTACACTTCGCCTATGAGAAATACGGCCGCCATGGGCAATGTTTTGATTCAGCGGCCGAGAGCTTCGTAAACCAACACCTTGTCGATAACCTACCACGGCGGGTCCAAACATATTATGGTGCACTCAATGACAGCATAGGTATCAATACTAATTTATCAGTCCAACTCAATTCCTTCTTTCAATCTAGCGTCCTCATAAACTGAGAAGGAAGAAAATTCGCGGAACAGTGCTGCACATCAGAAACATATACCTTTCTGCGGAGGCACTCGGATTAATTGCGGTACCTAATTTCACTTCCTTGCACGCGGTATAATTTCCGGGGTCTAATTTCATTACACTTCCTTACGAACGAGTCCGCTATGAATGTTCGAGTTCTAAGTGTGCCTCTAACACAGTGCGATTGTAAGGCGACGGTATAGGCGAGTAATCCAGCTCGAGTTCACAATATTCCTGGAAGAGCACTACAAAACGAAGACGAAAAGAGCCGACCTGTCTGTCATTGCGCGGTGCACTTCAAATGCGCATGGCCTTCCTTTGTCCTGTCACGTCTTTCCTCGTACCCAATCCAGCAATGTGTCACTTGTGCCTACTCACTGTTTTTGTCAGCCAACAGCGAATGGCCTGTTCTTTTACTCGTCTCTTTGACCTTGTTTTGTTAACGGTGCGCAGGAATTTGACTAGCCTTGTGGGGCTTTCACCGTGTTACGGATCTTCGAACTCAATCTCGTGGTAAAAAGTTTCTGCGTTTCTTAAACTGAAACGGAGGAAGTTTCTTGTATCCATGAACTTCACGTAAATGTAAAAGAAAATATTTGACGCCGTGAAATACCGCTGAAACGTGCGATCATCGGTCGTCGATAGCATTTTCAGAACGGTTGACACCACTAGCAAAGCAGCATGCAAGAGGAGCGCGGTCTGAGGTGCGGGTAACAACGAAATCATAATGGCGGTTCCCACAAAACAAGCGAAAACAAGTGCGTGTGTCAATATGCACACACAAGGGTTGCTTTGCTATGATAAGAGGATGAGAAGAAAGAATGGCATAAAGCAATGAAACTTCACTACGCAAATCTAAGATTAGAAGTGCCACGTGTGGGTTGATCCAATTCCCGTAAATCAAATTAAAGGGTGGTATTCCCGGCGCTACAGATGGAGAGCTGACGTGCTTTACCAAGCCACTTTCAGCGTGAAGCAAGCCTGCGAGATTTCTCTCTTAGATTTGCAGCGATCCAACACCTTGGTACCTCGCTGAAAATGGGCTTGCAACCACGTCATGAGCAGTGTGTCGCTGAAAATCTTAGTGCCTGGAGCTTCTCAGCCGCACAGCTGTGTTCTCTTAATATAACGCTTATGCAACGGCTCCTCTGACCTAGGTATGATTCTGCTCACGTGCGAAGGATTCTGTAGACACCTTTCTATACCCAATCTGAGTACCTGTACGGCTTTCCTGCAAATGTTTCTTGTCGACTTTTCTTTATGGTTGTTTACTTTTCTGCAGCGTCTGTTCAACTTTAAAAAAGCTAACAAAGCTGCCTTAGTGCCATGTCTCTCAGCGATTTGCTTGAGACAGTGTTGATTGGGTTATTCATTTCTTGGTTTTCACAGCCCAAAACCACGATACCATTATGAGAGACGCCGGACTGGAGGGCTGTGCACATTTCGACCACCTGGTGTTCTTTGACGTTCATTGACATCGTACAGCACACTCGACATTTCCCCTCCACCGTTTTAGACCGTGTGAAATCTTATAAAAGAGCAACAGGACACTAGCCTTCATTTTACCTTCATCAGTATTTTTAGGAGCTTCCCACCCGTTTCTCGTGCCATTAAAGCTTTTTTCAGCGACAGATGTTAAGAGAGTAGTAAGGGGATAGCCACTTTCTCTGTGCTTAGCAACTTGGTGCCGCATGCTCCCGTTCTTCTTATATGTTCCCGTGACGTTCTTATGGCTCGATGCATGCTCAAGTTGGCAATGGCTATCTCTACTGATTTTGAGTGTCCCGAGTAATACTGAATAAGCTTTTTTTTCACTCCTTTAGTTTGTACTCTCAACAAGCGCTGATTGCGCTAAATGTCAGCCAAATCCGAAAATTCTAGGCGGTCAACGTGCAGCATTTCAACGCGATAAACACCAGGCCTTGGTGGGCTCTTTCGAGTATCTCTGCACGTGTTGTTTCCCCACCTTGCCCAATGTGGCGCGGTGGAAAACGCATGAGCAAGTCATGATAGCGATACCATGAGTGACAGTGATCGTACAGCTAGAGGACGAAGAAGAAGACGCAGAAGCTGGTGGCAGGGAGTCGATATTCGTAATGAATTACGTCTTTGCTTGATATGATTAATTTCTGGGCTTTCATGACCCAAAAGCACATTATGATTATGAGTGACACCGTAGTGGAGGGCTCGGGAAATTTCGACCACCTGGGATTCTTCATAGTGTACTAACATCACACAGCACACGGGCCTCAACATTTCGCCTCCATCGAAATGCAGAAGCCGCACTCGGAATTCGATCTCTCAAACATCAGAGCAGCAGCTGAGCTCCATAGCCACTAGACCACCGTGGCCGGGTCATTTTTAATTATCATTAAGTGTTCGCCGTCAGATTGACGTCAGAGCCTTGCATTTCAGTGAAAGAGTGCGAGTTTGAATCACCCTTGAGGAGGAAAATTCTTTTGGTACGAGCCAGAATTCGGGATCACTGGAACCCTGATGTGTTCCACGGGGAATTTTCGCTGTTATGTACATGAATACCGACGTCAAGTAAGGAATGTACAAAACAATATTTTCACCAATATTTACTTTTTAATGCGTGACATTTGTGGGATAGCCTATATACTGCAAAATTTTGTCGTTGAAGTAAGTATTAGTAAATGAGCCCTAAATTGCTCGTAAAAATGAATGGTCTCGAAATTTAAACTCACCTTGAAGAGGCACATACGATGATCAAACACAACATTTTGGCACGCCCTCGAAGATTGTGTAGCACCATCCGCATGTGTTGAATACCTCAGGGGCCAGGTCCGCGTCTGCATAGAAAAACGTGCGTGCATCGCTATCGCGGCGTCTCTTCTATGCCTTGGTCCTTTACAGCGTGGACAAACGAATAAGTCAGTAATTATAAAAATAATAGATATGTTCGTAAACACTGTCAGCACCCATAGATGTGCAATGATTGTAGCGATAATATCGCATTGGTCGTCGTTTCCCAAATGAAGTTACAGAGAATCGTCATTGTATTTCTTTTTCAGTGCGTACGTTCTGTAGCAACAACACTTTTTGAACTGCCCCGACGCTTGCATATTCGTGCAAGTAGTTAAGGTAAGCATTGCTCGCAATAGACGACTAGGCTTTCGGTTGGTCACTTCTTGCAGTTTTCCCACATTGCGCACTGTTTTCATGCCTGCGAAACCAAAGTTTCTTCAAACACTTTAAAACATATCTTCGCCGTCAAATAACGTCATTAAGTGGCAACACAGCTTCTCATCATCAACGTTGGCTGTTATATCAGAAATATAGCTTGATTATTTGGAACCACCCATGTAATTTCAAACTGTGTCATGTGCTATAAAGTTAAATGAAAGGTACTAATTCTTTCAGCGCTCTCGATAACTTAAATCTAATCGCATGTTCGTGAGACACTGGACGCTTCGAATTTTGGGAAGTTCGTCTCGGCCTAGCTAATTATGGTAATGACAGAATATGTTCTGCTATTCTACAGCAATAACTAACTTTGTTATAAGGTACATTTAAATGTTGCTCATAGAACCAAGTTTGTGCACCGTTATATGTAAGGTTAACATTACGGAATATTAAAGAATACTGCGACATGAATGATACAAAGTTGTACGCGATGTATTGGTTGTATTTTTTTTTTCATTTTTAGTGCGATGATTGAGTGCTTAGTTGTCAATTTCAAATAACTAGGTGCATAAATTGGATTTATTGTGTTCATTAGATATCTGCACCACGCTGTTCCATGCCCAAGACGCAGTGATGAGAGCTTGACGTTGTCTACTGAACCCGTCTGTTTCTCCTCCTGCAAGCCTTCGGGCTGCTAAAACATTCACAGTAGCAAGAACGCCTGGAAATTTTGGACACGTTAACACGTTTGCGCTCCTACAAACTCACTGGGCCACACAATACGGCTGCTTTCTGTGACACAAGCGCCGCATTTATAAGCGTACTCCAGCATTTATTTTGATACCACAGTCATTTTTCTCCCAACGTAGCAAGACACACTTGTGTGTCATTTCAAGTGCCCTGAGCTATTTCTTGATAACGATGTGAATGAAAAAGCAAAGATTAACTGTGGTGAAGGGATATAATTCAGGTTTTCTTGGAGCCTTTATGTCACAGTATTTTTGTCCCTGAAATACTACAATACCCATTTTCTGCCGCGATAGTTAAAAGGTGCACAGAATTTTCTATAACGCTTGTCGAACATTTTTATAAGCCAAAACGCGCTTGCCTCATACGAGGTGGAATGTTTACATCTTTCTTTAGCATCAACTGTTTTCGCAACAGTGAGCTTATAATGCCATCGTAGAAATAACTCTTCTTTATATTCTTGAAAACCATTAACACAAGAATGTGAGCCAGAGGGAGCAGTTCTTAATAAGGATATTCATGCCGGATAATTCAGGTAGTTCTATTAGCTCATTTTTTCGCGACATGATTGTGCATAACATGTCCCTTTCCACAACAATTTAGTAGCTAACTGAGAAGCATTCCTTAGTCGTAATAAATAACTCCGCAACGTATCCGCTTTCTCAAAAAGCTCATCAGTGTTCTTAGGCATCTCAAATAAACAGATCTTCAGAAAAATAACTAAATATTATGTGCACATAGAAAGCTCTCAGATGTCCAGTACATTCCGTTCCAAGGTGGCGAGAACGAAACCAAAGCCGATTAAGTGGACGTGAATACGAATAACACAGCAGTAGTGGTCCTATCTCTCAATTGCACGAAGGTCGATAATAACCAAACGCAATCTCGGCGCATGAAACCAGCCCCACAACGTGAAACGACCATGAACTCATGAGTAAGACCTGAGGCACTGATACTAAGCATAGGAACAAAGCCACTGTGCGTCTGCAGATCTATCACTAAATAAAGTCAGCGCTTGTTCGTCAACCACTGCAGACCCTGTCAGTCAGAAGAAACCAAGGTCTCCCGCTGTCTCGAGATGCAAACAGGCTTTCCACATCCATTTAGCATGCGGGGATGTACTTCGTTCCAGAAAAAAAGAAAACATGGGCCTTTTTTTTATATGCGAACAATACTGTCGGTTACAAACAATCTTTCGGAATAGCTATTTTCTTACCTATGTCTACCTTCCCCGAGGCAAGAGAGAGGGCCGAATATCTCGTATATAAGGCTCTCCTCTGCACCGGAGACACCAAGACCTAGCCATATCTCGGCACAGTAGCCATGGCTCGTCTTCTGCTTGTCTCCGCGCTGGCCGCTTGCCTCGCCTACCTCGCTTCGGGGTACCAAATGCGATACTTCTATTTCCCTGGCGGTGAGTGCATTTCACCTCTCTCGTACGGTACAAATGTTTACTCCAACGAGAGTTGAACAAGACAAATTTCAACACAACCTCAGGAAATTTAGGTTTGTTAGCCTAAGTCTAATACGCAGCACATACACCATTGTGTGCTTCTACACTCTCCGTGTGGTAGATAAGCGACTGGTTAGTGCGTAGTGGTTTGTAGCTATTGGTTAGTAAGGACGAAGTCGCCGGTCCGCTAGCTCCATGGCTGTCGCCAATCTCCTAACAAAACGGTACGCCAGAATTCCAGTCTACTCTATCTTGAGGGCACGTTAAGATGCCGAAGGAGGCGAAAAGTGTTTCATAGCGACAGATGACGGTTCTCTCACTTATGTGGTGAAAATGGTACGTGTTTCATCATCAGGCTCCTGCTTGCACACAATTATTTGCTTCTTTTACATGACAGCCACAGGACGCAGTAAGCAGAACTGTGCTCGCGCTACCCTGGTTTGCGGACTGGCACTTCTGACACACACACACTCACACGCAAAAAAATCACCCGATCACATGTTGCCATGCTACCTCTCACTTTACGTGCGCCTCAGCCTTTTGAGTTTGGTTCCGTGCGTTTAAGACTATAAGCTAAGCGTACATAGAGCATTACTCAGCATGCAACTACTGAAATAGTATCGTAGAAGAACTACTTGCTGGGCGACTTGGTGCATGACTTTTCTCAAGTTTGTTGCGCGAAGAATGGACGATCACAGGAAGAACAAGGCTCTTTCTGTCTGCCTTGTTCTTCCTGTGATCGTCCATTCCTCGCGCAACAAACTTGAAAAATGGCTGAAATAGTATATAAGCCATTTCCATGCATCCCAGAGTTGGCGTTCCAGCACCGTCAAAGCGATTCCTTTGCAATGACAAACCACTGGCGTCAGTCATGGGAGGTCTGCTAGTCGTGAAGTGTTTCCGGAATGTGTAGCTTTCGTAAACAAAATGCGGCTTGTTTAACTTATGGAATTGGCCAATGCATGATGGGCCCCCGGCCCCTCTCTACGTCAGTACCGCCATTTCAAGGACGAATGCGGTTACCCTTCCCTAAATCAATTCTCCTCCCGTAGATCTTCAATTATTCCGGTCTTTCGCTATACTTCGACGGTGTTATCTCCGCAATCAAGAAGCTTGCGCGAAAAACGTGGTGGCAGTTTGCACATGGCCGGGATGACTGGATGACGATGGTAGAAGCATTTGCTTTTCAGTGGTCGTACACATGCTGATGACTATGATCCAGATGATGAAACCAACTGTAATTAGAACATAAGTGGAGGTGAACCGACTAGGAGAGAAAACGCTAGTTTTAGCAATAACGGAACCAAGCTACGAGTCGTTTGCTGACAGTATTATTCTTCACTTTTGACGAACTAAACCAAGAACTAATTTCTTCCTGCTCCTTTGTGTGAGACGGGATGGAAACAGAGAAATCAGACTAGCTTCTGCACAAAGAGACCGCTCTCAGTATGGAGTAATTATTGAGCAATAAATTTTTTTCGTCTTCTGCGGTCTCCACAAAGCACCCCCCTCTTCTCCTCCTCCTCCCGCTATCCTCCACGCTTTACTCACCGTTCGAAATTTTCGGTCGCACATACCATGAGCCTTTTTAACAAGGGCAAAAAAAAATCACCCTCTTTTCTTACGGCGAAAACTATGCTTCCGGGTCCCTTCACTTGTTTTCACGTAACAGATTCAAACGTCCACCCAAAACACCTATACTGTCTCAGATAGCAGTACCTATTACTTTTTTTGTTTGCGCAAATATAAACTCTGCCCTTAATTTCTTAGAGCTCTCACATGCCGGTCGCGACGGCTACATTTCGATAGAAGATAAAGGTTGAGCACCTTGTGTTGTGCGATGTCAGTTCATGTTAAAGAACCCCAGCTGGTCGAAATTTCCGGAGATCTCCACTACGGCGTCTCTCATAATCAGGGCTGGTTTTGAGGTGTGAAAGCCAAGAAATCGATCTTAGAGCTTCTTCTCTGCTCTTCAAAGCTGCATTGCTTCAATGGCCGCGTCGTATCTGCTACTGATATTGTGCCTACGCACACGTATCTGCTTATACAGATGGCGATCGGCGGCGGCCATAAATACGCATAATTTCACTACGGGAAGCGGAATATACGTTTGCTTACCGTCGACAACGCAAATCAACAAGCAGTGTCACCTTTCTGAAGTACTTACAAAGAGAATTACAATAACTTTACACAAATCGTAGGACGCTTTAAAAGCACGTTACAACAACCGTAAGTATGGCAGACATGACTGTGGACCTAGTTGGTAGTAGCCCTACTTAAGTTTGCGCTCCATTCAGTGCCCCTATATTGACGTCACAACTAATTCCCTTTTCCTAATAACAGGTAGCTACGGCGGCAGTAGTGGCTTCAGTAGCCTCTTCGGTGGAAGCGGAGGAAGCGGTGGAGGTGGTGGAAGTGGTGGCTTCGGCAGCGGCGGAGGAGGCTACGGTGGTGGCGGACTGAGCAGCCTCTTCGGTGGAAGTGGTGGAAGTGGTGGCTTCGGCAGCAGTGGGGGAGGCTACGGTGGTAGCGGCCTGAGTAGCCTCTTCAGCAGCGGTGGCTTTGGAAGTGGCGGCTCCGGAGGTAGCAGTGGCTTCGGTGGTGGCGGCCTCAGCAGCCTCTTTGGTGGAATGGGTGGAATGGGTGGAAGCGGTGGCTTCGGCAGCGGTGGAGGAGGCTCCGGTGGTAGCGGCCTCAGCAGCCTCTTTGGTGGAATGGGTGGAATGGGTGGAAGCGGTGGCTTCGGCAGCGGTGGAGGAGGCTCCGGTGGTAGCGGACTGAGCAGCCTCTTCGGTGGAAGTGGTGGAAGCGGTGGCTTCGGCAGCAGTGGGGGAGGCTACGGTGGTAGCGGCTTGAGTAGCCTCTTCAGCAGCGGTGGCTTCGGAAGTGGCGGTTCCGGAGGTAGCGGTGGCTCCGGTGGTAGCGGCTTTGGCGGAGGTAGCGGCAGTGGCGGCTCTGGAGGTAGTGGCGGCCTCAGTAGCCTGTTCGGCGGCAGTGGCGGCTCTGGAGGTAGTGGGGGCATGGGTAGCCTCTTCGGCGGCAGCAGTGGCTTCGGCAGCGGTGGCTACGGTGGCGGCCTTGGAGGAAGTAGCATGTTTGGTGGCAGTGGCCTCAGTGGCCGCATGGGCAGTGGACTGTTCGGTCGCCGACGCCGCGGACGCGGCCGACGTGGCAGGCGTTTCGGTATTGGAAGACGTCTCTTTGGCGGCAGCGGTATGGGTGGAGGATTCGGCGGCAGCGGCATGGGTGGAGGCTACGGCGGCAGCGGCATGAGTGGAAGCTATGGCAGCAGTGGCATGGGCGGCATGGGCGGCGGCAGTGGTATGAGTGGAGGCTACGGCGGCAGCGGCATGGGCGGAGGCTACGGCGGCAGCGGCATGGGCGGAGGCTACGGCGGCAGCGGCATGGGTGGAGGCTACGGAGGCAGCGGCATGAGCGGAGGCTACGGAGGCAGCGGCATGAGCGGAGGCTTCGGCAGCGGTGGCATGGGAGGCAGGGCGGCGGCAGCGGTGGCATGGGTGGCATGGGCGGCGGCAGCGGCATGGGTGGAGGCTTCGGCGGCAGCGGCATGAGTGGAGGCTACTGCGGCAGCGGCATGAGTGGAGGCTACGGCGGCAGTGGCATGGGCGGAGGCTACGGCGGCGGCGGCATGGGTGGAGGCTTCGGCGGATCCGGTGGCAGCGGCGGCGGCTTCGGCGGACTTAGCAGCTTCGGAGGATCCAGTGGCGGCAGCGGTGGCAGTGGCATGGGTGGAGGCTTTGGCGGATCCAGCGGAGGGGGCAGCTACGGCGGAGGTCAGCGAAAAATGATGTAAACGCCGCGCCACCACACGAGAAACTTGCTGGGAAGAAAATACATGTGACAAAATAAACAAATCGTCCTGTTCAGCAGAACAAAATCGCAGTCATTACTGAGTGATTACTTGAGCCTGACTTGCATGCATTTGGTGATGCGTTTGCTTGCTTGCCTGGTGCATTTTCTCGTGTAACAAATGAAGCCATGAATCAACTAGCCATACAATGAAATATACATAGATTAATAGAGTAATGTGAGATACTTCTAACAGGGTCAGAAGCAAAAGCAACACAGCAAGTGTGCTTTCGCCTGTTGTTTAAATACACCACAGACAAACACACACTACCACAGGGATTAGTATACATTGGCTTATACCGACCAAACAGCCCTATTTCCATTTTCCTTAAAATATCATTGTGCATCACCAACAGTTAAACAAGGCCATTTAAAATACAGTTACGCGTAAGAGGTCGACATCATCTTATAATACCAGAAAATATGTTCTTTCTATACAACGTGCTGTTCATGCACGTGCTGTGGCTGCAAGTATCACCGTCAGAACGATGAAGCCGCCCACCAAAGACTTTGGTTGCGAGAATGGGACACTACAGGTGACATGATGACAATAAAGGTGGGAGCACTTCTTGGCGCCACACATAAGACGTCGATTGACGAGGCTGAGCGGCGGCGTGCACTAAATAACAGAGGAGAGTTCGTTAATCCTATGGTGCATGCGGTAACGTGTGCTACTACAGTCATGCTTATCTCGAACTAGTACTTTACGTATTGACAATAGAACGAGAACAAGGACAGGAGAAGACCAACGCCCCCCTTATCAACAGCGTTTCGACGTCACTATAAACTACGAGATTAATCTACATATAATCAATTTTTGATCGTAATTGCGCTTCTCTCCTATCAGCTCGAAGATGTCTTCAATTCTGTTAACTCCTCTTTCTGAAATAAAGCAGGACCAGTTCAACATGCTACTGAAAGGTCAGGCTCATCAGCTGCAGCAACGGTATGTCAACCTGAAAACCTTTCTTTTCCGTGTCTTCATTGTCTAGGACGAAGCTACTAACGTCGCAAAAAAAAAAGAAACCGCAGCGGACAAATATCCAAGTGAGCAATGCTGCAGCTGCTTGCATCAAGAAGGTATATAAAGCTTCGTGTCATTGTCATGGCGCTGTAGTTCAATCATTTTATTTGAAAGCTGCCACCCATGAGCGATAGACTTACGCACACTTGACGCAGTACATAGCGCCTATTTTTTGTTTGCCCTTCAGTCCTTCACAGACCTTTCAGTTAGAAAAATGCCCCGCAGATGGTCCACTACTGAAATATAACCAACTTCAGAATACAATGCAGTCTACTGTTTAAAGCGGCAGTGCTCGTAGGCAGCATCGGACGCCTTTTCTTACACTGTATTCACGCATAAATAAATGGCATTCACCCCTCCTATTCATGCACAGTTTACTCGACTTCTAACATCTAGTGAAAAAACACTATGCGAGAAAAATGTGTCGTCCCTACTGGACAACTCGGCTGTGCTGCAGCATGATATATCAGCATATCTCTCAGCAAAAGAACGTTACTCGTGATCAGCGGTGTGGCAATGTCCGTGAATTGTTTGTAGCTACTACATCTCCATTATGAATGGAATTATTCGTATTCAGCTGAGCACGAACAGAACGGGCTGTTTCTGGGCAACACGAGGTGGCATCTGTGAAGAAGAGAAAGAAGAACACAGACCAGCTTTCAAGGTAAGCTGCGTTTCCTTAGCACAAATAACTCCCGTTTTATGCATGAAATGGAGCAAATGACTGCGTATCTAAGACTTACATTTAGGACGTGTAGTTTCACAGGACACTGGGTGCGAGGACGCCTAAATATACGTTCCTGCGCTGAACACAGTATGTACGCTCCCGTGTTTCCTCTCGCCTTTCTTCGGTTACCGGTGATCTAAACAATCTTCGCCACCATGGGCGATAACACTGGAAATTAAGCTTATTCGGTTTCTGAAGTAAGCCGCTGCAACAGCTTACGGCTCTGTTGACGTCACTGCCGTCAATCCAGGACGAGGCTTTCGGCCTACTCGAGAGAGTCACAGAAACATGAAATTTAAAAAAAAAATGGCCGCCTATCTGCGTGCTTCGCTGCAAATGTCGTCAAAAGACGATAGTCTTCTGCCGGCCGTACTAGGCTGCGTAAGATGTGGACGCCATCTGGCAGCGCCGTCGGGAAACAAGAGCTTGTGCAGAATCCCTGGACAACTGCCGGGTGGCAGCATCTAGCAGAGGCCTTTTTCGCGCATAGCGTCGCATTTTTAGAGCAGCCTAACAAACACTAGGGTCTTTAGAATTACGTATCTATGTACATTCTAGTAAAGGAACACGCCACCTAATACTTACGTTTTGATGTTGCGCCTCAGATATGCGTAATATTTTCTTTTTGATCGACAACGTTCACAAGTATGAACGCAGCTACCAGTTAAAGATAACTGGACGTTAGGCAAGTGCTTAAACTTTGGCCGGGTGGCTGAATCGTGTGACAGCAAACAAAAAGACAGACCAAAATTTCTACGTTCAAGTATCCCAAGAAAGACTATCGTCTTTAAAAATGCAAACGTATGAGGCCAGCGTGCCTGTGGCGTGCTAAGAAGTCAGTGCGCATGCCAAAAAGAACGAGCGATCTGATGAGTCGGAGTATTGGCGCACGAGTGAGGCAAGCAATATGCTTCCCCAAGCTAAGCGAATACGGGACAAGTTGCGTGTGCGAGTCTTTTTCGACGACACTGGTCAGAAGACGACCATTTCTCAGCAATATAACATGGCTCCAGTGTTTACTGTCATGTGCTCCCATCACGCGGTTCGCTGAAACAGCGAGATTTGCTGATATGCCATAGGCTACGCCTTCATTACCTGATATCATGAATTAATATTTCGTGTTATCGTGCTATCAACTACGATTACTTGGGAAATATTTCTCCCAGTTTATTGAAGTTGAACGATTGTGCTATGGTTGTTACCCTAGAAAACGTCTCCATGTACATATTTTGTTGCCCTAAAGCTACCACCCTCTCACAAAGTTGATCCTTTCCGATCACATCTGTTTCATTTACGGTTGTTGCTAGTGCCTTTCAAAGATGACCCTAAATAAAAACTGCTCTGCACTCGTACTTAAGTTGCCGATGCCGATGCAGTATCTCGGATAGCGCTGTTGTAGCGTCCACGCACATATTACCATCGGTCACACCGTCCATTTGTGTCTATCAGAAAAGCAAACGACTTAGCTCTGCCGTTGGACACAATGCCCTGTCTCTTAAACAATGACGTCCTTAACTCACGAAACTAGCGACCCAACTACGGAAAATAAAGGCGAGGATTTGTATTACACACGCGCAACAATGAAAAAAGAAGCACCAGCATTTCGCCGACTGCCTGTTGTGACCGTGACAGCAAATGCGACGCAGGGGAATTAAAAATCGATTTAATGCTCTATTTTACAATTATTTCTGTATTCTCAAGCCTTTCTCTACTTGGGAACAGTTTCTTCGCTGTAACCTGCGAAGACGCAGAAGCAGCCGCCATCTGTGTGCACGAAATAACATACACAAACGTTTGAACTATACAAACAAACAAAGCACAGATCTACGGACAATTTTAAACACGCGGTTCTGCTCCAAGGCAGGCTTTCGCGCGAAGAGTCCCACAAGTTTGAACTTTGGCTTCCCCAAAAAATTATTGATTTCTCACGAACGCCAATATCTGGGAAAAGGTCACAAAGTTTGGGTAGCTCGTCGCTTAGTGTGTTACATACACTTAGAACGAAGACAACTCGTATAACTCACCACGTTTACATCAGAGGGTGCGTAGGGCTGTCTCGCGAATCCCCTATTCTGAACTCGTACAGGTACATCAGTTAATTACTGATGCATGCCATGTTTAGCATTCTTTCCAGCGCTTTTAAGAAAGCCGGCGTGATAAGGACTGCAGGCAGCTGCAACTTAAGTCCTTAGATCTTCTTTCCGTTCTTTGAGTAGCGAAAAACTGATGTGCCGCCGGCGCATCTGATTGGTCGGCGTTGCCTTTGGCAGCCATGTTCTTCCTAAAGCTCTTACTTGAATGCTGCTGCGAGAGAACGTCAGAACGTCAAAGAAGGTTCCGCGTTTCAGTAGGCGTTTCCTTACATATGGCACGTCCACTATCATGGTTGATAGGAACGCGTATGGTGACTGCCGGACGCTATCTGCGCTTGCTTGCTCCACTCCACGTGTTTAGGAAGAACATGGCTGTCGACGCGGGCTTTGAGCGAGAGGTGCGGGGAGAGGTGGTAGTTGTGGCTACTTAGAAAGGGAAAAAAGATCTAGGGACTTTAGCTGCAACGAGATGTCATATCTCTTATTATATATTCGGGCAACAGATAATCCTGTAGCCCAGATATATGCTCGTCAACAGCACTTTCGCGTTCAAGTTCCCCTTCAGTTCATAACATGGTTGCCTTTGCGATTCGCGTAGTGCAGGTTTCGCTGTCTAGCCGGCGCTACAGTGGCATCCCATGGACAAGTCTGCGGAAGACACCAGCAGACGCAGCAGCAAGTCGAAGAAGAAGAAGAAGCGTCAGGGGTCCGTCGCCTCATTCTCGTCGTCCAGTTCGAGTGATAAGCGAAAATCCGCTTTGGACCCCGCATCTGGGGTAGGTCCCTGACGACTCTGTTTACGTAGAACGCATGTTCATGAAATAGTGGAACTACATTGTTAACGCAGGGATTATTTATGGTCAGGTGTGCAGGTTCATTATCCACTGTTCGTCCTACGAATACTAGCCTTGGCGAGAAAGTACCGGCTATCGTGAGGTAGAAAAGTCTTCTATTATACGCTAGCCGCAAGCTTACTTCAGCTTATTATGTAACTACTAAAGCACCGTGGTATATTCCCCCGTAATTACAAGGGAGAGAAATCATTTGCCCGTCTACCTAACTGTCATACATTGTCGAAGTATTCAAAAGATTTTCGTTCACGCATTCCCTTAAATCACCGTATAAGCTCACCACTAGACCCGTCCTCTTGTGCACAGTATGCATCAGGACATTTTTCCTTTGAAAGGTGCAGACCATTAAGCACTCTGTGTATCTCACCCTGCCCTCTCACTTGTTTATACTGTTGTGGTACCGTGAATAAAAAAATAAAGAATGAAAAGTTATAATCAATAAGTACTCATTTCATGATAGACATATTCGTCTTGCTCTCAGCTGAAATTCAAACCAGTACAGTTCTTGCAACTTCCTTCTCTACCATGACGCTACACAGACCTCCACATTTTCGTGAAACCACATATTTCAGCTGGTCAAACTACACGACCATTCATGTGGAAAGGACCCCATCTCACAGAAGCTGTGGCATTCCAATGTACCATAGAGAAGACACACATCGATATAGACATGCTAGCTCGAGTCACCTGGATCGCTCGTTGCTCTGCAGAATACAGACCACGAATCCTTACAAAATCCCTGGCAAATACGGATGAAATGTTTCAAAATTTCGACGAACGAAATTGCTTTTTCGGACGCAGTATCTCTTCTTTGTATAGACAATTTTTTCCGATTCCCACCACTGGTCCAGTCGCCTAATTCAAGGTCGATTTTCGAAGTTGACTAGATATCTGTACTAAGCCATAGAGAGCTGGCAATGACGAAAGGAAGCGGCAACAACAAAGCAGGCGTTATTGTTTTCATTGTTTCTCCATTATTTCCCGTCACCATAACCCCTACAGAAAAATTCGCAAGGTCATACCCCTTCATAATTATTTTTAACCACCGGCTCACCAGATTAGCGAATGAGATGTCCAGTGTCGGGGTTGGCCAAAACTCTTTTTCGAACATTGCTAGAGTAAGAGAAACTTGCGAATACGGGCACTGGTTTACGTGTACCCACGCCGCCCATTCCGCCATGCCACAGGCCGCCTCGGGCTCCGAGTCGGCAGCGGTAGGCTCCCCTCCTGTGGTTCCCGCTCTTCTCATCCGGAAAACGTCCAAGTCCTCGACATCGTCGAAGTCTTCCAAGGACGAAGAGCGCTCCAGCCGTGTCACGCGCTACGTTCACGGAAAGCCCAAGGTAAGCCACGCGCACGACGATGCCTTATTTAACACTTCCTGGCAAGGGCGTCAGCAGAGGCGTGCAGAACGGGCACTTGCCCCCTCTCAAGCAGCATCATCGTTTGGTGCCCCACCCCCAGTGTCTTCTTAAGGCCCGTGCACACTGGCGGAAAACCGCACTCGGCGCGCCGGCGCCGGAAGAACGCGAGCCTCTGAGGCTGCCGCGCGTCAGGATTCTCGTGCCGCGAGAGCGATCGGTCCGTGCACGATTTTTCGCGGCGCGCCGCGTGCCGCCGGGGAGGGGACCAATCGGAGCGTCCCTGCCCGTGACGTACGAGCTTAATCGCGGTGTCATGCGGACCCGCCCAGAGGCTTGTTTCGTACCTGTGCGGTGGCTCGCTTGCCTCTCGCGCTCGTTCGCCCGAAGGAGGCGGGATTTGGCGGGGCTGCCGCCGCGGTTCGCCGCGAGCAGTGTGGCCGCGTCGCCGCCGAAACGTTCCTCCGCCGGCGGCGCGCCGCGCGCGCTTTTCCGCTAGTGTCCACGGGCCTTTAGTGTAACCAGAGTCCTTCAATGCTTTTCTGGTCACGAAACTGCGGCCTCAGCTTCATATGGAGCCAGCACTCGCCGCTAGGGGCGCAGCTGTGCACGTGAGGGCATGCTGCCGCCCGCTACCGCTGCGGTAGTGTGTTGGTCTGGCTCGATTTCCAAGCTTTCTAAACTCCCGCAACAATCGTTTCACTTTCCCTCATTTACTTCGAACATTCAGCGTGCGTCGGTAACTGCGTGAACGTGCCGTCTGCCTTGAAATGAGCACCCGGGAGAAAAAAAGAACAGCTCTGGGCATGTAGCTCGCGGCGATCGCAGTCGAAAATGACACAGAAATTCGGGGTTTGCCGCGCTAGAACCACGATATGATATTGAGACGCGTCGTAGTGGGGGACTCTTGATTAATTTTTGATACCTGGGGTCCTTTTTATACGCATGTAAATCAAAGTACACGCCTGTTATGTTCTCTTGCGTTCCGCCTTGTCGAAATGTAGCCGCCGTGGCCCGGAGAGCGCCGCTCGTTTGTCTCAACGTTGCAACTGGTCCAGCTTTTCAAAATTTGCCTGAAATCGAACACTGTACATTCGCAATAATGCGCCTGCTGTGCCACTTGTAAAGAGGCGAACATGCGAGTTGATACACGTCCATTCGCCTGCAAGTGGGCGAAACCTCTCGACTGCGCCAAGTTGCGCATAAGGCCAGATGGTTCGCACAGCACGGCTGCTTAATTTCTATTAAACTGTGAACAGTATCAGACTCCTGGTGGTATTTTATTTGACTGAAAACCCAAACAATTAAGCCACTACTGAAAGAACTGCTTCGGTAGAATACCTTCTTTTCATGACGAAAAAAAAAAAGGGGGGGGGGGGGGGAAACAGCTGTTCCGTGCGCTTCAGATTTCTCGACAGATCGATTACATTCCAGTACGAGCATTGGGTACAATATATGTAATACGAACCTCATAGCAGTCTTCGGTGCGGCGGTTTGTCCCGCCACGGTGGTCTAGTGGTTATGGCACTTGGCTGCAGATCCGAAGGTCGCGGTATCTAATCGCGGCCGCGGCGGCTGCATTTTGACTGAAGCGAAATGTTGAAGCCCGTGTACTTGGAGTTAGGTGCACGTTAAATGACCCCAGGTGGTCAAAATTACCCCGGAGCCCTCCACTACGGGGTGTGTCTCATAATCACAGCTGGTTTTGGGACGTGAAACCCCGCAAGTCAATCGGTGCGGCGTTTAGTTTGAACGTGAAGAGTAAGGTCCAACACATTTGACAGTGTATTGTAATTAGGCCATTGTTTTATAAGCAGTCTCAGATAGAAGAGACAGTAAGCCAGTAACTTACGCCGCTCGTGCTTTCGACAAAAACGCGACAACAGAAGTTATTTTGGTTCTTTTAATGCGCAACTATTTACGAGGGGCTAATATATTCCAGTCATCGATGCTGATATTGTCGTCAATGTCAGAAAGAAGTGACAATGTCCGAAGTGTCGATATGGTTTGCACACACACGTGTATATTTCGACTGAAAGTTGAAGTCGCCACTTTCCTGCCTCGGTATGGCCCGCTTCCATTTCTCGCGCTGCTCCTTGTCCGATGGTAAAGAAAACAACGACTCCTTTTCGGTCGTTCCTTTGTAGCCGGAACGGCACCCTGGCACGCAACACGTGTTGGGCATCGTCGTCTTACAGCATTTTGGCTAACTCGGACACGTACGCACACTTTATCCACCAGCTTGTCTCGCTGTGCGCACGCGTTTCAGTACGCGAGCAGCCCGAACGATGCCCTCTGTGGCGCAGTGGTGCCGCGTCGCGGCAGTTTTGGGCAGCGTATGAAGCTCTCCCGCAATGTACATCTTTGTTGCCCATAAATGCTTATGCAGGAATCAATAGACGCCGCCAAAGGTGCTACGACGTCCACGTACAAGTGCGGGAACCTTCGTGCAGGCGTCGCCACTTGTATTTCTTTTTGTTCCCTTTCTAGCTTACCAACGTGATCTAGGTATACCGCGCAAAGGAGGACTACGAAAAAGACAGACAAGCGCAGCCTATCAACTGACGAATAGTTATTGAACGATGAGATATATATTAACCTTCACATAAATAATAAACCTTCAGTTGACAGTCTGCGTTTGTCTCTTTCGTAGTCCTTATTTTCTTCGGCGCAGTACTCTTAGATCTTGTATAACAAACTACCCCAATCGTTCACCCTGATTAGTTAGCAAACGTCTTCTGCTCGCGAGAGTGGTGCTTTTGGTAATGTGAAAGGTAATTTACTTATACGCGAAAGACTCTTATTAACTTTAGTATCCCTTTAATGCATCTGAACAATTTCATTGGGCTCCTTCTTAACAAAACGTGGTGATACGCACACCGGCTGCAGGTCCCGCCACCGGTGGACATCTTTTCCAGGGAACATTCGTCCATGGCCTCCCCGCTCATCTCACCTCCACCGGGACCCAACCCCGACGCGGCGCAAGACAAGGCGCAAGGCACGACGCAAGACCCTGCTGGGGCGGGACCGTCCCAGCAAGATCCAGCACAAGTTCAGGCCCATGCTCCGGCAGCAAAGGAGGGCGGCAAAGATAAACCTTGACGCCAGCCGTCAAGCTTGTACATTGCCCGGACGCTAGCATGAAGTCCTCTGAATAGTTGACTGCACAAACACATTATCTAGTGCTTCTGCCTCCTATTGCTGTCTTTTGAAACACCACCTAATTTAAGCCTGGCTCTCAGGTGTCATTCCTTTGTAGTCGTGCTCATAATGTCCTGCAGTTAACGTCATGCTGGCGCCGCGCATGAGGGCATTGCTTTTCGCATGAGGCTATATTTTTTTTGTTAACAAGCTAGGTACTGGTTCAGAAACAGCAGCTGTCCCAAACCTTCTGCGGATTGACTGGGCAGTAAAGGGGGAAGAGTGGTGGAAGATACCTCTGCTCTGCTAGGGCCCAGTGGACCAATAGTGGACCGTTCGGCTTGCTGAAGATGACGCCTGGGCTGATGACGCCTAGCCGATATCTAGTCGAGAGTAACGCCCCGTAAACAGTTGGACGCTTATTAAAGTTATTTCCTCCTCTTTCGTGCTTCCTGCCTTTTCAAAAAGCCTATGTCTCTTACTATTTACAGTCATACCAGTCAACGCCTCAAGTACAGATATTATCGAGCAATAATGCCGTTATACGTGCAGGCATAATTTATGCCTTACACTTCCCTTATCCATTGGAACGTCATGTCTCACTTTCGCATGTGGTTTTTGTTCCTAAAGCACGTTATAAATCAGTTATTATTGAAGTTCAAACTCTTACGCGAAACGCGGAATGAACGCGGTTACATTTATTCTTAAAACAAGCATGGTTCAATATTGCCTTCAGCCCTGAGAGTAGTCTGGGGCACTGAGGTTCGTTTGTCCTCACAGGCACTATGAGCGAGTGGCACCTACGATTGCAAAGATGATTACCTAATCTTACTTAGCATGCTGCACTTGCTAGGCCGAAGTTATAACGAGGTCTCTAGGTCCCCAGGCTGGTTGCAAAGGTCTGGGCTATGCCGCCGTGTCTGCGCGAAAGAATTTGAGAGTAAACCTACGCCTATGCCCTTTGTTGTTTGCGGTAACCCACATATCTTGGTTACATTATGCTAAACTACACCCACCCAGCACAACATACAACGCCGTCCTAAAAAAAAGCAATAAATGCGGCAAGTTTCCTGTCTATTCAAGCAATATTTTACTCCTTGACCAATGCGAAAATTTAAAACTGAATACACTCTTGATTATATTGTGCATATAATGTATCGATCCTATAGTGTATGGAACATTGTTACACAAACTGCATGAAGCGAAGCTACAGTTCAGATTTTACAGTTAACCACTGTTCTACAGCTTTCAAATAGGCAATGACCACCGACTTAGTTTCTTCTGTGGCAGAACATTCTTATTCTGTCCTACGAAACATAGCATGTGGCAGTAAACGTGACAAGGCGTTATAACAACGAAAAACTTTGGACGACTGCATTTGGTGAAACATTTCTGCTCTCCTGAAAATTTTCGAAATTCTCGCGTAGCTCCTCAGGATTCATTAAAGTTCATGTCTGTCGTTCTGTCTGTCTGTCCTGTCTGGTCGTCTGTCTGTCTGTCTCACCAATATTCATCGGCTCGAGGTTTTCAAGATAAATTCCTCTTAACACCTGGTGATCTAAGATTACCAGGTATTTTCCCATCCCCCCCGATGTGCGTATGCGCCATCTACAGGGTGTGCCAATTATCACGCAGCACGATTGAAAAAAAAACTCACTCGCATTACTCGAAGAAAGCCTAGTTCATATTGTTTCTAGTACATTAGAGTAAGCACGAGTAATTTTTCGGTAATTATATTAATTACGTAATTGTAATTAAATATCTAATTCGAGAAGTACTGTTCTTATCACTGAAGCGTCAATGAGGCAATTGTAGTCCACGTGGGGTATCTAACCGTTATTTTCAACGACGTACGAATTGCGCACTCATTTTTCCTGAATGATAAAGGAACCCCACAAAATATGAAAACTACCACGTTACCGCGTTCTCGGCTGGATGGATGGATGCCACGAGCGTCCCCGTTGTAACGGGGCGGTGACATGTGCGCTACCAGGCTCGTAAGAAGATTTAAGAACTTTTTTTTCTCTCTCTCTTTAAATTTAGTATCCCTTTAATGCATCTGAACAATTTCATTGGGCTCCTTCTTAACAAAACGTGGTGATACGCACACCGGCTGCAGGTCCCGCCACCGGTGGACATCTTTTCCAGGGAACATTCGTCCATGGCCTCCCCGCTCATCTCACCTCCACCGGGACCCAACCCCGACGCGGCGCAAGACAAGGCGCAAGGCACGACGCAAGACCCTGCTGGGGCGGGACCGTCCCAGCAAGATCCAGCACAAGATCAGGCCCATGCTCCGGCAGCAAAGGAGGGCGGCAAAGATAAACCTTGACGCCAGCCGTCAAGCTTGTACATTGCGCGGACGCTAGCATGCAGTCCTCTGAATAGTTGACTGCACAAACACATTATCTAGTGCTTCTGCCTCCTATTGCTGTCTTTTGAAACACCACCTAATTTAAGCCTGGCTCTCAGGTGTCATTCCTTTGTAGTCGTGCTCATAATGTCCTGCAGTTAACGTCATGCTGGCGCCGCGCATGAGGGCATTGCTTTTCGCATGAGGCTATATTTTTTTTGTGTAACAAGCTAGGTACTGGTTCAGAAACAGCAGCTGTCCCAAACCTTCTGCGGATTGACTGGGCAGTAAAGGGGGAAGAGTGGTGGAAGATACCTCTGCTCTGCTAGGGCCCCAGTGGACCAATAGTGGACCGTTCGGCTTGCTGAAGATGACGCCTGGGCTGATGACGCCTAGCCGATATCTAGTCGAGAGTAACGCCCCGTAAACAGTTGGACGCTTATTAAAGTTATTTCCTCCTCTTTCGTGCTTCCTGCCTTTTCAAAAAGCCTATGTCTCTTACTATTTACAGTCATACCAGTCAACGCCTCAAGTACAGATATTATCGAGCAATAATGCCGTTATACGTGCAGCATAATTTATGCCTTACACTTCCCTTATCCATTGGAACGTCATGTCTCACTTTCGCATGTGGTTTTTGTTCCTAAAGCACGTTATAAATCAGGTATTATTGAAGTTCAAACTCTTACGCGAAACGCGGAATGAACGCGGTTACATTTATTCTTAAAACAAGCATGGTTCAATATTGCCTTCAGCCCTGAGAGTAGTCTGGGGCACTGAGGTTCGTTTGTCCTCACAGGCACTATGAGCGAGTGGCACCTACGATTGCAAAGATGATTACCTAATCTTACTTAGCATGCTGCACTTGCTAGGCCGAAGTTATAACGAGGTCTCTAGGTCCCAGGCTGGTTGCAAAGGTCTGGGCTATGCCGCCGTGTCTGCGCGAAAGAATTTGAGGAGTAAACCTCGCCTATGCCCTTTGTCTGTTTGCCGGTAACCCACATATCTTGGTTACATTATGCTAAACTACACCCACCCAGCACAAACATACAACGCCGTTCCTAAAAAAAGCAATAAATGCGGCAAGTTTCCTGTCTATTCAAGCAATAATTTACTCCTTGACCAATGCGAAAATTTAAACTGAATACACTCTTATTAATATTGTGCATATAATGTATCGATCCTATAGTGTATGGAACATTGTACTACAAAACTGCATGAAGCAGAAGCTACAGTTCAGATTTTACAGTTAACCACTGTTCTACAGCTTCAAATAGGCAATGACCACCGACTTAGTTCTTCTGTGGCAGAACATTCTTATTCTGTCCTCGAAACATAGCATGTGGCAGTAAACGTGACAAGGCGTTATAACAACGAAAACTTTGGAAGATCTGCACTTGTGTGAAACATTTCTGCTCTCATGAAATTTTCGAAATTCTCGCGTAGCTCCTCAGGATTCATTAAAGTTCATTGTCTGTATCTCTGTCTGTCTGTCTGTCTGTCTGTCTGTCTGTCTGTCTCACCAATATTCATCGGCTCGAGGTTTTCAAGATAAATTCCTCTTAACACCTGGTGATCTAAGATTACCAGGTATTTTCCAATCCCCCGATGTGCGTATGCGCCATCTACAGGGTGTGCCAATTATCACGCAGCACGATTGAAAAAAAACTCGACTCGCATTACTCGAAGAAAGCCTAGTTCATATTGTTTCTAGTACATTAGAGTAAGCACGAGTAATTTTTCGGTAATTATATTAATTACGTAATTGTAATTAAATATCCTAATTCGAGAAGTACTGTTCTTATCACTGAAGCGTCAATGAGGCAATTGTAGTCCACGTGGGGTATCTAACCGTTATTTTCAACGACGTACGAATTGCGCACTCATTTTTCCTGAATGATAAAGGAACCCCACAAAATATGAAAACTACCACGTTACCGCGTTCTCGGCTGGATGGATGGATGCCACGAGCGTCCCCGTTGTAACGGGGCGGTGACATGTGCGCTACCAGGCTCGTAAGAAGATTTAAGAACTTTTTTTTTCTCTCTCTCTTTAAATTTTCCTCATGCCTTTTAAATCTACTTCAATCAAATCGATCATACTATAGCAAAAACGGAAATTCATAGCCCAGTTCCCTGCCCCTTATGGCAGAAAGTCCATATTTTTCCCTATAATTATTTTTGTCCGTTCTGTCTAGTTTTCCTCCACCCTCATCGTAAAGCAGCGCCCCCAAACAAGAAGATTGAAAGCGATTGCTTTGCCTGTCGCACATCCGAATTGACAGCGCATCACCTTGATAGTTGTGTGGAAGCAGCAGCAAGCTTCGCACATTACCAATGATTCCTTCCTGTCAATTATACGTCGCACTTCTTATCCGTATCTTACGTCTTACTGATGCGGCTGGGAGGGCTGTCACGTGGTACCTTTGTATATTTCGCGGGGATCGTTTATCATTCAGAAAAAATGAATACGCAGTCAGTACGTCGCTGAAAATAGCGCTGTTAGGTGCCCCACTTTGCTGACTACAACTGCCTCATTTACGCTTCAGTGATTAGAACAGTATTTATCAAATTAGATATTTAATTACAATTACGGAATTAAACTGATTAACGAAATATAACTCCCAGCTACTTCACTCTACTAGGAACAATACGCACTAGGCTTTCTTTGAGTAATGTGAGTGTTTTTTTTTTTGGAGAATCGTGCTGCGTGATAATTGGGACACCCTGTATACAGCATCATCATCATCATCAAGTTAGAAATTCTAAATATGTTTCGTCGCTGGCGACAGAAAACCGTGTGCTATAACGCGGGCTAAGCGAAGAAGAAGAACCGCGGCCACGCGGCACTGCCTTGAGCGCAGCGCGTGAAGTCAATCCTTGCTTGAGACGTGAAGAATCGAACGGTCGCAGGAAGGTTATTTCGAAACTTCACTCAGGGCTCTCGTTCCGCGCTTCATTGACATCCCGACCAGCGAGCGAGGGGCACTGCACCTTCAAGGGGCCTTGTACCTAGAGAAGGGTTCGTACTGATCCCCTTCTGATGATTCTCCACGTCCTCATACGGGCCTTACAATTTGCCGTGGTCTTTGTTCGCAGCTCCGCAATGGCGGCCGCGTTCAGCGACACGCTGGCAATGGCACTGGTGGCCATCGGCTCCGCGCTCACCGGGCTGCTCATCTGGTTCCTGATGCGCCAGTACAACCGCGAGTACCGCAGGGAAGCCGAACCGTCGAGGGTGACCACACCAGTCAGCATGAGTCGAGAGACCACGGCCACCTTAGTGGGGCCCTGGAAGAGACCGGAGCAGACGGCCAGCGTCACCGGCGTGGACAGCGAGTGGCCAGCAAGCCAGAAACGGGCGAAAACGAAGAAAATTCAAGCGGTAAGTGAACCACACCCTACAATTTTTTTTCTTACGTTGTCAGTTCGGTGCTAATCATGCTGAGCCACGCTAATGTAAAACATTCACTTGGCTATTAGGCTAACCTGGTCTTAGCGAAGCAATCACATCACACAGCAACACAGTCACACTTAGGGTAGTTCTCAGCCGTCGAAAAAAGCTGACCAGTGGCGAAATTCTTCCGCTCTTGTACATGCGTCATAGAAAATTCCTCCTTTGTCACTTACGCTCACCCAAGGTCTGGAATGTTCTCGCACATACGCGGAGGGCGTGCCGCTTAACCATATGTGCAATCCGAGGCTTTTGTTTCTTCTTACTTTTGCGTGTGTGTGTGTGTTTCCGTGTGTCTTTCGCTATTTCTTTCTCTCTCGGGTTCTATCTCTTTCTGTCTCTATTTCTCTCTCTCCCTCACTATCATTTTCTCTTTCTCTCGCCCATGAAAAGTTGTGTTGCAATCGTCGGTACAGTGGAATCATATGGTTCCCATAAATACATGTTCTGCAAACACGAGTTTTATACCTAGTGGTTATTACGGTCAATTTTGGACCGTGGGTGCCCAGGTTCGAATCCCGCCTCACCGGGAAAGTTGCTTGCGTTTGCGTCACTATTCTCGAAACTGCGAACGACAAAGGTAACTACTACGCACCGAGCTCGGCCCTAAACATCTCAGCTGTCAAATAGCACAGTCAGTGAAGGAATTTATTGTCCAGGTTTTTTTAATCCCTGAAATATATAAAATTCGTTGGCTGACGTCAGTAAATCCGAACAATTTATTGCTTCCACGCAGTTGCATAGACGGGAAGTCCTGACATGGAACTACGTTCCAACGTGCATATGTTCGCATTGCTTTGACACGCGTGGGCGGTGAACTCTTCTGCTTTTTACTGCACATCCTATAGCACAAGCATACAGAGAAGAAATTTCTGCTAAATTGCATTATTCTTCTTTCACTGCCAGGTGACGAACGGGAGTATAAATATGGTGCCGTTGCCATACAAAACATGACCTTCCTCCACTCGGTGTTTTGCGAGTGGGTATCTGTAGAGAAGACAGGAGTCGCAGAGGGCAGCAAAAGTTCGGTGGGCAGAGGTGTTCAAAAAATCTGCGGGAATAACATGGCCGCTCTTAGGAGACGACCGTAAAAATTGGAGATCTACGAGAGAGGCCTTTGCTCTGCAGTAGGCGTAGACATGACGAGATTATGATGACGATGATGAACATGGTGTTGATTATGAGGAAGATTCAGAAAAACACATTTTCATTTTCTTAGGCAGGATGCGTGAAACCTTGGCGGCTTTATCGTGAGTAGTGGAGTAAAGGCACAAACATAACACGCAGCGGCAAAGGTGTATGACATCACGATGATATAAATGGAGGTTGGCGGAGGCGCAGTTACGATCGTCACTAAAAACTGAGTTCTTGAGAGTGTATTTTCAGGTTTCTTTCGTGCTAGCCTCAATTCGTCGGTCCATCCAAACATGATCTGCTCTAATTTGGTAAATTTCGTGGCAGAAGTGACGTCCCAAACACTGCTTTATTCACTAATGAGAGCTTTCATGCATACTGTTTTGTCATTATAGGCGTAACTCATTTGCACTCCCCGAGTTGAAACTGGCGCTTTCCACGAAACGATGTAACAAATCGTGTTCTTTTCCTGCTGTAGACTTCTCTGGATGAAAACCTGTCTTCAGCAGTGATGTACAAGGATAAGAAGACAGAAAAGAAGCCAAAGGACAAAGCAACAAAAGACAAGCCGAAGGAGAGGTCCCCGAAAGACAAGTCTAAGGACACGCGAGCAGAAGAGAAGCCAAAGGACAAGGCGACGGACAAGCCAGCGCCAGACAAGGAAGCAATCGATGAGAAGCCACGTGGTCAATTTATCAAAAAGCCAACGGGTTCACCTGGTAGTGACCAATCTCTGGAAGAAAAGGAGCAGCAGCCTAAAGGCGAGAGCCAGAAGAAGAAATCTAAGAAGTCCGACAAACTTTCACCCACTACCGTCGATTCCGGTGAGTCTTTCTGACGCGAAAGTTTGACGCGACGTCATGTCAAAGCACGAAAGCTACATAGCTGCTGGCACTTTGACGTCAGTGTAACACTCTCAGCGGAACCGTTCCAGCACGAACAATGAAAACCAACTGCTGCACGTTCGCGTTGAGGTCGCCAACGACAATAGCGGGAGTTCTTAATCGTTAAGGATTCATCAGGACGCACCTCAGATGAAAATTTTCTGTCGTGTTTGGAAGAGGCCGTCAAGGTACTCTCTTCCTGTCAAGTAGTGGCCGACGAGGATTTTGGCGTCGTCCTATTCGGCAGCCTCTAATTTCTGTTGTCGAACCGGGGATCTAGGCGTTCGAACAGGGAACATTTGGCGGTCCATTGTCACGTGAATGTGATTTAGTGTAAGTTGCAAACGTTAATATTCGTGGCTCATACGGCCTTAGTGTCTGAGTGCATACGGAATAAAGTATTTATGTGCAGGCTCCCTGCAGTACTCGTGGACACACCAGTTAAACATTCCGTATGGCTCTTCCTATTATTCCATGAGTTTCCGCAGGACTCACGTGGCACTGTGTGGCAAATGTACGAAATATATGTGGATAATGCATGGACTTCGTGTAGAAACGTATGGAATTACTAGAATATGGAATAGAACAGGGAATGTCGCGGGAGCCAACGTTTCGACAAGCGGACTTGTCTTCGTCAGGGCGTCAGAGTTGCCGCCCGGACGAAGACAAGTCCGCTTGTCGAAACGTTGGCTCCCGCGACATTCCCTGTTCTAAATCGTACTTTTCGATTTGTTCATCGATTCAAGCATCCATCTTCCCCTGAGCTTCTCTTCTAGTTTAGAATATGGAATGGAGCTCTTCAGTAGGGTAGAAGATGTGGAGGCAATCGTGTACATGGGTCTACACATGACGCAGGCTTATCGAAGCCCAAGGGCAGCAAGCAGCATAAGCGATCCAAACCCTCCGAGACAAAGGCAGCGCAGGACCCAGGGGCGACTTCCGAGGGCCCAGCTTCGCCCGCAAAGACCGCTGGAGGTGCCGCACAAGAACCTGGCAGCGCTACGGGTGTAAGGCGTCTCAACACTCCAGACAAAATTGAAGACACGTTGAGCTGGACCCTACTTGTTTAAAGGGGCCCTGTGACACATCTTTAAACTGCCGTCTGCAGTGCTGCAGTGTATGTAAGATCGAATTTAAGCAGTGGTATTATTAAGCCCGCTCTAAGAGCCTCTGAGATGAAAAGTCATAAATAACCTTAATATGCATAGGCGCCCATAGAGATGCGAGTAAGGAGTGCAGTCCTTTCAGTTTTCTTGTTTGACTACAGTCAGGATGGAAGAAAAGACTACAGCGAAAATTTTTCACGTAGAGTCAAGAACAGGGAGTATGGTGCAGGGAGCTTTCGTTAACGCATTTCTTTATCGGTTTACAAAAGCAACTATATAGTATTAGTGGCTACTTGGAGAGCACCACAGGAAAATCCCCATCTATTTCGCGCACCATTTCAACCTGTTGGAACTACGAGTTTTATTTTTATGCAAGACAAAGTGCAAAACTGACTCGCGTTTTTAACGGTTTACCGCACACATTGCGACGGCAGGAATCTGTTCCAAGAGATGTTCCGAGAGTACACTGATGTGTGCCGTCACAGCAACGTGGTCTTATACCGAAACCTCCTTTCTTCACCTTCTTTTCGTACAGCTGTCGGCAATCTTAACCTCTCTGGCATTGCTAAGCCCACTCCTTACCCTCACGTTCGTTCGTACAGCCGAGCAAGGCAGAAGCGCCACAACCTGTCGCTAAAAGCCCGACAGTGGCCATCGTAGATCCCGGTCCATCATCCGACACCCGCGACCTGGATGACTCGACGCTCCAGAAGCTCCGGAAGGAGGTACTCATGCGCCGTGCCTCGCACGCATCCATGCGTTCGACACGATCGCGGTCCGTGGCCGAAGCACCTAAGGTGAGATACTGCTGCTGCTGCTTTGAAGGCAGCCACATGAAGCGCCTTTTTTTCGTGTCGCCTGGGTCATTTCTCACCGTGGGCCAAGCAGATAAACTTGATTCATTCATTCATTCATTCAAGTTCATTCGCGTTCATTTATTTACCGCATATATAGAATTTCACATAAGTGGTTGGGACGAGGGAAATAAATGCTGCATTAAAAACAGCTTGACTAGCCCCACGTCCTCGGTTCACTATGGCAGCATGGCAGTAAGAAAAAAGTACATTTCAACATCGGTGTCAAATGAGAAAAGCACATGATATCCACAGAAAAATATATTTACAAAAGCTGAAATTTAACTATAAACGTATTTAGCACAGCTGTGCTTAAAAGAGAAGTGTTTGAGAGTGCGCGAACATTTTCATAAGAAATCTTGAATGTATTTCATGTCTTCGGCAAGCAATAACGTAATGTCTGAAAGCCATAGCTCGTGCGCGGCCGTGGCACATAACCATGGTTCCAAGGCACGTTCTTGGCCCTAATGTGTACAGTACGGTACACTGTTAAAGGGAACAGGCGATCGCGTGGCTACATTTCGCGAAGGGCCAGTGCATCCGGCGCAGCCGCGCACCGATGCGATGCGGCGCAGGCTCACAGGAGTCCAGAGGCGCTGCATCATGTTCTCTGGTACAGCGCCGGAGCACAGATCAACAATGGCACCGTAGCCTTAAAATGGGCGCATTGCTTGGCGCTTCAGCGCTGTAACAGACGACGCGCGACTGCTCCAGGTACACGGCGAAGCGCGACCACGCGCCCGTAAGTTCCATCTAACAGCAGCCCGCACTGTGCAAACTTGAAGGCGTCAACGAATAGGCTGGAGGTGTGGAGTAATTGGGCTGTGCCGGCACTATCGCGGCCATTTTTTTTTTTGTTTATCATAGATTCCGGCGCAACTCGACATCTTCTCGGAAGAGCACTCGAGTGCCAGCAACGCACCAGTGGGCCCCGTGAAAGAGAAACAGCCCAAGCATGAGCACAAGAATAAGCACAAGCGCAAGACGTCAGCTTCGCGCAAGGTCGCGAGTGCCGCGGCCGATGCTGGTTTGTCCTCCGGAACCATGTCCGAGTGCACGTCGCCACCCCGGGGTCCCGAAGCATCTGGCACGGGCACCGGCGCAGTTCCTCCTTCGGAGTCACGTGACTTGGACGAGTCGACCCTACAGCAACTCCGCCGGGACATCACCATGCGCCGCGCCTCTCACGTGTCTCAGCGCTCTGTGCGACCTCAACCACGTGCGGCCAAGGTAAACAACGTCAAGGGGCATAGATTTAGCCTTAGAAGCTGATAGCTCCCTTTCTTTAGTTGCGAAACCTTGTCCTTTTTCTCCTGAAATCCCGACAAGCACCGGCCTTTGCTGCGATGAAAGCAGCCGACGGAGTTTTTCTAACGCTCCGCCACGCTTCTTCACAGAGGCTTCATGCATTTCTAGTCATGCGCGAAATAGACGAACTAACGTAGTTGCAGTCTTCAGTTTCTGGAAACGAATGTTTGTTGTGAAATCTTCATTAGCGCAGGCACCGCGACACCCGCGTCCGGGGGTTTAGCGTTTCATTCCATCTGGCACCTTAATGTGTAAGCTCACCGTCGATCTCATCTAACTAAATGAGAGATTTCATTACCTTCTTCAATATGTATTTCAGAGTCATGCGCCTGGTAGTAATGCCTTCCTCGCATTGTTATTGCCCTTCTCAAAAGGTGTACACAGGGTGCCCCCGCTATCTTTAGCCAGGGTTTAAAACTACTCCAATGCGCCCTAAGGCAACGCGACCCAGTGCATTTTTCTTACTATCGTATGGAGTGAGTCGGACTATTTTTCGTGTTCCGCTTAATTAGCTAATTAGACAACTTTAATTTCCTGAACTTCGGAAATAACAAAGCTAGGCAACAAAGAACAGAGAAAGCAAAGTCATTCTTATGTTGACTGCAGCGCTGTTCTTCGAAATGTTCGTCATGAGACTTTCATTCGCCCAGGTCCCGCCCGATCTTGACATCTTCTCCGAGGGGCACTCTTCGGCTAGTGCCGTTGAAACCTGCTCACCACCACCGGAGAAGGAAACAGGCGAGCAAAAGCACAAGCACAAGCACGCCACATTGCCGTCGGGCGCGCAGGAGGCCTCCCCTGTTCCAGCGGCAGGGACCGCAGCCACGGGTCCCACGTTACCGACCGGCAGCTTGGACGAATCGACGGTTGAGGAGATGCGACGCGACCTTATGAAGCGCCGTGCGTCGCACGCGTCCGTGCACTCCGTGCGCCTGCAGCGGCGCATGAGCGCGGCACCCAAGGTACGTATAAAACTGTTACAACTGTTGAAATTGCACGTGCCAAACTGTATGTGTAGCAGGCATGACATAGCCGGGATTCCGTTTTGATGTAGTCCTTTCAGTGTTAAGCGCGGAACTTTTGAGGCGCGGACAGGACAGAAACGTAATACACACACGAGCATCAACATCAGGCTCAGTGGAGCCATCGAAATCAACATTTCGCCTCCACCGAAATGCAGCCGCCGCAGCCGGGATTCGATCCCGCGACCCTCGGATCTGCAGCCGAGTACCATAGCCACTAGACCACCGTGGCGGGGCGATGTAACATCAGAGCGCCAGGATTTGGTCCTAGTTTAAGAAATTTAAACAATTGTGTTTTGCGCAGTTCCGGCTCTCCAACCGCCAGCGCGTTGTAATAGCGCCTGTGGAGTTGCACTGTACCAACCACGAAGCCAACTCTGCGGGCTTCGTTTGTTTGTGACCGTTAAACTGTCTCGTGTCATAGCGGAGCAGGAAGCAAGGACACAACAAGAAAGCATTGATTTATTTGGGAGTTTAACGTCCCAAAACCAGCTCTGATCTTGAGAGACGCCGTAGTGGAGGGCTTCGGAAATTTCGACCACCTGGGGTTCTTTAACGTGCACTGACATCGCACAGCACACGGGCCTCAACATTTAGCCTCCATCGAAACGCAGCCACCGCGGCCGGGATTCCAGAAAACGTATACACACACGAGCATCAACATCAGGCTCAGTGAGCACGAAAGCAAAGTGAAGTAACATGGCGATGGCTGGTTGTCTGCGCAATGCGACACGTCTGGGTGTTCTCCTCTACTGCATCAATCTACCATTATAAGCAAGTACCACGATGACATCACGCGGCTGATTATTGAAACAGCCACCATATATAAGCTAGGCCAAAATAGTGTTAGCACACCTTCGTTATCTTTGTCTAGCAACGAACTATCATTCCTTGATGTCTTAAGAGTACGCATGCCTGAGCGTCCACATTGCATTGTATGTATTGTTCGTCTGGATCCAATTAAAACATTCTTGATCATTAGCGCTCGTGTGTGTGTTTCCTTCATGTCCCGTTCGCGTCTGAAGAGTTCTGGGCTTAACTGTGATATTCCGCCCCAACAAAGCCAGAAACCTACCATAGCTAATGTAGGCCAGCTGGCCTTCTCTAACGCCTTCCTAAGTGCACAGGCCTTCGTGGTGCGAACATGCAAGCAGCGAAAAGCAAGCCGGAACAACTTGAACTACGGAGCACACAAATGAACAAGGAAGAGTGCTGAAATAAAAATTACTTTTTTATTGCCACAGTTTGATCACCACAGCACACGTTAGACATTTGTGCGCGCCATAACATTTGGGCTATCAAAGACGTCCGCTTTGTGGATAACCATTCCGCGAGTATAATCTAATTGCCTTCGAATGACCTGGTAAGCTGTCGCATGTGCTGCATTATGTTTACGTGGGAGCTTAAGCAAGTACGGCACCGGTAGAACTAATAATGATCATGATTGATGCTGTTTTGCGTGTCAAAACCAGCTATGTCAATGAGAAACGCTATGTAGTGGGGTGAGTAATTCTGACCACCTGGGCTTCTTTAGTGTGCACCTAAATATAAGTGCATGGGGGATTTTTCCATGTCGCTCGCATAGAGAAGCGGCCGCCGTGGCCTGTATGCGATTCCGCGAGCGCCGGCACCAATGTTCTCAAATGTCCTAGTTAAACGCTGTCGCCAGAATAGCGTCAAAGGATGTCTGTGGCTTTTCGAAAGAGGAAAGAAGCCAGCTGTACCGATGACACTTACGAAGGCGAAGACTCTTCGTGACTCATGCTGTCTGGCGTCCATTTATTTCTGTGGGACAAGATGAAGCGTTCCTGGGACGCATTCAAGCCTCAGCTGCTGCAGAAGCTATGGGGGCTTGGGATTG
Organism: Hyalomma asiaticum; assembly: GCA_013339685.2. Lineage (NCBI taxonomy): Eukaryota > Metazoa > Arthropoda > Arachnida > Ixodida > Ixodidae > Hyalomma > Hyalomma asiaticum. Next base: position 22,771,665 of record CM023490.1, read on the forward strand.
TAGCTACTCATCGTAAACCGGAAATTATAGCGCCGAATACGATACGCAGACAGAGACGGCAAGACTACACAAGCGCCAACTTTCAGCTACTGCACACAGCTATACGCTTCACGTTAGAAATGGAAAGGTCGCGATCCATTTCTTCGGTCTGCTCGCAGGCTCCAAGTGACCTGGACATCTTCTCGGACGAACATTCGTCCGAGTCCAATGCCGTACCTGGTTCACCGAGCAAGACGGAAGGGAAAAAGAAGGTCGACGCCCCCAAGGTCAAGGTCACACCGGCACCCACCGCTGGCGGTACCTCCGGAACAGCACCAGCAACCGGCGACTTGGACGAGCGCACTGTCCAGGAACTCCGGAAGGACCTGATGAAGCGCCGCGCCTCGCACGTATCTATGCATTCTCTTCGACAGCAGCGGTCGCCGCGAGAGGGCGCTGTCTCTCCGAAGGTGAGAAACGTCAAAAATGAACAACCACATCGTGCGCGACAACCATCGATGTTGAAAGAGAAAATTAGCATCCACCGTTTCCGTAGCACAAAGCCACAAGGAAAACAGTACGGATTTCCGAGAAATGAAAGCTTCTTAGTTGCTGAAAATTTCTTCTTGGCCCGGGTTTGGAACCCTGGACCTACGCGTGTCCGGAGCACTCGCTCTGCTAATTAGATAACCAGGAGGCTAGCAATGGACAGCGCGATGGCGAGTCCACCGAAACTTCAACAATATGGGCATGAATGTGGTCAGTGAGTTCTGCGGAGACCCGCAAGCCTTTTTTTGCTACAAAACGGATAGATGCTAATTTTCCCTTTCATAAAACGTTAATCCTCATTGCGGATTTTTCCAGAACTCATTTGTCCTAATCATGGATGTTGTTCCGTAGTCTTAAGAAAATACAGGTAAAAAGGTGACGTGGTATAGAATAATAACTTATTTCGAGAACTGGATTGTCGTCAAATTCGCTGCTTGATGTTCAATATCAACGACAAATTTAATTTTAATGTTCTAGTTTTTTGAAATTCGCGCTGGAATATAGGCCTCGATGACGTCAGCAGGCCAATTCTTCTTTTTCGTATTCTCGCCCACTTCGCTCCATAAGATTTTCTAAAACATCCTCTGTTAACTGTCTGGTTCTCTTAGAGCACAATGTATGTCTTCCTAGCCAATAAATAGTCGGGGTTTAGCAGACGCCGTCAAAGATCTATGACGTCACGCATAATAGTGCTGGAACGTCAAAGCGGCGTCACCACTCGTATTTTCTTTTTGAACACTTCCTAGTTTACCGAGGTAATTCTCGTCGAAAGATATAGGTCTTCTTGGCAACGTGGAAGGCTGGCCTATTTACACGAGAAACATTTTTCCCTTTAGTGGGCGTTTAGATTAAGGCATGAGCCTTAAGACAAAAACCAAACGAAGAATACCGGTCGAGTGCTATGGTAACAAAAGTACCGACAGTTGAACCGGTTGCTACCGATTCAAAATTGTCTGCGGCGCACCACAAACACGGATAAGAGAGAACACCACGCCATATGCCTCCTCTGTTTGGTGCTGGTCTTAATTCGCAGGTCTTCGTGAAGTATGTGGCGTATGTAAACAGAAGGAGTACATTTCTTTAGAATAGCAATTATTTTGTGTTATATGGACAATACAGCTCGACGTCTATCCTAGCATAACATAGGCTGTAGCGTCATACACAAAAGTTATCCCTTTAACGTCGTCGATGCCACCTGCAACTTCTTTTTCCTTTCTTCTACGCTTTTCCAGTTGCCAACAGATCTTGACATCTTCTCGGAGCAACACACGTCGATCATTGAAGATCCACCACAGAAGAAGGGGAAGAAAGGCTCGAAGATGAACATTTTTTCGGAGCAGCCGTCGTTGGAGTGACCATCATGACTCCTCGATCTCCGCGCAGCTGTGTTGTTCTGACCTTTTTTTCATCGGCACTTTACTGGAAGACCGGCATAGCATCCCTGTGCGCTGCCGTTGTTCTGATCTTTTCATCGGCGCTTTACTGGGACACCTGCATAGCAATCCCTCGGCGCCGAAAACTTTCTTCTTTCGCCTACGCGCCACTATAGTACGTGCGCGTAATTTTATGTACGTTTAGTTTTTCATATTGTGCTCAATATAAACATCCGTCATTGTCGCGTCCATCGGTGATTCCCATTTTATACAGTCTCGGTCTGCCCAACTCCTCCAAGACACCGATGGGCAGACCTGGACCAGGAGTTAATGAAGTTGCTGCTGCTCAAGCAGTTCAAGGGCCAACACATCATCAGCGTTGTGGGATCTGTTGAGAATGTTGCGCAACGAAATCAATTTTAGGGGCGAAGCTCCTTGGGGTGTGGGTCGTTCCCTCCTCCGTAAATAGTATGTAGCCACCTGTAGTTTTATGAAGTGCTCACTAGATGGCGTGATGGCGCGGCGGTGCTCGCTTCAATCAGATGTATGGGAACGCGTAGCATGGGAGTCCGTCCGTCCGTCCATCTGTTTCTCTGTCTGTCTGTCCGTCCGTCCGAGCTCTGCGGTGCTGCTTAGCTAGTACGTGAATTAATCAATAGATGGCGCGGAGGCGCTCGCTGCGTGCTCTAGTGTGATAGGAGAGGGCTAGATGGCGACACAGTGTTTGTCACGTCTTTGATGATGTACTGGGCAAGATTCACGGAAGATTCACTGTTTTTACCGATGAACCTTCGGAGCTTCGCCCACTCATCATCATTCACTCCGTGGATATGCGTGGATTTTTTTATGATAGTTCACCAGTTACGGTGAAGTGTTACGGTGAAGTGAGCGCGTTAGGCCAGCGGCCTTGATCTTCCGGCAGCTTTTCCGAGGAGTGGAATCTGCAGTACATGGACGGTTTTGGCACGTAAAAACCCCATCATTTATTTGTCATTTCTTCTCTATCCTACCAGTAAAGCTATTCCTTTCTTTCACGGTGTACGTCCACGCACCTCAACGAACTTAGCACGTCATGAATACTGCAAGCATATTAGTGCTGAGGTTTGTAGCTGTGCGATTCTCGAGCCTTTCGTTAGGTATCAGCAATGTTATGTGGGTATTAACCAAGCATGCGAGCCGTTTCGCTGGGAAACCATTGGGCTGCTCCTTTATTGCGCACAGAATGGCAGTAGTCTTTACTTATAGTTCAACATGTCGAAGTCCATTTCTTAAAACCATACTGGGCCCAAAACTAACTAATGTATGTGGGTCCACTTGGTTACTGCAAAATTTTAAACGAATTTATCATTTTACGCCATCATTTACTTTGACTATAAGATATGCTTAGGAAGATTTGTTTGAAACAAACTTGCTCGAAGCCTCGAATGTGCTAGTAACCTAACCCAACCTAACCTATTCATGCACTATGGATTAGCACCAGCAGAAAATAAGCACATTAAACACACAAAAAAAGGACAAGTTTGCTACGGCAGAACTTATAGTTGGGCGAGTTTGTAGCTATTCATGCTGAAGTTCGTAGCCCGCCACTGGACGACGAAACTGGAAGGTAAGCAAACGAGCGCTTACTCTCGGCTGTTTTTATGAAGAGTTGGCCTGGTTAAGGGGACAATCATATGAACAGGTGAAATAGTTTCGAATAAAATACATTGCATTTCAAGAACTCGGCTGTTAAATTCGCCGTGTTATGTTCAATGTTCAAAGACAAAAGGAATGTCAGTTTTTAAATTCGCGCCGGAACTCGCGCCTCACGACGTCAAAAGGCCATTTTCTTTTTCGTCGAATATCTGCGACCTCACGCGTATTAGTGCTGGGATTTCAAAGCGGCGTCAACACCGTTATTTTCTTTTTCCCCGCTTTCTGGCTTGGCGAGGGCCTTCTGCTCACAAGGTTGTTGCTTTTGTTATTGTGAGAAGCTAACCTATTAGTACGAGCAAAAAAAATGTTTTTCACTTTCGTGTCGCTTTAAGGACGAAGTTTATCCGTAAAGAGCGGCGTTCGCTATTAACAGCGGAGGTTCAGCGCAGAAGGAACACCCACTCATCCCCTTGAACCACTACCCACGCTGATACATGATCATGCTTATCTGAAGGATAACATAGATTCAATGAATGAATGAATGAATGAATGAATGAATGAATGAATGAATGAATGAATGAATGAATGAATGAAAGTTACGCCCATACTTCGGATATCTGGGTTTCAGCCATGGATATGCGACAGGCGAGAGGTTATTAACTTTACAACGTGTAGGATTACGCAGGCTTAGAGGAAAAACAACGTTCAGTGCATCATAGACGCTTAAAGTGAAGAGATATTGTTGAAGAGGGACTCTGAACAGCATTTTCTACACAACTTCTGAACTTTTAAATAAGAATTTCAAGCGTGACCACATTCGATGTTTCATAACTAGCGGAAGAAGTAGCAGAAGAAGAAGATTAAATTTGAGCCAGTTAAGTGTGTTAGTCCAGCCAGCGTTTTAGGCGACAGCAGCTATTCCAGCCACCTGTACAACGGCCTTAATTTCAGTCTAAAACGTTGGGACTTGGGCTGATGTCCCAGCACCGGGACCGTCCTTCACTGTAAGCATCACAACGCCTTCGGCTAACCTGGCTGACACGGTAACGCATTTCTTCTGTATCACCTGCCGTGGTAGGTTAGCGACTAGATATCCGCTTGCTAAGCTAGATGTCGGGAGATCGAATCCCGGGTACGGCGGCCTTATTTCGATGGCGGCGAAATGCAAAAAAGAAGAGAGGCAGTCATGTCCTTCAACTGAGAAGCAGGTTAGGGATTTCCAGCTGGTGAAATATTACACCGCAGTCAGAACCCTTGTGCATTCCTCATAATGATAGCTGGTTTCGGCACGTAAAAACTACATTAATTATTGTTATTTCTTCTCTATCGTGCCAGCGCAGCTATTTCTTTCAGTCACGGTGCACATCCACGCACCTCAACGAACTTAGCGTGTCATGAATACTGCAAGCATTCGCCTCATTTTTCTATCGTGTTCTACACCAAAACAGCGCTTGCCTAACACAGCGCATAAGATTCATTTAGCGGCTTCATCATGCTCTACTTTAGGAATAGCGAGAAAGCTTCAACTGCAAAGGCGTTTGAATGAAATACATAAACTCATTGACTCATTTGATTGATTTCTTGGGTTTGACGACCCAAAACCACGACACGATCATGATTATGATTGTGTTCCCATGTGTGCACATTTAAATAAATAAAATTATTATGAGAGGAGCCGTAGTCGAGGCGTCCGCAAATTTCGACCACCTGGGGTTCTTAACGTGCACTGACGTCTCACATTACACGGGCACCAACATTTCGCCTCCATTGAAATTATGCGGCCGCAACCGGGATTCGATCCCGCGACCCCCAGACAAGCATCCGCGTACCATAGCCACTAGACCACCGTGGCTACTAGAGCACGACTAGGTAACCGGGGAGAAAAGTGCTAACTCACGCATAGCCCAAGTTGTAATGTACTTTTTAGTTTCCTCTATCCATTCGCCTTGATATAGGTTGTTTGGAACGGTCACACTATGCTTAATCACTTGGATTGTAGAGTTTTGTGCATCAGGAAACTTGTCATGATTTTGAAGCGCTTCGCCATGAGGGGCAACGGAAGACATTGTTTCAAGGCCTATGAACTTGCATAATCGTGTGTTTGGGTATCGGCGCCACTTAAATACAGCCACTGCAGTTGCCAGAATTCCACCCTGCGCCCTGATTTTCTGCAGTGCTGCGCTTTACTGCCTAAGCTACCACTGCGCTTGCCTTCAAGGCATTGCCATACAGGTGATTATTGTGTACACTTCGCAAAAGAGAACGGCCCCAGAGAACAAAACGGCAGTGTGTAAAACCCGGAAACGGCTAATGAAAGAACAGGATGGAATAGAGCGGTTTTGTGTCCTTTCCCAACTGTTCCCAAATGTACCCAACGTCATGACGTGCCCATAACAACTCGCCAGGGATTCCAAACTTCTTGTGTGAAAAGCAGGCTGTCACCTAAGATGCCCTTCGTAATACAGGTCACTTCGCTGTAGAAGTTCTAAGCACAGACGCAGTTCATTTTTTAGATGCGAAGCAGCTTATGGTCAGGGGGGGCTGGGGGGGGCTATGTCACTCCCTCCCTCCCTCCCTCCATCCGCCGTGTGGTGCCCACACCCTCACTGCGCATGCGCATCCTGCTCCCCCTCCTCTCCTTGTCTCATCTCCTCCCCTCTCTGCATTCCGCCTCTCTGAACGGCGCGCGTTGACTATGGGAACGCACTTTCTTCGATGAACGCTTTACCAGCTCGCAAGGAACGAGAACGCGCCCTCGCCCGCGAGAGACAACGCTGACGCAGGCAGCGTCTGCTAGCGTCAAACCGATGCAAATGCGGTGTGCACCGCCCGTGCTGCTTCGCATCGCCTCATGGTCCCATTTAGCGGGAGATGGTCTAATTTTTTTTTACGTGGCAGTCGTTGGTCAGTGGTTCTGGATGGTAGAAGACACGCTGACCGCAACCTTTGTGGCCATCGGCGTGCTCCTCTTGGTCCTGCTTATCGTGGTGCTGATGAGGAGGTGCAGAAGTAGCGAGCGGGCCAACATCCTGCGTCGACGATGGGTTGGCTTGGCGAAGAGGTTCGTTATGCGCTTCTCCATGCACTTCACCACTCCGCTGACGTCACTCGACGTCAAGCTTCAGGTGGGTCAGACAGAAGGAGTTGCCGACGCAAACGGCGCAGCCGTCGCCAAGCCAGCGTCCAAGAAAGACCAGGAAGAGGGCCCGGTAACCCTGCCGCCCACGCAGGTGAGTCAGTGTCAGCGTCAGTGATACATATTCATCTAACTATAATAAATACGCTGATAGTCCAGCGAGAAAAGTGGTTAGCGTCAGGAAAAGTGTCGCTTCTTATAGCAGCCCTTTAGAAAACATGACTCAGTGGTGCAGAGCACAGAACGATAGCAGGAAAGGCAAGCTAGGAGACTTGAATCGACATTGTAAGAAGACACCCGAACGTGTTTGATATCTATCAAGAACACGGGGAATCCCACATATCAATAGCGCAATTTTTACATATCGCGGCTTTTTTTTCCTGTTATGTAGTACTGGTGTTCTTTCGTAACGGTGTAAGAGATCTTCTGCAGTATTTGCATTACGGGACCTTTTTCTTCCCTATATGTCTATACTTTCTAATTTGCACAAGTATTCCATGACCAAGCTTCAAGCTTCACCGACCATTCAACGAAGCAGTCAAAACAAAAGCATTCGGGGGACAGAGAGTGAGACCACTCTCTCAGTTCTGCTGGCTATGCAACACAACTGGGTGACAAGGTGCTGGGTATTTTAAGTGATCCTCGGCTGTGTCTGAAATAACAATAAATTTACGATTTCTTGCTTTCTACCCTCCAAGACTTCTTTTTTTTACGTAGCGCAACCTGCAGCGTAGAATTTATTATAGATGTGATTACAGTGAATTCCACACTGCTCCTCTGTTGGCATACCATGATTTTAATGGAGTAAGTAAGGACAGTTTTGAATTAGTTCTTCACGCATATGAAAACAATGTTCCTCATGGTCCATTCGAATGATCGCTGCGATGTACTCTCCCGAAGTGAAAGAATTAGTACTTCAATAACTAAGGCTTGTAGCTTCGCGAGTTAGTAGGTACTGCTTATGGAAAACAACATGCGCAAAGTCCAGCACGGACAAGAGGGAGCAACAGAGCTGGTACCGCAACTTTGTTTGGTTAGGTGTCAGGTATGACACGAAGGAGAGGAGGATATGCCTCTCCTCCGATTGCAGTTCTCGCTCAGTGACAGGTTCTGTCTCTCCAGCACATGCCCATTAGAGAAACACAAGGAAGACAGCACAGGTTTTCATTCACAATTTTAGTCAGAGAAAAGGAACGTGCGATTTATATACTGTTCCCAATCTACAAACACTACAGTGTATCTCTTAGCAAAGTACACCGCAGCTTCCATAGAAATAGCACGTATAATTCCTTAAAGGACTTGTCGTACATCAGGTCTACATTGCGGTGGCAATGTTTGATGTATGAAAGAAATCCGGTGCCCACATTCCCATCCCAAAACTGCCTGTCTTACCAATAACAATTCTACATAGGAATTGCTGGACGACGAGGGTCCTATTGAGCTCGAACTAGCGACCGACAAGCCGGACGAGGAGGCGAACGCGAGCAGGAAATCAAGCCCAAGTCCGGTATCGGTAGATGTGTCATCCGAGTCGACTTCGCAGAGCTCCAGGCATCGACCACGCAGGCACAAGCACAGAAGGCATGACAACAGTTTGACGACCCAAGATAGAACAAACTGTAAGTGCTAATGTGTAGTTATATTTTAGTTCCTTTGTAGCTGCGCATACTCCCTATCCCCCGCCCTCCCCCACAGGCCTCTCTCTCTCTCCTTCGCCACTGTTCACAATGATTTTATTTGCAGATTCTACTGTCTCATAATTGAGACATTGCAGGAGTTCTTGCAAGAAATGCAAAAACACACACACACACACAAAGAATGAAAAGGTCAACACACACGATTTTATTTAGAGATACTCCTTGCTACCTTTTCTTTTATTACAAGAAGTCCAAAGCTGGTCTTCGAAGGAGACTGGCTAAAGGCTGATATTTACCAAGTTTCAGACAACATTTTTCAAGATGTCGAAGCTGCCGGCTCACTCCGGCTCAAGTTCGCGCTGTAACGACTGCTTCCTTTTCTCTTATTACAAGAAGTCCAAAGCTTGCTTTCAAAAGAGACTGGCCAAACGCGGGTATTTAACAAGTTTAATAAGTTTCAGACAATATTTTGAAGATGACCGGAGCTACCCTTTGCACGCGGCATCCATAACAAACATGTATTTTCGTAAACATATATTTGGGCAAGTTGGCTCATACGACGAATGCAGCAGCACAAGGGACGCAGGCTTTGACCTGTGTCCTTCTTACCCCTGCGTCCATCGTTCCTTTAGCGCTCCATTTTTCCGTTTCGTGTATCTTCATGAGAAATCGAATTACATCGCTTAACGAACTGTCAACTTTTCATTGTGCAAAAAAAAAAATGTCCAAGCCCTCCGCTCCACTATCGCTGGTTTAGCCTAATAGTTACCCGTCGCTTCGTAAGACTGAGGCCCCAAAATTCCGCTAAGCACTCCGTTCTTTTGAATGGTGCCCAATTTCTAACAGGTAGCGTACCCCAACAAATCATTTATTCGGAAAAGCACTATCAAAGGCAGTAAATTTCTACAAAAATTAATAGCGTCCTGCTAAGTAGACGATTCGCTAAGATCCGTGTAATAATTCTTGAATCATTATCACAATGTTACATTTTCAAATCACAAATTCTAGCCGACTTGTCTAGTTCGAAAGAGTTTGGGTGACTCGTAGTTGCATATTGGCACGTTTGAGAATCTCGAAGACACGGAGAAAAATGAGGCGCACAAGAAATGAAACGTGCTGAATATTTTTTCCCAGGGTCTCACAAAATCCAGGCGCCTTCCAGTAACATTAGTGTTTCCACGCACAAATGGCGTTTTCTGAAAACAGTAAATGGAACAACGGCACATGGTCAATACAGGCTTGATGTTATATATATCTCAAAATAATCATTTACCTTATATATTTTGTTCCAGGTAGATAAGCATTAGAAACTCATCGGCGACAATTCATCACCATAAGTATGTGCCTTGAATAAATTGAGAAGATTGTAACCGCAATTAGGTACGAACTTGCCTGATTTCAGTGATCAACAGACGAGAGTCCCAATTCATATTTGACTTCTGAAGACTGCGTCTTTTTCATGAAAGCCCTTTCCTTAAAATGTTTCCGGGTTGTTTTGCAAAGCATATCATCTAGCGAAAGTCACTCTCTTTGCGGCCACGACTCCTTATAACGCGCTACCAGACAAGGACCGTGGGAGGACTGCGCACAAGTCTTCGTCACTGTCCTAGTCTGTTCGCACTCTATAAGGATTTGTAATGCCTTAGACCAGCTCGTCCACGCGGCTCCATTAGCGATCTCACAGGAGTGAATGTCATTCATCGCAGCTACCATGAGAAGCAAGTCGAAGCACAGACACCACAAAGTGAGGACTTCGCAAACAGAACGCTCACCCAATCTGCTTGCTGAAACGAGCGTTCAATGTCCATCACCGGAAGCTTCCGACTCTCCTTGCAAAGACGGCGATTCGCCCAAAGCTGTGACGCACCGCCAAGAAGTGGTAGCAGAATCAGTGCCATGTGACCCTGCCGACGAGGAAGCAAGGCGTGCGACGCCAAATGCACTACCCATAACGGTTCAAATGAAGGACGACCCCGTATTAGCGCAACTTTACGCAATGTTAGCACGCCGTATCTCGTGCACTTCGCAGTGCTCCTCCGGTCTACAGCGCCGCGGCCCTAACAAGCCTCAGGTATGAAGAATTTTCCTATCCAATCCACAAGCACATGTGCCTGTGTAGCTTTGAGGCCCGGACCCTCCTGATCACTTCTTTCCAGTAGGATCTGTTGAAGGCCTGTAAAACTAGCCAACGCTCGCTGCTTTCTTAGTCCAGCTTAAGGCTCATCAGCTTCAGTGGTTTGTCACATAGTCTCAGCCACAACACACGCAATGCAGATACGTTCGCGGACAAACGCTTTTGTAAATAGCTTACAGAAAGACTTTTCAAATTCTTTATTGCACGTGCGTGCTATTTTAATTAGACAGGAAAGCCTAAATTTTCAGGCTAGTGAATTGTAGTGAATTTCCAAGCTAGTGAATTGCGCAGTTTCAAGTAGTTCAGTCTCAGTTTTGCCAATGTTTAATGTTTTGTCTGTGCTTGCATCACGATTTCAGCTTTAATGTCCTACAAGAGATTGTTTTGTGCGAGGACATCGTCTTTTTGTTGAAGCTTTGCTAGAACTGGATTTTAAACTGTAACATGCATCAACATATCTCTGCCTTGCCCTTAGGCAAGAAATAGGCTTAAAACGGTAATATGAAAAATTGTTGATGCGGTGTTCTGAAGAAACACTCATGGGTGGCCATGAAAACGCACTTTGTCACTTGTTCTGTGTTTCTTCGCACTATTCATAGCTAACGCCTTATACATGATGTTGTACCCTGTTGAAGCGATACTTTTATGTTGTCAATTACAGCTCAAAAGAGTCACTTGCAAATCATTTGTCGCCAAATTGTACGTTCTTGTTTTTATATAGTCAAAGTGTCGTTATTTTTCGTGAAATATAATCGCCTGCATGCTTGTTGCAAAACCTGATGCTGGTAGCAACATATCCTGATTTTTCTATTCAAGTCTTGAAGTCTTGCACCTGCTTGAACAAACAAAAGTAATAATGATTCCAAGCTGTTTTCATGGGAGTTCCTCAATTCCTCGCCTCACTAACCCACTCCTCCCCCGTGACATCTATAGTGTTACTGGCGTGATGGCTTTCTCTACCAGCATTCCTGCGAAATTACCTCTCAGAGGTACACAGCAAGCTGGTGCATTGCAGTGGCCGGTTCCCTACATATACTTTCTTGGCTGTATTCCTTACGACTACGCAGCTACTTCCAGAGCTCGACATCTACTCGAAGGAACCTTCGGCTACGGATCTTCCCTCAAGAGGAAGTACGGTCGAAGGCAAGTTGTGCGGCATAAACGAGAAAAGCCCCACGATTGCAAAGCTGCAATCAGGTACGGAAACCTCAGCGACTGCTCCCGAGCCTCTCGCAGTTCCCACCACACCACCCCAAAACTCACTAGTGGAGTCCGTGGCGGCCAGAACAGGAGACGCTTCGACGACGGGTCCTGCGTCTCAGGGAAAGTCCAGAGACTCTAGTGACTTAAATGTTCAAGAAGTCCGGGCGATGTTCGTACGCCGGGCATCGCACGCATCCCAGCCCGCTTACGAACCACAGCACCACGGTTCTCACCCTGGATCAGTAAGACTGCTTATGACATCCGCAGTGTCATCACCAAGACAGGACAGAAAGGGACGATACGCTTGAGCGAGTGTTGCCAACCCACCTAGAAATGTCTAGGTGGTGTTGGTGTTGCACACGCGTAGCGTCTCGCTCTAGCCCTGCTTAAAGACCCTAGATCTTTTTTCCGTTTTTTGAGTAGCGACAACTACCTCCTCTCCCGGCACATTCTCGCTCAAAGCCCGCGTCGGCAGCCATGTTCTTTCTAAACACGTGGAGTGGAGCACGCGCGCGCACATAGCATCCGACCGTCAACATACGCGTTCCTCTCAAATATGATAGTGGACGTGCCATATGTAAGGAAATGCCTACTGAAACTCGCTACTTCCTTTGACGTTCTCTCGCTGCAGCATTCAAGTAACAGCTCAGGAAGAACATGGCTGCCAAAAGCAACGCCGACCAATCAGACGCGCCAGCGGCACATCAAAGCTTTTCGCTACTTAAAAAACGGAAAAAAGCTCTAGGGACTTAGCCCTCCTGTGGTAGCGCTTGATAGTGTACCTATCGGTGATGCGGAGTCCTCAGTCTCGCGGCACATTCGGTATCGTTTTCAGTGTGGACGTTAATAAACGGCTAGTTAGATAAAAAGAACACCGTCTCTGCACATGTGTCACGCTGACAATGTTCTATGGAGAAGACTAGTTTCTCTTTTTTTTTGTGGTTTTACTGCATTCACTTTCCAGAGAGAACTAGAAAATGTACTTTATTTTTAAGTTGAGGGAATTGCGCGATCAAAGAAAATGCCTCGCAATAAATAAAACGTCAATATTGTGCAAAGGACGAGCCCATTGATCTGTATTTAGTTTAATTTGCATTCAATGGAAAATGACCGCACTGAAAGAAGCGGTATAGGGCTGAGTGAGTTTCGTCTATTTTGGCTGTGGAAAGTGTGCATTCGTTTAAGTTGGCCAACCACGTATTCCTTCTCCGGTGTACCTGTGGACCTTCAATAGTAGGGCAGTGGACCTACTGCCATACGAACGATAATGGCTCAAAGGTTCCATTTCTGGTCAAACCAAAACCCCTTGACATTGAAAGTAGCGGAACTCTCCTCTCCCACGTTTGCCTCCTCTATATGTTAACTTTGGCGCCCGCCCAAGTTAACTTTTTTTTTTTTGCGTTGTACTATAAAACGAAAACGCGAAATGTGGTGGGATATGCTTGAATTTACCATGGATTACCTTGACCTTACCTAGCCCTTAACTATTTTCTTGTTTGCGCAAAGAAAACGTTAAGGGTAAACTCTTACGGCAAGAACAAAAACTACTACTATTATAGCTCACATAGGTATTGAAATTTTAGTACCGGCCGTATTATTAGTGCGCAGTCTTATGGACAGAACGCGATAACAGCTACTTCAACAACGTATTTTTCATGACCCAGAGGGAGAAAAAAAATTTACCGACGCTTTGGAGGCCGAAGGTTTTGCTTGAAATCTCCTGATTATTGCTGAGGCCAGCAGATAAGTGGGTTAAGTTATGGAAGTATTACGCTATCTGGATAAAGTGTCTAGGCTAGTCCCTCGGTAGCACTTTACAGAGCCTTAGTCACACGTGTCAAATCAGTAGTTAGCGCTTTAAATCCTAGCCATGTGACTCGTAGTCACTTCGCTATTGATAGTTGGAAGGGCATAATTCATACGATATTCTAAATTACCAAAATAATGAACCTGGAACTATTTTTCAAAATGTATTGCAGGGCATAAATATAATACAGTTCACTTTTGAAAGAAACTAATAGTCGGTGAAAGGAAGGCAAGCATAGCAGAGTGTTTCTAACCATTTTTATGTTGCGGTGTGAAATACTTAGAAGTTGGTTGTGTAGTTATTTATGAAGGGAATCGTTGATTAGAAATTTACAACCGCACTAGCACGGCCTTCATGGCCTTGCTAAACCCGCTGAAATAAAAATCGTGTCTGCTATCCTTCACCAAGCAAGGATCCCGCCTGTTAGCTAGCAACAAAACAAACGCTTGTGCTGCAAGAACTTTGAAAAAAATCCTCTGTTTACATTGCGAAGTTGAATAGCCTATCGCAGACAAATTGACACCAGCAATCTTTATTACAACACACAGGGCAAGCCATCAAACGCAAAAGATTAACGCAGAAGACAGCGAAAAATGAAAAGCGCATTGAGCAAGATTGTCCTTATTCTCGTGAACTCACATTAATCTTCGGACGCACACAGTTATTTCAGTACAAACAAATGCACAGTAGCTCACAGAGCACAGTATGCTTGGTCCGAACGAAGTCCTCACGGCCGATGTTGTGAATCTGTATCGTTTACGTGCGGCGTCTTTTTTTTTTTTCGTTGATGGAAGGTGAAAAGCATCAAGCCATTTTCACGCCGACTGGTGCACTGAAACGGGCAACGCCCAGGAATAAAAAAAAAGCCACATAAAATGCAAACCTTAAAGATTCGGAGCATGCGCCGTGCACCACCGCAACAGAGCGACGGGGCCTCCTAATGGCGCCGGCCAAATACGAAACCGCGAGCGAAACGCCATTCCGTGCGCGTTTCCTAGGCAACGCGGCCCGAGGGGCCAATCGCCGAGCCGCGAGGCGGCGGAGGACAGCGTGCGGGTGTCTCCATCGCTGCGGCCGAGTTAAAGGAGGGTCATACTTCCCAAGAATATCAAGAGACTTTAAGCCAAACAGCCGAACGGAGACGTGGAACCAATAAGACAACGTAGCCCAAGTAAATTCGAAATAATCCACTGTGCAATCAAATTTTGGGGACTCCTTGCCACTGTGACGTCTCCTTTCCCTCCACGTTAGTACGCGAAACGTCACATTTGTTTATGCGTGCGCAGGACCTACCAGCGCTTCGCGTCACTGAGGTCGCACCTTCGGCCGTAGACACCATCGCAAGAGGGCAGCACGGAGAGGAGGTGGAAGCCACACGGGACAACCAAGTCATCGAAGTAGCAAAGCCGCCCACAGGAAGCGTCCTCCCAGAGACTGCAACTCCGGCTTCTGCGGGTCGTGCCACTCCGCCCAAAGCAGTGCCGGCGCCTGATGCGGTCAAAGGTGTTGTGCCCTCAGCGCCAGATCAATCGTCGGAAGGCAGGAATAGGAATTCCGACGACCTCGATCTCGAGGAACTTCGAGCCATGTTCGTGCGAAGGGCGTCACGCGCTTCACAATGCAGCATTCGGTCGCTGTGCAGGAGCTCAGACAAACAGAGAGTAAGATACATTCGGGTGTTTTCGGCAATGTGTCGATATACAAACGTTTATGAACTACGAATAGCAACGCTTTACTAAAGGTGTGCACCACATAACAAGAATAAAATGAGACTCATATTGCCTGAACTTCATTTACATCTGATTTTATTGACCCGAGACGCGATTACCTCTCTACAATTATCACTCATATTCTAATACGAAAACTCCCAATCCATGTATATAGTCTGAGAGTCGAAACCATCAACCATGCTCGCGTACCTGGTAGCACGGTGAATATATCTGTAGAGCATAGCCACACAGGAAGGCTTTTCTAAAAACAAAGTGCAATTCAGCCTTAGAAACTTACGGCCTGAGCATCAAGTCCTTAAGTTCTTATTTCTCAAATTATTTGTCAGCCATGGTATCAGTTATATAACGCAAAATTCCTCAACTAAGTGATGCCTACATTCCCCAGGCCATTATATTTTTTTTCTACTTTGCCCACTGAGTAGGCGGCCGTCACCAAAATGGTTCATCGTGCATCGGCGTGCATCTATGATTCGAGGAGCCCAGAAAATCGTACATTGGTTGTAAAACATTCATTCATCGCTCGTCAATGTTCATATGGACTCTTTCGTGCGGTTACACTGCACACAATCTTAATGTGTAATGCTGAAATTAACGCCTGCATTGGAGTGTTTTCGCAACACCGACCGCTCTTTCATACAGTTATCAGTTTTTTCCAACTACCACTACGACATATACAGCGAGAAATGCCACACCGGCACACTGTCACCTGCTTCTCTGCTGTTTTACGTTCTCCATCTAAACTATTTACGATGTGCCCAATAAAAGCGATCTTCGCGCATTTATTATTAGATGTTGGTAGGGCGAGAGTATTTCTAGAACAAAAGCTTGTTCGGCCAGGAAACTGATATGACGTCCGTGGCTCTTCTACTGCAGGAATCTCCAAAACCAAGAATCCCTTCGAGAGTGCAAGCCATCACCGAATCGGTGCCGGAAAAATCCTAGGCGGCGTTCGCAATGTACTATTACCGCATCGAAGCAACTGCTCACAAACAGGACATCACGACAACTTTCAAGAAGTTTAAGCTGCGATAATTTAATATATTTAAGTTCGAATAAAGTATAGTTACAATTACAATATCCAGAAATGGTGAAAGTGTTAGACTGCTAATTGCGGGAATTAAAAGACGGCCAATCTAAATTCTAATCAGCAGGTCTCTCAAAGGTCTATGGAAAATTATTCATTCTTTTTCAGGCAGTACTCCTTTGCTCATTCTCGGTGAAGGCGAAAATGGTTGATGCCACCGTGTGCGTCGTCAAAGCACTTAAAAATCCACATGTGGTCAAAATTTCCAAAGTCCCCCGCTACGATGTGCCTCGAATGTATGATGGTCGATTGATTTCTGGGATTTTACATCACAAAACCACGCTGAGATTATTAGAGACGCCGTAGTTGGAGGGGCTCCGGAAATTTTGACCACCTGGGGTTTTTTAACGCGCACTAACATCGCACAGTAAACGGGCCTCAACACTTCGCCTCCATCGAAATGCAGCCGTCACGGCAGGGATTCGATACCGCGACCTTCAGATCAGCAGCCGAGTGCCATAGCCACTAGACTACCGTGGAGAGGAGGGAGCTAAATGATATGATGGTGCTGGCAAGTATAACGTCTTCAATTGTCATTTATATTCGTCTGTCTCGGCTTTTTTCCATTTTTCTTAATGTCTCGCTTTCGCAATCGGGGCCGCACTATACAAACTGCCCCTGTCTTCGATTTAAGTCGCAGGTGACGATGATAATGCTGCTGCTGAGATTATTATGATTAAGGTGATTACGGTGATGAATTTTTTGTAAAGCGCATCCACTGAGGGGGTTGAGCCAAGAATCGGCGGCAGGAGCAGGCTCACATACAGTATTGCACTCCTGTTTGGGTGGGTCGGTGGGTAGGTCGGTGGTGTGTGGGTGTGGTCCGAAAACTAAACTTGCACGTATGTTCTGACATGTTTGTATGTGTACTGGTATTGCATACGTAAGAACCTCAGAACTGGGTGAACATTCGCGACCCTCTTTGGCTACGCCTAGAGCAGTAAGCGTTGACATTGTTAGCCAAGGAGTATAAGTCCAAGCAGTGCAAGGACAACAATTCTTTTATTGCGATATCACCTGTATAATTGTATGTAGATATACATGGCGGCCGGTCTGCAAACTATACCACTGATCTCTTGCTATAGCTCCCAGCGCAGTGCTCGAGAGGGAAGACAGACCATGGTGGCCGGGAGAAGTATCAATGATAGTTGCTAGACGACCCTTCATTGCCAGTATACGGCTACCTTTCTAAGCATGTCGTCGTTCACTCACACAGATGGCCACGCACTTCTCAGCAAAATGCTCCCTGCACAACACACAGTATCATGAGTCTTGTTATACGAAAGTGTTTTACGCCGGGGACCACTAAGACATCAGTGACGTACTTCCGTAACGGAAGTGGATGTCTGAAAAAATGAACATACCTTACAATGACAAAATTTCCAACGGCTCAACCTCGACCCCACATTCACCCGGGATGCGAAGAAAGGAACAGATTATATTTCGTGTTTAATGGCGCAAAGGCGAAGTGTGGCCAAAGAGCACCATGATAAAGAGAACTGGGATGTCTGCGGTGACAGATAAGCTAGAATGGTAGCGCAGTATGTGGCTGTAGAAGGGCCTAAAATCAAATTGCTTTATAAGAGAGTAAAATATGTATCTTACAAAATTATGGCAATGACACAAGAAAGAAACAGGAAACTAGCGATACACCACGGCAACTTTGTCCATACAGGGAACAGACGGATCTTATATCTTCACTACAGCGCTCTACTAGATGCAGCTAACCGTCGTCCGGTTAAGCCAAACGTGTTTAGTACACTAAACTATAGTGTTTAACAAGCAAAATTACTCTTAAATTAACATCGCCTCCCTTCAACCACACTCTTGGTTCGCTTAAGTACGCTGCGGTTTTACCACCTTCTAGAAACGGTAGAGCGAAGAACCGTGTGCTAACCGTGTATAAGCAAAGTGGTTACGTATAATCTCGAAGCTTGGTCATCGCATGATTTCATGATATTGTATTGCACCATACGCTCCTTGGCTTATTCTCTGTTGTGTGCACGTGCCAAGGCATGTGATGCTCGTTGACATCCTCATCATCAAAACGAAGAAGAAGAAAAGCTTTATGTGGGCCCGGAAGCAGCGTGATTACAGCAGCACCTTCATTCGAATTTCTGGTAAGCTTCCTGCCTTCACGCTACTCCTAAACCTATTTTTGTTCCTCGCTAAATCACAGCATCTTCATCCAGTAACGTTGTTGCTGTGCTATTCCTCGTTAATTTTTTCTTGGTTATCTGACGCCGTCTTCAACGCCAAACGTATAAGAGTACCAACAGGCGAGGTGGGAATCCCGTCATGGTGAAACGACAGGGATGTCAGCTGCTGTTTCAGATCTACATCCAGAACCCCCGTTAATTGACGAATAAGAGCTTTACGAAAAACTGGGCACGGGCGTACAGGACTCACCCGATTCGCAGTCGAAAAAAGCAAGGTGATTGCCCCTCGTTGATGTTTTACGCGTCGCGACCATTGTAGTGAGCAACTAACTACGTGGTAAACCACTTAATGACACGACGTACGACTTCACTGTCACACCGACAGGAAGAAAGAACGGTGCACGACGGAAATTAAACTGTCGGCTGCACGTGAGACAAAACGTCTTGTCATAACAAGATCTAACGTGTGGTTATTCACTTAACGGTCATATGCTTGTTCCGCTGTAGGCTTTCTGCACTAGGCGTATCAGTATTTCCTATCAGAAAAACATGTTTTATTAGGTGCGGAGCACCTTAGGGGCTCCGCTTGTAGGCGTATCTTTGCTGTCGTCACAATGGGCAACTCCTGTAGGCAGTGCAGTCAGACAGTGTGTGTCGATTTGTGGGATGATCCTGAAGGCATTGCACCCAGACAGTGTATGTGTAGGGTTGTCGTGTCAGAACCGATTCCAACAAGTTTCTGCTAATGCGCTTGTTCTATCAGTGTCAAACGTAATCGTCGTAAGCATGGTAAAGCAAGTCCATTAGCCGCGTCTGAAGTTTCCTGTGGGAAACACCAGCGCATCATGCACAACTTTTCACCTTGACAGCTTTCACGTTAGTGGAGTTGTAGAAAGCCCCGGTTGTAGTTCAGCGCTCGTGTTCTTCCATGGATGTTCCGCTTATTACCCTCATTAAGTTCTTATTGAAACGGGATGATGTGCCGATTAATAATTTGTCGGTTATGCACAATTTTTGCATTATTATCGGGTACGCTACTGCAGACATCAGCAATTATTCGACTGAACAGCACTGTCTTTGAAAAAACCCCTCCCTCTCCAGACAGAGAGGCCATCAAAAAGCTTTTCACGCTGAATTAACATTTCTTCGAGACTCCGCAACTCTGCAGTCTTCGCCATTGTTGCTTGCTCTTACAGTGCCCATCTTTGTGGTTATAATGTTCCGCTAGTAAGCAAGAAAACGTAGATTCCAATCGTAAATTTTTGCAGACATAGAAGATGCGGTTCGGAAGGTAGCAACGGCAATAACTCTAGTGGTACTCATGCGGTGTATATTGGTACACGAAGAACCTGGGGCGGTCGAAATAACCGACCCAAGTTCCTCTAGTGTCTCTCACACTCGCTGCCAACACTAAGACGGGCGCTGACGAACACTGGTCCACTACAGGCTCACAACAGGTGGACTGACACGTTATCCGAATATTGTATGTTCGGTCTCTACGGACGGCAAGTTGTTCTTTTACCACGAAAGTGTTTAATGCCGGTGTCCACAACGACCCCCACTACGTCATTTCCGTAACGGAAGTGAGGCTGCATTTCGTCTGTTACATTACCCTTCAAAAATTACAATATCTTCTGTGCCTTCCCTAGTTTCATTGTCTTTCGGCGTTATTCGTCAATCACCAGTTGTGCCTTCAATGATTTAAGCGTAAATCTAATAATTTGACAGCATTGAGGAGCTCACATCGAGCAAAATCCGGTGCCGGTGTCTACGGCAGACATAACCATTCGTAACTACCGCCGTTTCCGGACCACCAGACCACGCAAACACTCCGCCATGGCACAGGTGATTTGGTAAACAAAGCTAAATTTTGCAAAGGAAAACTTTGCGGAAAAATAGAAAAGTGCGACTTAACTACAACATACACATATGATAGTTCGATCTGTAATTTGAATGTATCAGAAAACATAATTCTGTTACAAGGACATTCTAATAATTCCATTAGTCTAATAGACGGCGCTAATTTTAAAGAACGTTCTATTTGAAGGCAATGCGACTGTGGCACAATGACGCTAGAGCGTTCCACTCATCAAATAACGAGGGTTCGATCCCGACCGTGGCAATCGCATTTCCGATGGAGGAGAAAATGCCAGAGGCCCGTGTACTGTGCGTTGTCAGTGCACGTTAAAGAGCTGCAGGCGGTAAAAATTTCTGAAGCCCTCCATTACAGCTTTTCTCTCCTTGCTATCTATTTCATTCCCTTTCCCCTACCCCCCACGGACGCTTAGCCGTGCTCCCGACACGGGCTGCCGAAATTAGCGTCCTTTCCTTAACAGAACCACAATCATCATCATCACCCCCACCACCATCATCATTGTGCTTTCCTTAACTGAACCACAACCACCATCCACTTTAAAGGCGATGCTTAAGCGTCCTCCAACTTTTGATCGACCCTTAAATGCAGCTACCTTCTCCTGCCAGCAAAATGTCCGTGTTCGGCGACGCCCTCGCCATGGTCCTGGTCGTCGTTGGAGCCGCGTTGACTGGCGTGCTTATCTGGCTGCTGATACGCAAGTACGATCGCGAACATGGCGTGCTGGATAGCGCGTCGCAGGTCACCAAAGCCGATTTTGGCCTGTCGCCGCAATCACCTTCGAGCGGGAGACAGAACAAAGCGACTAGCCCTGTAGGAGGGCCCCTTGCGTCGCCGCAGTCTAAGGACAACGTGCCTCCAGTCGCTTCGCCCTTAGGCAAAGAACCAAGCCCGGTGAGCGATGCTGGTCGGAAGACTCCATGCTTGACTATTTTATTTGTAGGTTTTAACGTCCCGAAACCAGTTCTGATTATGAGAGACGCCGTAGTGGAGGGCTCCTGAAATTTCGACCACCTGGGGTTCTTTAACGTGCACTGACATCGCACAGCACGCGGGCCTCAACATTTCGCCTCCATCGAAATGCAGCCGCCGCGGCCGGGATTCGATCCCGCAACCTTAGGATCAGCAGCCGAGTGCCATAACCACTAGACCACCGTGGCGGGGCTCTATGCCTAATTGTGACGATTACTTCGTCCAGTTGCCTACGGAGGCGACGGGGCTGGAAAAGAGCCCCTCCGGGGTCGTCAAGTGACTATGGAAATCGGCTGCTGAAACGAAAGTCGCGAGATAGACTCCTGTCCTGATTTCGATGCAAGTGAAATGCTAGATGCCCGTGTACTGTGCGATGTCGCTGCACGTTAAAAAACACCAGTTCGTCGAAATTGCCGGGGTCCTCCACTGCAGCGTGTCTGGCAATCATATCGTGGATTTGGGGCGTAAAACCGAGAAGTTCTTAATAGGGCTGGAAAGCAGTATGTCACCGAGGAAAGGCAGCAGGGCCGCAGGACACACAGTACTATAAAAGTATTGAAAATTGGGCGAGTTCGTATGAATTCATCACGAATGCTGAATGCTTCCTTCTGCGCACACAAAAAGCGCCTCACAAGTCGGTGTATTAAAAAGTAGGTGCATTATATATATATATATATATATATATATATATATATATATATATATATATATATATATATATATATATATATATATATATATATATATATATATGCACTCCCAGGCTAGCCACACAACGCATGCGTATCTAAGAAAGATATTCGAGTTGTAGCGCACGTATCTTTCATGGTTTTAGCGTCAGCTACACGATGACGGGACGAGATTGTAGAGCCGTGGTAACGAGACGGGCACGGGTATTTTCCGTAATAACGTCGTCCAGTTTATTCTGCCAACAACAAGTAGGGTCGAGCGGGCGCACGCAGTGCGTTGTATTTGGCGAGAGTAAGAGAGAGGGAGGAGAAACCAAGAGGGATAGCAGTAGGTTACTCGGGCATCGAGTAAAATGAAAAGAGAAAAGAAAGAACGGAAAAGTGAGCTCGCGTTCTGGCAATGGCCAGGCACACCGCGGCGAGTTTTATGACCGCGGGCGGTGTCACTGCTGCCGCGCCGCTACAAGGTAACATACAAACTTCACAGGAAGGTAACACAGCGTGGATCATTCGGGGAAGAACGGGGATTACGCAGTCGACACGCATTCTCATACTTGCGTGGCTGATCGACAAAGGGAACTTAGCTTGACGGAACTATCCAAGAGATGTCAGCTAACAGTCCGACGGATCACTCGGCGCATTACTGACGCAGGTCTTGTCTTTCAGGCGAAATCGCGTAAATTTCAAGTATTCTCTCATTAGAAACAACTTAATGAGCAAACAGACAACGAAGCTTAGGAAAGCATAGGGGAAGTTGCTTGTGGTATTGTAATTGTGGAGAAAGTAGAAAGTAATTAAAGTGGACGAAAAGACAAACCTGCCTTTGGTGGGAACCCAACCCACGACTTCGGATGACGCGTCCGATGCTCCGCGTCATCCGGAGGTCGTGGGTTCGGTTCCCACCGAAGGCAGGTTTGTCTTTTCGTCCACTTTAATTACTTTCTACTTTCTCCACAATTACAATACCACAAGCAACTTCCCCTATGCTTTCCTAAGCTTCATTGTCTGTTTGCTCATTAAGTTCTTTCTAACAAATAAAGAACGAGCCCCTTCCCTTTAAGTATTCTCTCGTGTTACTTCATTATGTCTCTGTGTAACACGGTAGATCGCTTTGAGTCTGGCTCACAACCAATGCACATTGAAATGCACAAGGCCCAACTGCTTCCGCTGTCCAGCCGAACACACATGTGCGTTGATATGTTTGGTTTGACGTATTCTTACCACCTCCATAATGACGCGCATTGCTAAGAAACTGGTTGCGCTCTGCGACTATGACCTAAGACACCAATACACTGCCTCTGCATTGCTCAGACTTGCTTGTTTCCTTCTGTCGACAAAACCAGGATGGAGATGCTGCCCCCACCGGCGGGCCCCTCGCCACATCACCGCCTGCAAAAGAGGCGCTACAAGTGACGTCTCCTAGCACCTCGTTGTCCGTCGAACAAGTATGTCCGGTGAGAAGTTTAATGTTTTATTAAAGCACGGAATAACACCCCCTACGGTTACTACCCTGGCCCTTCCTTCAGATGGACTGGCAACTTTTGCAGGTTGTGCCTAATTTGGCATATTGATGGTC
Source organism: Hyalomma asiaticum (assembly GCA_013339685.2). Taxonomy (NCBI): domain Eukaryota; kingdom Metazoa; phylum Arthropoda; class Arachnida; order Ixodida; family Ixodidae; genus Hyalomma; species Hyalomma asiaticum. Next base: position 22,795,201 of record CM023490.1, read on the forward strand.
AGCGCGAAACACGAGGACAAAAAGAAGGAAGGGACACAAACCACAGCGCGGTTTGTGTCCCTTCCTTCTTTTTGTCATCGTGTTTCGCGCTGACCATCAATATGCCTAATCAGTTCCAACTCGCCCACATGTCCATCCTTCTACAGTGCCTAATTTATTAATCCGTATCTTGTGTTAGTGTGGTGTGTCTGTTGCTGAGGCAACAAGTTGAAGTAATGGCGTTCTTGTGAGGATAACTTCAATGGAAGATGAGGCAGCTACTTGAACCAGGGTAGGTATAACCTATTCCACAGAAGGCATTCGCGTATGCCAAAGCAGGTAATTGCAGCTAGGAGATCTTTGTCGCTTAAAAAGAGTGAACGCGCAATTAACATATTCCGAGCTCTTTACGGGAAGAACCTGTTCCAGATACCGCAGTGCAATAAGTTTAGCTCCTCACTGTGCTTGGCAATAAATGCGAAAACAGACGAGTAGAGATCCTCTGGTTCCCAGCCCACACACCCCTGGATAAACCTGGACCTCAATCTAAACGAGATGGCGCACAACGTGGCTCGAGATCACACATTCCCAGCCGCGTCAGAAGCAGCAGCCTCCCGAACGGACTCCTCCGCGGCGGCGTGAGAATGGGACGATCCGCTCACTAAATTCTGGGAGATTACTCACCGTTGCAGAATGCAAAGGCGGGAGTACCCACCACCTCACTCCAAGCACACTCGTGCCCGTCCGTTCAATGGCGGCAGCTGCAAACACGAACTTACACGAACCCCGTCATGATCAACCACATACATCCCAAATTATATACCATCAATCTCTGCCAGTATTGTAACACCAAAGCTACGCTAGATTATATCCTATGGACATGCCCAGCAATAATCAGCAATACGGGGCTCGCGGCCCCCAGTGAAGACCTTCGTGCGCGTTGGTGTGCTGCGCTGCTCAGTTCAGGCCTGTACCGACAACTATGGATGATCCAGCAGGCCGAGGAAGCTGCCGGGAGACATGGTCCCTCCGTGTCTCGCGGCAGGGTATCAATAAGTCCTACACACGCACACACTATGGTTGGCCTATATCTGATTGACAACTAAAGACAAAAGTACGCAGTAAAGTTTGAAAAGCGCTGGAAGAAACAAGGAGGAACAGAAAGGCCATTCCAAGTTGAAACTGTATGCATTTTGTTGTTGTTCTTGAATTTTTGACCGTACTTTCTCCTCTCCCATTGTCAAGTGCAACCGTGCTTTCTAGTTAGTTATAGTTTCTAGTCATAATTTATGGTTCCTAGTAATAGCCGACGTAGCAATTAACCCCCTGTACTGCGCTTACAAAGCTCTCGCCACCTGGAGAAGACCACGGAGTAGAGAAGTCTACGCTAGAGGGCAAGCAGGTGCAAGAAAAGGCCAAGCGCAGCGGTGCCACTGGAAAGCAGCAAACGAAGAGCTCCCCCGAATCGCCGCAGCTTACGAAGGAGCGCTCCAGGCCCGACCAGCACGGCAAGCGCAAGGCTAAGAAGCACGGCACAGCATCCCCCAACGCTACTGACATCAGTGAGTAGCGAGCCTGGCCTAGACTAAAAGATCATTTTATTTCTTTTCGTAAACATTCTTTAAAGCTGTTGTGGTCGGTACTTCAAGTCGGTAGCGCTGGTTGTGGTATCTGGAGAGGCGCACGTTAGCAAAGGGCACATCCATACAGAAGCTTTCCCTATTGTTTCAATAATTCCATATGTTTCCGTAGGGTTCCATGGGAATATATGGCAAATGTACGACAAATATACGGAATGCGTGCGGGCCTCGCATGGCAACATATGGAAATATTGGAACAGGCCGAGAGGTTTCGGTAGGGATAAAGCTAATATTGCAGCGGACACACGTCTTTGTCAGCCCCGGCACGACTAAAGAGAAATTAAAATATAGTCTGGCAAAAGACCTCAAGATGTCTCTACCACTCCTGCTAAACGGCCCTGGCATTCCGTTATCAGTAAATGTGAAGATGTCCGCGGACAAAATGATGATATAGATAGCCTACATCGCAAGAGGTGTTCTTCCCAGAAATTTCTTAGCGGTGGACATTTTGAGAGTGAAAACGAGGGGAGGAGTTCACATCAAGCTTAAGATTTTCAAAATTTTATCAAAAGTATGCTATAGTCACATGCACTACATTCTTAAAAGGACAGAACGCTGAGTAAGTTCGTAAGGATTCATAATGTAAAGAACAGGCTTGCAAAACACGGCCACAAGGGAAGTGGAGTCGGCGACACAGACGCCAACTATTAACTGAAGAACAACACTGAGACGAAAAAAAATAAAGAAGGCACAACTTATCTGCGCATGCTCAGGAATTGCAGCGCTACCTGTCAAATGGTTCCACGAGCCAGTCTATGCGATAAGCAAGTGCTAAGACCTTCTATCTCTTCTCTGTTTAAGGTAATCGAAGGCTGACCCACGCACGCGCTTCCACGATTATTGATATGCCAGGCCTCGACCATTAAACGGGTTTCTTCATTGTTATGCCTGCACGGAATGGCGCAGTCGTCTAACTTGGGTGTGCAGTTACAGTGCCGGCAGTGCAACGGTAGATTATGCGGTGTTCCACCGGATAGCGACCTTCTATGTTCAATTAATCTCTGAATAATACAACGCGCTGCTTGCCCTGCGTAAAAACGCCCGATTAGCCACGGACGTTTCTGCGTATGGCAAAGAGCGCGTTGTATTGCGAGCTTTTCTACTGGCTCTGCTACCATTACTGCTTGCGCCGATGTTTTTCAAGGGCACCTTGCAAGCAGACATAAACCACTACTGAAGGACAGATCCCGAGCGGATAAGACGGAAACACGCACACAGCGCTGTCTTCCGACCAACTAATGTCAACCAACCAGCCCTCCCCCCCCCCCCCCCCCCCCGCCAACGCACTGTATGACATATAAGGTTTTCGTCTTAGTACATCAATATATCAAACCTTGGCGGACATGTCATGAGGAGGAAACATAACAGATGGTCAGTAAGAGCGACGGAATGGATACCAAGAGAGGGAAAACGCAACAGAGGCAGGCAAAAGGTTAGATGGAGCGATGAAATTAAAAAGTTTGCGGGCATAAAGTGGAACCAACTCGCTCAGTATAGGGTGGATTGGAAATCGTTGACAGAAGCCTTCGTCCTGCAGTGGACCTAAACAGGCTGATGATGATGATGATGATGATGATGATGATATCAATAAATAAAGTGCAAGGATACCAACTGCATCTTGACCTGTAAGTTCTCCTTCTGCAGCTCCCGTCCACATTCGCTATATTGGACCACCTCTCTGCGACGCAGGTACCTCTAAGCGCAAGTCGAGGCTCAAGGCGTCCACCAAGAGCACAACGGCACCGTTGCCGACCCTCGTTACGCCCGTGGAAGTCGCAGCAGCACCAGCGCAAGCCGACGGTGAGACGACTGCGCCCTGGGATGCGAAGGGCTCATGCCAGGTCAGGCACGGCGACGACGCGAACCAACCAGCAATCCGGGAACTACGGGACGCGTTCGCCAGGGGGACATCCCGCGGTTCAGACTGTGCCTCCCCGCTGCCACGCCACGAGGCCGACAAGGCCGCGGTAGGGTTTGTCCATTATTCTCGGGGGATTACACGTGAAGTGATTACGCAGAGACTGTACACATTTTCAAGGAAAGCTCCATAGGCACTGTCGTAACACCCTCTGGCCTGTGCTAAACATGCGTGATTTTGTAGCCCGTGCAACATTTCAGCAGTAGATGCCCCTTCCGTGCTGTGGAAGATCTATAGCCGTTTTCTTTGTTGTAGAGCAAAAGCACACAAGGGACAAAAAAGGACTGTCTCGGACACAGTGCTAACTTCGCACAAAAATATTCTTTTCCGAAGCGGAATGTATATGTACACAGACAGCATCACGTGCAGGCGCATTTGTTCAGGCATGCACGTTTGAAGCATGGGCGTGCTGCTGTCTGTGTACATGTTGATTGATTTATCGGGTTTAACGTCCCAAAACCAGCTCTGATTATGAGAGACGCCGTAGTGGAGGTCTCCGGAAATTTCGACCACCTGGGGTTCTTTAACCTGCACTGACATCGCACAGCACACGGGCCTCAACATTTCGCCTCCATCGTAATGCAGCCGCCGCGGCCGGGATTCGATCCCGCGACCCTCGGATCAGCTGCCGAGTGCCATAACCACTAGACCACCGTGGCGAGGCTCTGTGTACATGTATATTGCGCTTCGGAAGACAAAATATTTGCAAGTTAGCGTTGTGTTCGCGCCGGTCCTATTTTGTACCTTTCGTGCTTCTACGCTAGCAGGAAGACGAAAGAGCGCAGGACAACAGGACAAAGAGAGCACAGACACAACGCACTTTGTCCTGTTGTCCTGTGCTGTTTCGTCTACCTGCAATCATGAACCAACCAGCCCAAATGCGTGCCCTTCTACGCTAGAACAAGAAAAATGAAATACCAACATCCCCAAGGTTTCATTCTTTCCTGTATACAGCCATTTGCAGCAAAGGAGGGCACGGTAGAGCACCCCACGTGATCAAAATTTACGGAGCCCTCTACTGCGGCGTGCCCGGCAATCATACCATGACTTTGGCATTGAAAAACCAAGGAACCGGTATCTATTTAGGCCCCAGTCTTGCTCGTGTTGCAACGTTCCCGTCTACATTGCTCCTTCAAGCACAAGATAAACTACGGTGAAAATGTACAAACGACAACATGTGTCATAAACGCGTGTGCAGGCACCGCCAGAGCCCGACATCATCTCCGTGGAACACACTACCATAGACGCGGCCGGCAGCGGAGCTCCTCCGGTGCCAAAGTCCGAACGCAAGGGCAACGATCGCGCCGACGTATCCCAAGTGCTGGTAGATGACGCGATTTCAAGCACAGCGAAGACTTGTGGCGGCAATGCGGCAGCCGTCAGCAGCGCCAACGGCAGCCCGACGCAGCCCAACGTTGGCGGGTCTCCAGCTGAGGGTCTCCCGGCGCAAGGCAGGAAGGCCGACGATCCGAACGGACGCGGGCCGTTTCGGCGCAAATCGAAGACTCACAGCCCCGAAAAACCCGAGGTGTGTCCTTTATGTCTCAATACAAGCTTTACTGCTGGCGATAAAAGATCTCATATTCTTTTTGCCAATCAGAGTTCTCCTTCCCGTAGCGCTGAGCCATGCCCTCTTATGGGCAAGCTTATGGACAAACTGGCGGACAAGACAAGCATACAACACTGGCGCTTACTTCGGCTAAGCTTTATTGGCTGAACCGCCGGTAATATATGGACGAGAAATTCACAGACATGAGCACAAGGCTCCAGTTCATCATGCAAATCCTTGCATCACAGCCATATACTCGATTTCATTTTTTGGTGAGGTCACCCAGCTGCTGTATCTTATCTGTTTGTATAATTTCGCGGGTGAGTGGCTTGCGATGTTTTGACACGATGGTGCAGTTTGCAGTTTTTGAAATCGAGCTGACAGCCACAGCCTCTGCAGTCGATGCAGAAATGACCCTAAATGGTTGCTATGCTGACATTATAAAAACGCTCTTTACATCGTTCGTTCAGGCAGCTACCCGTTTGCCCGACGTGATTCTTTCCACAGCTTAGTGGGATCAGATACAGGACACCCTCCGCATGAGCTACAAGGCGATTACTACGGTCAGTTTCCCAAGTGCTCCTTCGCTTGACATGGGCCTTCACGCGGCCGCGGGGCTTTGAAGGCAGCGCACTGTTGCAATGTTGAAGTAATGTTGAAGTCAGCGTCTGTGCTGTGTCCTCTTGTTTTTGTCCTAGCTTTTCTTCTGCTTTGTGCGCAGTACAGGTTTCGAGTCACCAAATGGCCCAAGCTACCACTTTATGAAGCACATAACGTACCTTTTCTTAACTAAATGACAGCAAGTCGCCGAAAGAGTCCGACGACTAATTTTCATGGTACCGGCTTTATTTAGTACAACGAAAAGTGTACCGGTAAGTGTGTCTAGCCACGGAATGGTAGCGCGAAAAAATGCTCTGAAAACTCTTTATCATTACGTTTCGCCGATTTAGTCGCACATACAACACTCGCTGCATATATCGTTAAGTAACACCGATAAAAATTACACGCTGGCATAAGAGGAAATCACGCAAGCGAAACCCGCTCTACAATAAAGTAACCCTGTGTTTACCAAGCATGTGTTGTTCCAGTTCGTGCTTTATGACATGTTCACTTACGCTTGTAACAACTGCTGCGTACTTTTGCGGCTTCTTGTGCAAGCGCACTTGCTTAACTGTGGTGGTTTCCAGCCATGCTCCGTAGGGAGCATGGATGGGAACCACCTGCGCTCAATCCCACAGATTCCGAGCCATGCTCCCGTGGGTTGAAACCCGACTGCGGCAGTTGCACTTCGATGGAAGTGCTTGAGGCCTCTGTACTGTGTAATGTCTGTGCGCGTTAAATAACCCCGAGTGGTGTGACCTTCCGGAGCTCTCCATTACAGTGTCCCTCTCCTTTCAACTTGCGCTCAATCCCACAGATTCGCAGCATGGCTGGGGATCTGTGGGATTGAGCGCAGGGAATGAAAAGGTGGAAAGGAGAGGGACACTGTAATAGAGAGCTCCGGGAGCTCACACCACTCGGGGTTATTTAACGCGCACAGACATTACACAGTACAGAGGCCTCAAGCACTTCCATCGAAATGCATCTGCTGCAGTCGGGTTTCAACCCACGCCTTTCGGGTCCGTACCCCAGCACCGCAACCAGTGTACCACCGATGATGATGATGATGATTGTGGTTCGGCTTAGGAAAGGACGCTAATTTCTGCAGCCCATGTAGGGAGCACGGCTAAGCGTCCGTGGTGGTGGTGGGAGAAAGGGAGTGAAAGAGATAGAGAGAAAGACCGTAGGGGAGGGCTCCGGAAATTTACACCACCTGGGGTTCTTTAACGTGCACTGACAACGCACAGTAGACGAGCCTCTGGCATTTTCGCCTCCATCGAAAATGCGACCGCCGCGACCGGGATCGAACCCGCGTTTTAAATGCGGAGCATTTCTTAGTCGCACGATGTCGCGCTTCGGCGTCGGCGGCACCGTCCACACCCCCACTGCGCATGCTCGGCTCATCTCGTGCCGGCCCACCGGGCGTTCAGCAAGCCTCTCCCCCGTACTCCTCTCCCTCGAACGCGGGCGGTGTGTATATAGGCGGCGGAGCGCGCATTCGGAATTCAGTCAAGGGCGTCTTTACTTGGCTTTCGCTTGACTTGACGCTTTGCTTGACTCGGGTAGATGCGATGGAAGCAACAGTACCTTCAACCAGTAGTGGGCCACAACCCAACATCAGCGTCCCACCACTCGTTGAAGGCAACGTTACCCCATCCTCACCGTCGTCGGCGTCAACAACAGCAAGCAACGCAGAAGACAGGGCAATTAAGCATTCCCAAACCATACCCAATTACGCAACATTCACGCGATACCCCCACCACTCTGCGACGCATTTACTCGAGTTCCCCCCGTGGGAAGATGCGGGCGGTGTTTTTCGGGTGGCGAGGCGGCTAGCAGGAATATTGATCTTCGAGGGAAGCACAATTCTTCCCAACCTCAAGGAAGCTTAAGAGCCGTTTTCTTCCGCTGAAGATGTGCGTGCCAGTGGCGCGTTGAGTACCGTCCACCAAGGCAGCATGACATGGGGTTCGGAATCATTATTCGGAAATCCAGCGTAACTGCCAACTTAAAGGTCATCTTGCATGAGCGACAGAAAACCAGGAACCCCGTACAATAGCGTTCGGTTCCAGCTTGCAATTCGTGGTTTTCGCTTTTGACCTGCTTCTCTTCCCAGCTCCTCAAGGGAGGTTTTCGGTGGTTTTGTGCTGCGGTTTTGTGCGAATAGCTTTGACTTATATCGAAAGTCAAGCATGTAGTCTCATGCGTTCAAATTGCGGTTCTGGTGACGAAGGGACATTGTTTTCTGCAGCCATTGTTGGGAGTACAGCTCAGCGTACGTGGGGCGGGGGGGGGGGGGGGGTGAAAGGGAATGAACGAGATAGAAGGAAGAGGAACGCCGTAGTGGAGGGCTCTGGAAATTTCTACCAGCTGGGTTTTTTTAATGTGCACTCTCGCGTGGCTAAACTGTAGTAACTGTAGTGCCTAGAACATACTCAAGGCATTATCGCTATGCTCCGCTTCACACATCGCGGACAACGCTGTGGGGACTTGTGAGACTTCTTGCAGCTTGCTTCTTACATCTGTTCGCGAGAGGAAATTTTCTTTTGCGCCCGCAGTGTGATCTCCGTTGCACTCTGACTGATCTACCTTCTCCATGGCTTTCGTTCGTGTGTGTGCGTGCGTAACCACGCATCACATGTTCATCCTCGTTCCGCTTGCCAGACGAAAGGCGAGCGCCTATAAGACGCAAGGAGTTGTAGATTTCGCTGACCGAATCACTTGCGTACGCCTCTTCCATCCCACACAATATCCCTCATACTGTCCCTACTGTGGAGCGCAGCCCACAGTATATCACTGCACGTGGCAATGTCCATGTCCACCGGGCTACTCCCCTATACCTTTACCATCACATTCCTCCTGGGAGACCACGCTGACCAGCTCGGCGCCACAGGAGCAGCGTCGGCTGATCCAGCGGGCACGTGGAGTGGCGCGAGCCAATGGGGCCCTGAACTAAGCTACCCTACGAGGAAGGTCTCTCATTCTGTTTTAAATAAATGTTTACTCTCTCTCTCTCTTGCGTAAGCTCCACAGCGCAGCACATCATGTAGGGAACAACGAGTAAATATAGTATTATCGTTTGGCATGGACATCACTGCCGTGGTGCCGTTGTTAGGGTTTCTCGCCGTGTCTTTGCCGTCTTTGTCGCATACCGTTGGATGCGACAAACAGCAGAACAGCTGTTTGCAGAAACTTGTGGACACTGCCCTTATAATTGGGTATTGATTGTCGTTGAGGCAAGGGGATTCAAACCCGAAATAATCATTTAAAATAACTGGCATTTAGGTGAGTTGGTTATAATTAAACATTTGGGCGAGTTGGTTATAATAACTAAGCAGCGCAAAAACACAGGATGAAGACTATATAGGGCAGACCGGGTGCTGCATTGACGTGCCCCTCAACGAGCATAAAAGGAGCAGCAAGGCTGACAAAGAGCACTGTGGCACATGTTGCTGTGTACCGGGATCTGATTGCGCGCGCTCATTCACCGCCATAGGGATTCACGCTTTGGGGAGATCGTGAAGGCTTTCAACATTCATAAAGTAAAAGACCTGTGCCGCAGCCACCCATCCGTCTCATTATAAAAAAAGGACTTAAAATTACTTGAAGAATCGCATCCTGACTAGGCTTTCTTGATTCATAGTGAGGTCACAGTGGTAAATCCTGCGCATGTGTGTTTTGTAGCGTTAGCTGCACTGGCCTATCTGGAGCGGTTTCGCGTGCGCCTCCGAGAGCCGTGCCGCGCATGCGCGAGGAGCAGTGATGTCACACAGCTGGCGCACCGGAGCCACCGTGACAGCCTCGGCAGAGACACTGGCGCATGCGCGCGCGCACCTTTGCGCCTCCGTTGTGCAGTCGCCGTCTGACACTCCGGCTGGCTGGCGTTTGCCAGTGTGGTATAGAGCAGGAAAGCGCAACTGCTGTTCACCGGCGCGGAAGAGCGGAGAAGCTTAACTCATCGGATCCCGAAGTAGTTTTCTGGCAATTAGCGGTTGAGCGTAGGAAGAACGAACGGCAAAAGGCTAAACGTGCTGCGGAGACGCCGGAGCAAAGGGAGGAACGTCTAGCAAAGCGGCGTCGCCAGGACGCTGATCGACGCGCCCGACCATCTCAGCAGCAGCAACAACAAGACGCCGTGGATGATGTTAAGGCTCGCCGATCTACTGACTATACGGTGAAACTTAGCGAAAGCGCCCGTGCGACTCGGACCTTCGAGATGGACTTCGTAAACAATCCGTTTGGATATGTGTGCGACGTGTGTGGAAGACTGTGGCACATGAAAGACTTAACGTTTCACGCATGGCACAATTAGCGGCGTCGAGTTTAGCGGCGCCGCCCGAGTGAGCGCCGTGGCGCGGGTTTGTACAACGTGCAAGAACTTTCTCGTTAAGCAGAAGATTCACTCTTCAGCGTTGCCAATGGGTATCGTTACCCGCCCATGCCACCACGCCTGCCGTTTCTGAACGATGTGGCCAAACGTTTACTTTCGTCACGCATTCCCTTCGTTCAGATCCGTCGTCTAATGAACTGGAGGAATGGTAACGTGCTGGCAGACACGGACGAGATGCTAAAGTAGTTGCCTCACGGCTTGGAAGACGATAAGAGCATAGTGGTGAACATAAATACACACGTGTCACATAATGCGTACCTCGTGTGTGTGTGTCATAGAAGCAGCAGTAAGCATGATAATCCAGCTAATCCTAGACAACCAGGAAAGCTAAGAATAATCAGCAGAACCTTAGCTAACGCTACGTATATCCTGGCATTGCCTAGCTACGCGACAGCGAATCTCTTTTTATTCTTGCTGTGAAAAAGGCGTTTTAGCGCACGTGATTATCCGTGTACATGTGCTCTTTCAATAAAACACTTGTTCCGAGCCAGCGCTCGTCTTGTGTCCTTCGTTCGTCCTGTGTTTTTGCGCTGTTTAATTAAGTAATCATTTAAGTCGCCTATTTCTATTGCTTTCAACTTCCCTAAGTGTGGTTCTTTGTTTCTTTGTTGCAGGTTCCAACCGAGTCAGACGTCTCTCCAGCGGAGCCCTCAACACTAGACAAGCCTGAGAAACCGGCGTCGGGGAAGAAGTCAAAAGCCAGGCAAAAACGGGACCTCTAATTGTTCACTTCTCGGGGTCGATTACAGCACTCTACTCCCGGTTGGGCGCGTCGCTAACTGTACAAATGATGTCGACGTGGTAACGTGGTAGCCGTCACATATATGAGCGACTACCTTTTGGACGCAAAGGTGTATATGCCTACGTGCTCGATTTATACTTTATTTTCTGTCGGATATCAAGCAGATTACTGAAGGGAAACAACGTTTTCTTTTCATTCTACACGTAAGAGCTCTTTCGGAGGTCTTGCTACACCGGCGCCCTTACAAAAAAAAAGCATACAAAGATTTAGGCAGCTACGCAGTAGTGCGAAGACTGAGGAAACAGCGGAACCGGACACGTTACCTTCGTCTTTTTCCTCCTCTCCACTGTCACTTTTTTTCCCACCACTTTCAATACCTTACTGCACATGCTTATAATATGCTCCAACCTCTCGCCTAGACTTTTCTCCCTCCTCACCTTTACTTCCCTATCCCACTCCCTTGCTACACTATACAAGACAATGCTAGCACTTTGCTTTTGCCCATCTCTACTTCAGCCGCGTTCGTCACCCCCCGCACGCGCCCTTTTACCCGCGGGTAGGAAGTACGATACGTGTAGGGTCATTCATTTGGACATTATCGGGGCATAACGGCAACGCCAAAAACCCGTCGAGACTGTCCATATAATTGCTATCGCAATAAAACTTCCCTCCTCACCCTGAACACTCCTCAACCTCACTTCCCTCTCCTACCCTCTTTTCATACTACACTATACGAGGCTTTGCTATAGTTAACTCTCTCCATCTCCTTTCCCTCCTCTCCCTTTTTCCACCCTCTTGCTCTATATAAGAGGCTATGCTATGCTTTCTTTGTCTCTCTGTTTTCTCTCCCTCTATTTCCTTTTTTTTTTGTTTACTTCAGTATTTGTCTCCCTCTATTTTCTTTTGTCTTTTTTTTCTGTTCTCTCGCCCACAGAAATGTAATCATTTCGTTCCATGAATGCTTGTTCGACTTGCGTGTCTGGATAGCTGAGTAGACACGACGCTCAACTTGAGACCGTGGGTATGCTCTTCCGAATCCCCGACTCGCCAAGAAATTTTATTCAGTAATTTATTTCTTCTCTCCACTACTCTAGTTCCTTCTCTCCGTCCTCCAACGCGTTGCTAGGGGACGCGAGGCGTCATATAATGCAGCGCCCGTTCATAGTTATGACAGTTTCTGCTGTGCGCTGTGAGGACAAACCGAAAGCTTAAACAGCCGCACTGTTAAATATTCTCTAGAATCCTTAACTATCATTTATAACACGTAAAGTCAAAAGCACTATGGTATATCTCGCGCACCTTAACCGGCACGTTAACACACTAGATTATTATGTAGAAACATGGGAGAAACACATGTCCAGAAGTGGGCGTAGGCATGCTGGTGATTATGGAATTGAGTCCACTTTAATCCACAATACTCCTGCTTAGCCGATTTTAACACTGCGTAATAATCCTTAATCCATCCTAGCCTACCTTAATCCAGGCATGGTCGCGTTCATGTAATTAGTTGAAGTAAGCCTTAGAAGGTCCGCGTTCGACTCCTAATAAAGCCAAGGCTTCGAGTCCGACAAGGCGATGTGTTGGAGTTCTTGTAATTCGACGTTCGGCTCCTTTCTAGGTCGTGCATTAGAGTCCTAAACAGTTATGAGGTCAAGTCCCTGTGTTCGTAACCCATCTACGATCACTAATCAATCGTTAGTTTCGCTAATCATTGGTCATCTCTTATACCCAACTGGTATGCTTTTGTTCGCTTCTGGTCTTCCCTCGGTCACGTGACGCTTATTGTACCACATTTTCTGCCGCTCCTTTCGATGTCAAGGTCGTTGGAAGACTCATCCCCCTCAGACACAGAAAACTTTCGCCTCAATAAACTGCAGGGAGTTATCCTTTATCTTGTTATCGGGACCTCGAACATTGGCAAAAGCTCGAGTGACGCATGGGCCACAGAAATGTGAACGCGATAATAAAATTTAACAAGTTTGCAAAGCACGGCAGTTTCTTTTTCAAGAAAACGTCTCGGAATACTGACACACACTACTATTCATCCTTATTTCATCCAAGCGCACGTGCCGTATTAATTTTCTACGTCACCTTAAATGAATAATTGAAATTGTTGGCATTTTTCTTAGATCCCAAGGGTACGTGAGAACAAAGGATGCTGCGTAACGCCAGTTTAACGCGCCGAATATCCATGACCTTTAGGAATGGGCAATAAAATACTGGGCTGACGTTAAATCTACTTGTTTCACTAAGCCTACGTGCAAGAATGCTGCGAACCACTCAGTTATACGTCAAAAAATGCAACAAATATGTCCAGAATGCAGTTATTGATCTTTCTCCGTAGCGAAAGCAGCTCCTTCACGTAACGGTATTACTGTTGCAAACGAAGACGCAATTTTCGTACTTCCCTGGTTATTTCAAGAACGCTGAGGACCGCACAGCCTACCTACTTGTGGCTTCGGTACCTTTAAGAGGCGGCGACCCTTTTTCGGAATTCTGCAAACCTTGAATTTCTATCGCAAGCTCCCAAGGCACGTTGCTTGAGCGATGTCAGTCGGTCATCCAAAGACTAACAAATGCCGCTTCCATCATTTTGTGTTTACCTTCAGGGGCAGCCAGTACACACCAAAATAACTTTTCCGAGCAGCTGGCCCCGATTGGCAGAATGGGCAGCTTTTCTTGTTTTTTTTTTTACTTTCACGAAGTTGCCGTAGCGGTGGACACAGGACAACGTGCAACCGCATTTTGCAATTACGCGTTCGGGACATCCGAATCTGTCCCCGTGTTCGCAGACGACCAGTCTCTGAACAATCCGTTCGGCATGAAGAACGATATCTTCTGCTGGCTCTGGACGATTGTCGTTGCAATGGCGACAGCAGCTAATACCATGCCCGTACTTGAAGACACGCTCGTGTACAACTACCCGTGGTTTCCGGGATACAATCCAAACTGGCACAACAGCGAGACCCAGCTATGGCCACGGCGTTTTCTATTCAACTTCATTGAAGCCCCCGATGAAAAAACGATTACAGAGTCCTCAGATGACGATCAGGCGGACACCGAAGAGTCGGCAGTCGGCGGTAAGCGGACACATAAAACGTACAGCCGGTCAATTTCATCACGCTGTTTAGTGTCCAGGTTAATCCGTAGTAGTAGCCATTCGTTTCGGTACCATTCCCAGTTTCCAGCATAAATTCTTTTTAAATATCAGATACGCCAGAAGGGCGGAGCAATGAATGCGATAGCAATGCATTATATAATGTGCGCTTTAAGACTGGCAGCTTTAGGGGAAATCTGAGTTGTAGTAAACCTGGGCTTAAAGCATGAAGGTGTGTAAAGTGCCATGTGACGGTCAAGCGGCAGCGACAACAATCCGGCAGAGCTGCGAGGTACAGCTTGTTGTGATGTTTTCTTGCATGTGCTCCACACCGCGCAACTGCGCTAAGCAGCGTGGACTTTGCACCATCGAGAAACTTGGCTTAGCACAGCGGCATCAAGCGAGCGCGCTCCTTCCTGCACTCGTAGACGCATTCGCTTGAGCGCGATGTGGCGAAGGCATGGCCGTCGTTGCGACTATATTCGAGCACGACCTCCTCTGTAGAGGGGGTCGTGTATTCCAGGCCCCTGGAACGGAGCAGGTGACCAAGGCCCTACTACACAGTACTCGGCACGTCTGATGGCTGCCGAGATAGCGCGCGCTGCAGCGACAGCGACCGCGCGAAGTCCACTGTTGCTGCTCAAGCAAACGCCCCACCCCCTCGCGGCTTTTCATGCTCGTTAAAGGTGGGCGGGGCCTTTCCTTGCCACTTCAACGAAGGCCTCTCGAGCGGGGTGATGTTATCGCATGCGCCCTCCGCGCGACGGAGCTGGGCCGGGCTCGTTTGATCTATGCTTCAGCCGCGTTCCTCGGCCCCGCTCGCGTGCTTTTACCCTCGCATAGAAAGTACGGTGCGTAGGGGTTATCAATCTGGACTGTATACGGAGCATCACGGCGACGGCAAAAACCCGTCGAGACTGCCCATATAACTGCTATCGCAATAAAACTTTCTTGGCGAGGCAGGATTTCAACCCTGTTATCCACGATTCGAAGGCGAGAGTCATAACCAATAGGCTATGCACCCGCGCTTCCAGAACATGTATTTATGGGAACCACGTGATTACTTTGTACCGAGGAACTGACGCAACTTGCAATGGCAAGTGAACGAGAATGTGAGAGGAAGAGAGAAATTGAGGTAAAATATAGAAACGCAAGCCTCGGGTTGGCAGTATGGGCCCGCGCTTGCCCTCGATGCACTACAAGAAAGGTTGTTATGTATACGTCGATTAAACAAAATTCAGCATTTATTTTGTGTTATCGAGCAGGCTTGTTCAGTTCTGCATGACGTTTGCGCCCTTCTCTACTCAATATGAACTAAATTTTTTCTTAATACAGTAACAAACGTTACGATTGTCACGATTAGAGTATGGTAACGTGCTCTGCATATGTCACAACTAACAATAACAGTACAGCTCCGCTGTTGGAAAGGGCTTGAATTGTTTAATGCACCCTGGCCAAGTGCTCTAGGGAACGTAAATACAGAAACAATGTGCAGTTGTCTCGGACTGGCTAGTCGACGTTTCGATAAGGGGACCTACCATTGGCACAAATATGGTGTTCACTGTGGCAGTGTCAACCAGCCAGCCTGGGACATTTTGTCCCCGTGTTTGCAGCACCTACATAGCACTGCAGTAGTGTTGAAATCTGGGTCAGTGACTACAGATTCTGAAAGTAGAAACCAGCCCAAGGACGATGAACAAAGAGAAGCGACACACACAGCAGC
Organism: Hyalomma asiaticum; assembly: GCA_013339685.2. Taxonomy (NCBI): domain Eukaryota; kingdom Metazoa; phylum Arthropoda; class Arachnida; order Ixodida; family Ixodidae; genus Hyalomma; species Hyalomma asiaticum. Next base: position 22,810,839 of record CM023490.1, read on the forward strand.
TGACTGACGACTGTGCTTTATTAAACAAAAAAGCCATCTTCCAGGCAAGACAGTACAGCATGAGCAGACCAACAACCAAAACAACAAAAAAACGAGGAGGAACACAGTGGCTACCGCCAGTCTGATATGAAACTTAGTTCCTTTTGGATCAAAGAAGTAGAAGCTGTGCTGACGCAATTGCCCCCATGTAGGCGAATATGAAACGCCTCAAGAATTTCGCGCTCTCCTGGGTTTCCTGGAAGATGGCTCGTGTCAATAAGGCACAGTTGTTAGTCCAATCGCTCTTTTTGTCACTTCATCTCTTCTGCCCGTAGCCCTTTGGCTGGTTTCTACTTTCAACAACCTATAATAGCACATAGTAGTTATGCTTCTGGGCTTCCATTTTTCATTTGAATTCTGTTGAGTCATCTATACTGGGTTTTTCTCTTCCCCTTACGTACGAGCCAGATGGGAAATCCGAAAAGGAATCAAGCGACAAGAACACTGCCGACAAGGTGAACACCGACTATTTTCCGCGGTACGGTGGTACCTCCCGACTCAGCAGGTACGGAATAGATTACGGGGATCACCGAGGCCGTCCGCAGAAGACGAAGTACACCGGTGTCCCACATCCCCATGAAATGCCAGAATTCAAGCTGACCTTGTAGGCTGCAAATGGAATCGCAGATGCCAGGTGCGCTGCGAGAAACGCCTCGCGAGAAACAGAATCAGCCAAAAGAATCCCGCTCAAAGCTTTGCTGCTGCAACCAGGAAAACGAGCAGAAATAAAAATAACCGTGGCTCTGCTCTCCATCATTCTTGTTGCATTCAGTTCTAGTGAACGCTGCTGCCCACTGGCATAGCCATAAATATGTGTTTTCACGCCGATACATCCACCCCTTCCCCCTGGCTGGCCTGTGCTCCTGCGTTCCAACAATGGCTCTATATACATTAACCTGGACTCATGCCACAGAGGATGCGTACACTACTTCAGACTGATTTTATATGGGGAAAACACATCTCCCCCTACGGGAAACCATGGTCGGATGCGAAAGCATCGCGGGGGATGCGCATAGAGTTTCCGTTTCGTTTCACTTGGCAACACAACCCAATGAAAGAGTAAGAGAATGGCGGTGGCGCTGCCGCTGCAACTAGCGCCGACGTTGACTTTATTAATGGCGTTTCGCACATCGTTGCACAGAGAGAGAATGACGGAACCACAGCGAACGCGCGCTTTATATTGCGCCGCGACACTTGCGCCGCCTACCGGCGTACCCTTAGTTAGAGAGGGAGTGAGAGAGAGAGAGTTATATGCAAGGATTTCCTGCGCCGCACCCGTGGCGGAGAGGGGGAGAGGGAAGGAGGAGAGCGTCCACCTGCGTTGGAAAGGAGAATGAGGGAGAGTTGCGCATGCGCAGTTTGGGTTCGGACGCCGCAGAACGGACACTGCCCAAGCATAAGATGCTCTCTCATCTAAAACATGACATAAGCACAGAAAAAGACGGACAAACCCTGTTTTCGGTCGCGCAATGTCTTACTAAATAACACATGTGACGTCCGCAGTAGAATTCTCTATATCAAGAGCAGATCCCAAACGCTGAATTCTAACCGACTCCGGGAGCCGAAATGGATTGTGAAATCAGAAGTTCTGCTGCCACGAAGCTCCTTTTAAAAGCGGAACTTATTGTTCCAAGCAGCATGAACATCACCAAGCGCCTGACTGGCGCTTGATGATGTTCATGAACTGGCGCCTGACTCCCCCACGAATATGATGCGCTCCAGGATGCTGCGCTTCGTGGTATTCGTGGTGCTCTTGAAAGAATTAGGTGGCTCATAAAGCCTAAAGCTACCACATTCCAGGAGAACCAGCAAGCCCTGCTCGAATCGACATATTGCGAAGTTCCTTCGCATGTCCTTCCTTCGTCTAAATTAGCTAGAGCGTCGGGATGCGAAGCGTGAGGTCGCGGTACGGAGACAGTAAAAGAAACACAAACACCCGCATACTTAGATTTAGGTGCACGTTAAAGAATCTCAGCAGGTCAAATTTACTCTTGAGAGTTCCAATACGGCCATGCCTTATAATTATACCCGGTTTCGTCACGCAAAAGCGATTATTATTATTATTATTATTATTATTATTATTATTATTATTATTACCCGAAACTAACAAGACTCTTAGATCCCGGCCGCGCCTAGGCATCGAACAGAAGTGTCGTGTTAGTTTCGACCGGCGTTTTTTTTTTTTTGGTTGCAGCCGAGTACCATAACCACTACCCCACTGCGGCGTACCAACTTTATGGAACGGCACCACTGTGGCCGTAGACCATACGTCAAACCTTTCCCCACCACTTAACCGAGAAGCTGGTAGAAACAAATATTTCACCTTCATAGGCGTCGTGCTCCTTACAAACAGGCTTATCAACTCCTCCACGACCATAAGCGTAGCACCTGTCAAACTATGGATGAATTCAATCGTATCTTAACGGCAGCACAGAAGCCGAAGTCTGTGCATCCCACCATTCCGGTAGAGGTTACACAGAACGTCGAAGATACGGCAAATGGCCTTTATTCAGTGAACAGTACCACAGTGGTACAGATGCTAACGCCATGCGAACCCAGGCCTTCTAGTGGGTAACTCCTGCTTCTGAAGAGGCTGCGCTGAAAATAACATTTTTTTATATATTGGAAAAGAATGGCCCCTGACGACGACAAACGGAAAAGTGCGTGCCTCGGACTGTCTTACTCCTTCGTGTGACATACGAAAGGGGAAAAGATCAAGGAATCGTTTCTTTGTTAGACACAACTCAGTGTGATCTCACCTCGTACTTGGAACATAGCAAGACATCGTAGAGGGCAGCTGAGGGAGACAGCCAATGTCATTGCGAAGCTTTCAAAGCAAAATAAAACGAAAGAACACCTGCCACTGTTCTTGTACTACATGTCAATTGTCAAAGCAAATGCCCATGCTGCGGTGGAATTTCGTAATGGTACGCCATAAATGATCGACAAAGCACACAAATTTTTTAAAAAGTATTCATAACCATTGCTGAAATTTTAGAACGAACCAGATGCAAGAAACACAGCTGCAATAAACAATACGCAAGTAACTATATTAAACAACTGTGCCACCACGTGACTTATACTGAAGGCACCAAGAACGATGGGTGTTCAAATATTCCTGCAGTCCTACACCGAAGCTGACACCAAAGAATGTGTTCGCATAGTGCAGGTTGAGCAGGATGCATACTCACCAAGCTGCGGTAGTCTTTATTTTAATACCCGTGTAAGACAAGGTTTACGCGGAAAGCTAGTCTTGTTTCCTTTTACGTTACCTAATTCGAAGGTCGTCACAAAAGCTCGGCCAAAACATTCATTGACTAAGCTTTTGCTTGAATAGCTTCCATGTCATCTTGCATACTCTGTACCGTTACCGTACATGGCCAGTAAACTGCAATCTTTTCATGTAACTTGGCTGTTATATAAATGGGGGAGGGGGAGGAAGGAAACATAAGGCAGGGAGCTTAACCAGCAAGCGTCTGGTTGGCTGCTATACAAGTAATGCTCAATGAATCCACGAGTTAACTACCTTTCCACATAATCTCATCCACCCGTTCTCTACGCATTCTGACTGTGAATCAGCGAGGTGGAATTTTCCTTCGAAAGTAACGTCCAGAAAACCTCGCTAGACAAAGCCATACTGTGTATACGTGCATGTCTTCTCTGCTTAACTACCTTCCCCATCCACAACAATCTGTCAGCGTGTCAGACCACTTCAGGAGAACAAAGTGTAAGCTTTTGGACAGAAGAAGCTAACCTTGAGGAATGAGTTGTCTTTTGTGACGCGAACAACCCGAATCCATTGTGTGCCCTCGTGCGACCGCCATGACACTTGGAGCAGCTGCTCAACAAGAGAAAGAAAAGTGGCTTAATGCATTACATACGCTCCCGAGACGCTGAAGGTCCTCGGCGTCACTCGAGTTTAAATTGCATTTATAGGGCGTTTACACACACTGCGTGCTTACTGTGTTCCCCGAAATCAGCCGGCGTCGATATTACCGACTCGCGATTATGGCAGCAACACACTTCCTGCTGCTGTCCTTGCCCATGGTGCTCTCTCATCCGGTGTGGAACACTCGGGAATCGATGCGCTCCGTCGACCATTGGCCTAGTTTAGGGGGCTACGGCAGTTCCTATTGCCCAAAGGACAGGGACACGCTTTGTCTTGGCAACAGGAAGCGGAGGACGGTGACGGAGACATCTATCAAGATGAAGGTAAGACGTCCCAATGGGTATCGTTAGTGCTGTAATTTCGGTAATTTATTTTAAACATTTGCTTTTGTCGTTGGCAAGCTATGACAACTATATATAGCCATGGATTGCCAAATAGTTCAGAAGAGATCTGAAATCGCCCTCCCTACCCGGATGAAATAAGAGCGGGCGAGTGGGGTGAGGGGGGAGCCGTGCTTACCAGCTCAAATCTTCAGGACCAACTACGGGCCGTCCAGTAAGCCAGGGAAGCTACCGAGACTGTCGCTCTACTTACCACGGCACTGCCTGCACCCTGGCCATCAACTTGTAGGATGTTCAGTAACGTAACTTCAGCCAAGAGGCAGAATGATGTTTGCCTGAGGCAGGTTTGTAGCCTGCTAATGTTGCCAGCATTGCTGAGACGGAAATGGGAAATCCTATCTATATTTTTCCTTTTGTGATAACATTTGTAATGGCATAATTCTTTGTCAGTGTGTTGTTCCTGTTGTCGATTTGTTGTAATGGGGTCAAGCAAAAACAAAGCGCCAAGACAAAATCGTTGGAGGCGATTCAAATCATGCTTTTGCATTTAAAAATACAAGTATTTAAAGAGCAATGTCTTTGCCACGTCCGCACTTAGAACATTTTTCAAAGGTCCTAAGAAATGTTCGGGATTGTCGAGTTTCAAAGTACGAACTGTCCTCTTTGACGAATCGTTCTCACTTCAAGTGGTTATTTTTTTATTATTTCTTTTTCCCAGGAGATGACAGCAGCTATGGCGGCTACTACTCCAGATTCGATGACGGCGTTTCTCACGGAACACGTTTTGGTGGCGGATCCGGTGCCCCACGCTACGGCGGTCGGAGCCGCATGAGCCGATACGGAATCGACTACGGAGACTTTCACACTCGCCGCTATGGCGAACAATACCCTCTACCCAGCTTTAGTACGAACTACGGTTCTTGGCCTGGCGCATTCGCGTATGGCTTTCCAGGCTATCCGGTTGCGTACGGCCAGACCTACCCCAGGTGGACGGGCCAATTTGTCGGCCGAGAACATCCGTCAGGTTTCGACCCGTACCTCGCGGACCTGTAAAATACTTGGTGGTGTGCTATGCGTACTTTCGTTCCTAAAAACAGCTCTGTAAGCACAAATGTACTTCATCTGCGAATTCGAGCAAACATGTCCAGTTAAAAATTTTGGGGCTGCTGTGAGACAAAGACGAACAAGGGGAGACTGAGCATTTGTGCCAGCTTTGAGCGAACATTTAATGAAACAACGAAAGCTTCGCTCCACTTTCAACAAACGCTTGTTGAAACAACAAGTTTTGTTTTACTTTCAACAAAAGATGTCCCTATTTGCCCTGGCCTTAGTTCAGCGCTTAACGTTTGTACAACTATGGGTTGCCCCGTACAGATACCGATGTTGAACAACCGCAGCCACAGAAACATGAGAAGTCATAATCCATCCTGTTGCCGCACGAGGTTACGAAAAAATCCCCGGATGCGAATTTCCTGGTAACTGCTTCACAAAGCGACGAAGAAGTCCATACGCCTTTCTTCGTAGCTTCGCAAAAGGCCTTGATCTTGACTTGAATTGCGCAAGGATCTTTAAAGCTTCGTGCAGCACCCTTTCTAAGGAATATATGGACACTTCTTAGCAAGAAAAGATTCCTTCTGGTCTCCAGGAAAAAAATTTCGCCAGCTAATAACCTCATTTTCTTGGAGGAGAAGAGTCACCCGTGTGTATCACGTCGTAGCTTTGTGCGACAAAAGGATCGATGTGTGAGCATAGTTACATTCGCGACTCTTTCTTCTAATTGCCGGAATACCGAAGTTTCAGCTACAAAAAGATTAGCGTCATTCACAAGCTTATGAAAGTTTTGCTCATTGGGACGCTCGATTGATATTACGAGAGAAGCATCCCAATTTATGCTGCCACTCTTCGCTGAAACCGCGAAGTGAGATGTTTGCACGCATAATATTCGAAAACATGCTTCTGCATTTGCTGTTTTGGAAATAAACGTTTACCGCTTCGAGATTTGATTAACTTTGCCTATATCTGTATCGGAAATATTTTGTAAAGGGCTTCTTCCAGTGACGTGCTCTTAAAACAATTCTAGAAAGCACTTTCAGATTATAGTGCAAAGGTGTTACATTTGTAGCGCAAGCTGCGCGACCTTATAGACACAGATTACCGCTATGCACATTGAAGAAGAAAAGACGCATACTCATAATAATATAAGTAAACACGTGAAGTCGCAAAGTTGCGTTTTTACTTTCAACTCAGAGCATAAGACGCCAGCCAGAGCAGCTGTACTGATCAACGCGAAAACATGTGCTTTTCAGAATTGACCAATATTATAGACAGTCAGCCAATAGAAATGTATGTCATTGTTGTGCCCGTAAGGAAGCTTGAACTGCAGCTAGAGCTAGCTGTTTCGATTTAAGGCACATTCAGTAGTCACGAAACACTCCCGAATAGGGTGTGTTTGGTGACTCCCGAATAGGTCTACTACTCATCTCTACATATATATATATATATATATATATATATATATATATATATATATATATATATATATATATATTCACTTTTTTGCAAAAAGTTCAATCCTGCCAGTTCCGTACGTTGAGGTGGACATCTCAAAATCTTACTTTTTCTGGAACATGTGTGAATTTGCCCATTACGATTTATGTTCCCTCTCCGTAAAAAATATACGTTATCACTTCAACAGTAATTTTTTCTGCTACCTCGAACTGACAAAGAGGCTCAGACTTTTTCTAGCATAATCTGCACGTTGTAATATCCGCAAACGTCAGCATCTTGTTTTTTTCTCGTACGCATGCCTGTAGCTACTATACCCGCTTATTTCAGCTCCTGCTTATTGGTCGCATTTCACTCGTGCGTTTCTACTCGATTCCTTATATTGATCGTAATTTCTCAGTACCTTTACTGTTTGCCTGATGAATGAAAACATTTTTACAAAGGAACCATGTTGTTGCATACTCAGATCCTCAAGGACTACGAAAGAGAGCGCTAAGAATACAACGTGGAGACTATGTGAATTCAAATGAAACCACATCCTATGTTGTTTTCTGAGGTTTTACGCCCCAATACCAGCTATGATTATGAGAGACGCCGTAGTGAAGGGCTTCGGAAATTTTGACCACCCTGGAGTGTCTTAACGTGCAGTGACATCGCACACCACGCGGGCCTCAACGTTTCGCCGCCATCGAAATGCACCAGCCGCAGCCGCGATTCGATCCCGCGACCCTCGGATCAGCAGCCGAGTGCCATAACACTAGACCACCGTGGTGGGGCAAAAACTACATCTTAGGAACAACGCATACTATCAGTCTTGGCCCTTCGTGATTATTAGGTCGTCCTTTTTTTTTTTTTTACAAATTTATAGGCGTCATCTAACCCATATTCTCCACTTTCACCACACGAGCATCACGTAACACTACACAGGCACGCAACGGCGATTTTAATTTGCCTACAAACTCCAGCTCATGTCGAAAACGATTAATGCAACTTCACGCAAAAGAATCCCTGCAGTCAATTGCCCTTAGAAGTTAAAGTAGCACGAAATTTGCGAAAATAGTTAGGTTAGGAATATTATGATTTGTAAGCAGCCTTTCTTACTTGCTGTCTTCACGTATTTTACCTGTTATATATTTCAATGATGTGATTATGAACATGCCTTGTGTTACTATATTCTTCATTCTGCCAGATTTAATTCCTTGTATGCATAAACGTTTGAACTACTAACCTGCTTGACGTACTCTTGAATATACCGATATTAGCCAGTGTAGTCTCTCGCTTCAGATAGGAGGGAGAGCCTGCACTTGAGATTCACTTAAGATTTATCAATACAACTGGACTAAAGTGAACTGAACTGAAAAAAACAATGAATGGAAGTCTCAAAGCTACGAACAGGTACCTTGCTAATGACATTTGTACGTTATAGCGTTATTCATTTTATGGAGACGACTCAGCACTGGCAAAAAGTTCAAAGCCTGCACAGCGAAGACAATCAGCGAGCTGATCGGAACATGGTTTCTTTTTTCTCTTGTTTCAAGCGTCACCCTTTTTGGAACACACGACAAACACCGCTCCTCACATATTCCTCACAGAAGGTTTCGAGTGTATTCGCAATACGCATTCAACAATCCTTTCTTCTGACGAAGCCCCCCCCCCCCCCATGATTGATCCGCCAGAAAGTGAAACCCACTCTGTCGGGGCTCTAGCGCAGCTCAAGGCGAAAACGCCGCTGCAAATGCACCTGTTACACTTTCCTAGCGCTATTTTCTCTTCTCTTTTTTTTTTTTTGACAACATGGTCGCGTCTCTAGATGTTGCACGGCGGGAACTATTGGCAAAAAAAAAATAAAAAGATAATTTCAGCCCTTCCATTGCATATATATCGCAAAAGAGAAAAGAAGACACGTAAATGAAACGAGGACATTTAGACCCAGGTTGGCAATGTTACTGCAGCCAGGTTACTGCACCCAGGTTGGCAAATAGCCCTGAAGTATCGAATGAAATATGGAAGGATCTGTTATTTCGGCGATATTAGGTGGAAGGGAGTTCCACTCCATTATTCATGATGATAATGGCGAGTACGTTATTTTGGGTGGAGCAGAACGCTGCTGCACATTTTGCCTGGTACACACTTATCGATGCATTCCAAAGACCAGTTCTCATGTATATCTTTAAAAACACATTTCGAGCTAGTTGGTTCATCATGGGTAAGGACAGCGCGCTCACAGAAGACGACACACATCATCGTCTTATCGGCCAAACATCGGCCCAAACTCCAACACCTTGCGGCTGTGCAGTATGAACTGCGAAGATTACTGGTTTATGCGCACAGGCGCCACAAGTTATTCAGGTATGTGCGTTCATAAAGCATTTTTCTTCTTTCATGTTCCTTCCTTCTCAGAGTGAAATGTGAAGCCTTTTTTTTTCACAAACTTCAGCGGCTTTGAGCGTATCTATCTATCTATCTATCTATCTATCTATCTATCTATCTATCTATCTATCTATCTATCTATCTATCTTTATAGCCGGCAACCACCTACATTTCAGTGCTCTCCTGGTCACTTCATTCACTTGGTAAGTTGATATACACTGAAATTGGAACGGTAGGCTGTGAATGTATGACGAACTCGAATTATAGATTTTAAAATGAACTGATATACTCGTCGTGTACTGTCATGATTAACGATGATGCAATCACGTATAGGGCATGTCAACAGCGCAATTCCCGGAGTATGCAGGTATGCGCCACATGTGACTGAGTGTTAACACTACAGCCCGTGTCAATCAAGAAGCAACAGAAATAGATATCGAAGATTTTATAAGAGCGCAATTGACATGTCATAAAGAAGATAACACACTGTTCATCATTAGTTGCGATTGAAATGTAGACGCAGCAAGCGGATAGACAAAGGCAAATGGGCTACGATGACCGAAGGCAACCAGCACGTGGCAGTGGAGGAGGAACCGAACCAAGGTCCCCAAAGTGCCAAGTAAGCACGCTACTACATGGCAGCGAGCGCTATTCAGAGTGGTACGTATAGACGGTCTGTCTGACGAAAGTTGCGGTTGTAGTGCGTTCACCTCCCTCATAACAATGTTGAAAATGATGCATATGAAAGAGTGTCATACAGCCTGATTTTGTCCAACTCTGTAATACCCCGTAGGTGCACTGCGACCAATTACATTTATGATAGGGACATCAGCGCACTATAGCGCGCGTTCCTCTGGAACAAAGCATGTGTGTGGGCGCGCTAAGCTGAGTGCCAACGTTAAGCCGCGCTATGAGCCACCCTTTATTCGCCACAGCGCTGTCGACGTGCTTAGCAACGCGCCGTTAGGCACACACCAAAACTCAATTCGCGCTCACACGTTGGTCCAGACTCGTCAAACCGTGCTCAATGGCAAACAATTCGACATAGGCAGTTTCCTCCATTACTGCTTCGCGTGACATCGATTGTCACAATACGTGGAATCTGCCAGATTTCTGCCAGATTAACAGCGTGGAATCTGCCAGAATCTGCCAGATTAACAGCGAAGCTGTTAGTCAAATTGGAAAAACGCCCATTCTCCGCAAGGATCGTTGTCTAGCAACCGCCGACGCCACAGTTGCGCACTTGGTCTCGGCGTGCTTCGCTACCGTGACTGCTGGAGTGACGTCGTGCCAAGCCGCGCAGTCGCCGAACCGAAGGCGCCGCCGAGACGACGGCGACTATGGCGGCTTTGTAGCCATGATTCCACTGAGTAAGGTCCGAACAGCTAAGGAATAAGCTTCGTACCACAAGACTCGACGAGCTGCTGAACTAGAACAAGATATGCGGCGACGATCTGATCCAGCCTACTTGAGCAAGAAAGCTGCTGACGCAGAGAGAAAAAGACAAGACCTAGAGCTCGGTACACAAACTTTGGGAAGCGTTCACTGAGTCTCGCGTGCTTGGCGAGACGTTTCCCTAAGTCTCAGGCCACGGCGAAATGCGGATGTGCCAGAGACAAACCCGGGCCAGCCAAGTACCCATCAGCTTCTCCGATTCGCTATCCTTACGCCACTAGTGCAAACTTCGTTAAAGTTTTCTTTTTTTTATGAAGGTCAGCGCTCAATGAGCTGTCCGAGGCTCGCGCCTTCAAAACGTTTCATTCGTCGTTCCCCCAGTCACCGACTTCTTCTCTAACCCTCCGAAGTGGGTCGTAGTGGGTAAGCGCCATGAGTTAGGGCTCGAGAAATCAATGCAGCAAATAGCTGGTTACGGCAGAAGAAGTATCTCGAGCTGTAGCGCGTGGCGCGTGCTTCGACGAGTGAGCCCTCAGGACTGCAGGAGGACAGCCTGCGCATCACCTGCCGCCAGAAAGCCTGTCGGTCAGCAGCTTCCCAGTCCTCCGCCATGTCGTTCGGGGACGACGATTCGTTCCACAACGTCCTCTCGTTCGTGCTCTTCACCATATGTGCCGGCCTGGTTGCCCTCCTGGTGTGGGTTCTGCTGCGTAGGTTGCGGCGACAGCGGCATATGTGCGACCAGGAAACCATGACCGTAGAGCCGAACGTCAAGCCGGCCAGCGTCGCCGAGGCGGTCTCAGGCACAGGCGCCAGCAATAGAGAAAGCGTTCCGCAGATCCCCGGCTTGGACGAGGCCACCAAGAGCGACCGGAAACCGAGTGAACGGCTGCAGCCTACCTCTTCCGGAGCAGCCAACGCGACCGTGAGTCAATGTTGGGCATTTTCTATCATTCACCGTATACGGATAAATATACAGCTGAGTGGACAGCTTCATTCCACTATTAAAGACCTGTTTCAGTGCTCACCGTAAATAGCTAGGACAGCTGAACGTACAGCGATCCATTCTGAGTCGTATTTAAGTTCTCACTAGGCGGCTAAGAGCGATAATACGTGCCCCTCTTAAAGCATCTTCGGCTCACGGCACTGGTGGAGTTTTCTGCGTACTCGTACCATGACCTACCTTCGTCTGGGCACTGCGCGTGCGGTGCGGCACGTTCGGCTGTGCCTCCTACAACACAAGTGCATGCCACCACGCCATCCTTGAGATCGACGGTGGAGCGCGGTACAGCCCCGTTCGGCAGTGCGCGTTATCAGGTGACACTGCTTTAGCAGGCAGCGTAGCAAAAGAACCGCGCACGCGAGACGTCATTATTTTACAAGAAAGGTTGAGATGGATTTCGCATTTCGTGCTGTGCTTCTGCTGTGCTGACTTTGGTCACATTTTTCTGTCGGGATGTAGAATTGCAGCTCGGGTAATATTTGGCGTAACTTCCGATCCACCCCCTCTGCACCGGTGGCGCTCAGCCGAATACGTCACTGACGTCACGTCGCGCCCGTAACGTCGGCGTCTTAGAGGCGTGTTCCCCTGCATAAGCTCGAAGCTGCGTTTCAAGTTGTCAGCGTAGCTGTTGAGCCCACATTTTATGGCGAAGGAAACTTTTTCTTCTGTGCAAGAGCTGTGTTCAGAGTGCAGTTTTGCTAACATCGCCGATGTTATGGTGGAAAGTGGGTATGTTTCTCTCACTGCGCACCGATTCACTGTATCGCGTTTAGAAGTCCCGGACGGCCATGGACGCCTGCGGCCGATACGCTTCTTGGGGACCTCTCGCTAGACCCACGCACTGGCAAGCTGGGGCACTTTTTAATCACGTGATTATGGCGTCGTGTCTCTCCGCGTGGCCTCTGTGGGCGACTGGGGACTGGCCCGGGAGCTGGTAAATCGAATGCGCTCACTGGCACCGCAGGGGAAACAAACTTCCCCCAGCGCCATCTAGCATTTGCGCCGGTGTCAGTCATATTAGTCAAGTCGCATTGGGGGTTATGGAGAACTTTGACCATCCGGTGATCTTTAGCAAGGTCTGGGTACAGGCTAGTTGGTATTCCATTTTTTTAATGATAACGGCGCGAACTTTCTTACACAACAGACAGATACACCGACGAAGACAAGTGCTGACTTGCATCTGAAGTCTGTTGCGCGAATAAGCATATTTGTTAGGGTCACCGCATGATTAAAATCAGCATAATCGACATGACCGAGGAGGGCGACATCGTCGATCATGCTGATTTTAATCTTGCTGTCACCTAATAAACATGCTTCTTCTGCGCAATAAACCTTCATTTGGAAGTCAGCGCTTGTCTTCGTTTGCTTATCAGTCTGTTGTGTAACAAATCACGCGCTGTTATTAAAAAAATAGTGTTCTTTGTTGTCCGTATAAATCTGCCGCCGAAATAGTGTCCTTGGATTTGGCCTTCATCGAAACATGGCGGCGAAATGCAGGACACCGGTTGTATTAGGTACGTTAGGCGTTGGGAGTGTCCTTTTGCAATGAAAATTATACAGCCATTCGAGGCATATTTCATTCGTTGCCTTGCAACGGATGTCGCCTTGCTGTCAGCTATTCCATGGATGAGGACGTGGATGATGCCTTGTTGTCAGCTAGTCCATGGCACAGTCGCGATTTGCTCAGCCGTGTTTTCGAGGCCATATGACCAGGCGCGAATACATGAGAGTCCGAAGTTATGCTGAGATAGAAATTTAGACGTTCTAAAGTAAGTCAAACTGCTCTTCAGCATTTTGGCCCAGCCTTCTTCATCCTCACGATGAGAGATAAGGGAATTAATATAAAACTAAGGGTGCTATCAGAAGTGGTTCTGTTCCAAAGTGCGCTGTCAGCGTAGTGATATCTGCTCTAAAGTATCCAGAAGTTGAATTTTTAGCTCCGGATCCCAACGCAACGCCAAACCGATTGAGCATTTTATTCATGGTGTTCGGAAGGGAAGGAGTCCCAGCTTTTGTACTGACGTATTTCTTTTTCTCGAAGGCTGCCGCGGAAACCGCCAAATCCTCACCGCCAGGAAAGCAGGAACCAGTAGCCGAAGCCAAAGCCGAATCCAAGAAGCAGGCCATCGCAGGCGGTGCTGGCTTGCCCGGCGATTCCAGGTAACATTATTGCATGCTAATCATGGTGGTTCGTCGTACCGCAATACCTGAGACGATTAAAAATTCATCATCATCAGCCTGTCCACGCCCGCTGCAGGACGAAGGCTTCTCCCACAGTTCCACAATTGGCCCTGTTGTTTATACCCTCAAAATTAGGACTAGTAGAAAAAAAATTAAAATATTTGCGCATAATTTCCTTAACGCAAACTGTTACACTCTGCGAATAATTTTATGTTGTGAGACATGCGCAACAGTTCAGCCCATTATTACAAGAGTGAGCCGGCACTAGCCAATATTAGCTGGCCGTCAGCCAACATTAACTTGCATATGTTTCATGCGATTAAACACGGTAGGCTTGAATGATCTGGCCATTCTAAGCTCATGAGTGCGGTCCATTGTACAATTCGCGATCACTATCAAGAACCTCATCGCTACGCCAAGAACGGCACCACACTGCCAAGAAGCCGATGAAATTTCAAGCTGAACGTTCCTTATTCTTTAATTGCAAGTACCCCGCTCCCAGATGCAGAGTATGTCGTCGCGCACCATACGGTCCGTACGGACGGAGCGCCACGTTACTCGTAGTAACACGTGACAATTGTCGAAAGCACGCGGCGACCAGTCCGGACCAATCGGGAGGCGGCGCTCCCAGCTGCTGCCTCCTCAGAGGGGGTGAACAGCTGTCAGTGTTGCCATACTGCAAGTGGCTCTCGCCTCCTGGTGCCGTATCCTGAGATGTGTCGCGAGAAGCTCCTTCAGACATTTCACACCCCAAGACAATTCCTGTGCTATATTTTGCCCCACAAGGAGGAGGAGGAATGAACTTTATTCTGGAAACCAGCATGTTTAGGTGGCCGGGCCTAGGCCTCCCACGAGGGGACGTCAAGGGCTTGCCTCGACGCCGCCTCGTCCCAGCGTCCTGGGCGACCCAGCATGCCCCACAAGAGATTTTTTGTTTCGAATGTTGAACGAAAACGCTGTTTCTTATTTTTGTTGCGTTTATGCTAACCCCGCACATCGAAAGACAACATTCCAAGCTCTAACTTGCTGCGCGCAGAAATGTATGCACTATAATATATGTCACAATTTATATATCACGTATTGTGCAGCGCTTCCTGTGTATATTGCGGAGTTTGTTCGAGCGTTACTGAACTGTGTTCATAATCAGTTGGTGTTCCAGCGGTTCTCATTTCAAGTGGCTGACTGAATTCGAAAAATAACCCTGATTCCCGGCAACAGGTAGCTCTAGTGATCCAACGATACTTGACAATTACGCCTTTAAATAGACTACATGTAGAATGCGGCTTTCAAGAACATTGATCCTTTCACGCACAGCGAGGCGAGCGTTCTGACCAACAAGTCCAAGAAGCGTCGCCCCTCTGTGTCCAAAATGGCGCCGGAAGGCTGCAGCGGCGCGGCTGACAAGGAAGATGGCAAAGGACGGCGGAGCAGCGCCGCCTCGAAGACAGGCTCGAAAGCTGGCTCCAAAGCCGGCTCGAAGCCTTCCTCGAGGCGAGGCTCGGTGCAGCAAGCGTCGGCGAGCAAGGCGGACGCTGTGGCGGCCCGCAAGAGCTCCTCGTCTGAGGTACACGTCCCCGCGCTCCTGATCCGGAGGCCGTCCACAGACTCGAGGAGCTCGCAACGCTCGAACCGCTCCACGCGCTACGTGCGCGAAACACCCAAGGTGATTGATAAATCGATCGATCAATCAATTGATTGATTGATGCATTCATTCATTCATTCATCATAATCAATGTGGTTATGACTGGCTTCTGTAATTCGTGAAGTGGAAAGCGAATGAGTAGACCAGCTGGAAGACATACCAGATTAAGTCGGTGAGTGAGTGAGTGAGTGAGTGAGTGAGTGAGTGAGTGAGTGAGTGAGTGAGTGAGTGAGTGAGTGAGTGAGTGAGTGAGTGAGTGAGTGAGTGAGTGAGTGAGTGAGTGAGTGAGTGAGCGAGTGAGTGAGTGAGCGAGTGAGACGGATGCCTAATTTTACATTTAACTAAGAGAAACTCAGCTGCCTATGAGAAAGGCACCAGCACTTCACTTTTGCCATCATGATGCCCTTTTCTTTGTAGCTGAATTGAAGTAAAAATGAACTTACAAACAACAAGCCCCAAGGCATGCTTCACTGAGCAATGCTGCGCGGCTTGACACTTAATATGTTCATCGGACGGTTCAGTGCAGATGGGCGAAAGAATAGCCTACAGGGGCGAAACAAAACTGCCTACAGAACTTGTGCCTCTAAGTATTGTTGTGGTTTACTCGGCAAAACAAAAATATTTTTACGAAGCACGCCGTAGCACAGAACTTCAAAACTTTTTTACCGCATGGAACGTTTGGAGGGCTCTTAAAACTCACAGCACAAAGGTCTCTAACAAATTTTGCCTGCATCGAAAAGGCTAGAACACTGTAGCTGTCTCCACAGTGTACCTTCCTATAAGAGCTCAGGGTAGCTCATTAAGCTTTTTCTAGCTCCGGCTTTAACTTCGGAGATTACACCATCCCGTGCATGGAGGAAGCAAAGCCGGGGAGATATCAAATTCTGGGGTTTTACATTCACAAAACTACGATATGATTATCAGATACCCCATGTTAGAGGGCTCCGGACATTAAGACCACCAGGAGTCCTTTGACGTGCACTGACACCTCACAGTACGACGCGCATCAGCATTTCGCCTCCATCGAAATGCAGCCGCCACGGCCGGGATTGGATCCCGTGAACTTCACATCAGCAGCCGAGTGCGATAACCACTAGACCACCGTGGCGGGGCGGAAAGCTATGGAGAGGCCACCGTTATTCGAACAGCGCAGCAAAGAGTGCGGAGGAAGTCACGTGATTTTCCAGAGGGATACTGGGATACTTCGTCCACGCCTCGCCTTACGCCTCTCGCGCATGCGCCGACGCTGTCATCTACTCCCTCGCTCTGTGGCGCATGCGCAAGCGAACACCCAAAGGTTTAGCGGAGCTCTTACAGCCGGCTTCGAAAATTGTGACGTCCCAGCCTCTCCTAAGCTTTTTCCTTCCTTCATGATGCTGTGCTGGGGGATAGCCTGCGTTTGTCACTACACTATTGCCTAATTCCATGCAGGTGCCACCACCTATGGATGTCTTCTCGAGGGAGCACTCGTCCATGGTGGAATCGCCGCCTTCGGCTCAGAGCCCGCCTCAGGCTGCTCTCACTGAGGCGACGAAGCCTGCTCAGCCGCCAGAGGCGCGTCGCGCCTCGTCTTCCAAGACCGAGGTGTCGGAGAAGCCTCAAACGGAAGACGCGACAGATGGGCCTCACTGAACCGGACCCCACCTGTTCTCGCATCATTTTTACCCATGAAGCCGTACCTTGTAACACGCGTTTTTTACGATTCGAATGTCTGCTCTTTTTATTTTTGTCTTCTCTTACTACGTCTTACGTTTCTAAGGATGAAAACCACGCCAAATGGTACGGTACGGTGCGCTACACAGCCGACAGTCTTTCCCTTGCGGATCAAGCGTTCTTTCGAGTATTTAGTACTGATTCCGTTTCATTTTTCATTTTTCGCTTATGCAACCCTGGATCACGTTTGTTCTGACCTATTCAGTGAAGTTTGGGACATAATACTCGTCCCTTTCCAACAAATAAAAATGACACCATAATTGCCCTCTGTATGATGGCCTTATTACTATAGCACAGCAGTTGTAACTTTGCATGGACCACCTAGTTTTCCGGATGCAATCACGCTACGCCTTGTAGCATCCTCGTCCTTTATTCGAGCCTATGATAGGATATTTATAAAGATGCATCTTTATGAATATGTGAATATGCGATGAGAAATATTTTACACTCTTGTACAAATAGCCCATGTGAAAGCGACGTTAGTGGTCATGCTTAAGATCACGGTACAGAGCGCGGGCACATACACTGAACGCAGTGCCATGTGCGTGCCTTTGTACAAGTACCTTCGCGCAACATTACCACGTTAAGGACGCGCCAACTAGCCTAAAAACTTCACCGGCAGTGGCTATGCATTCACACCATGGCTTCACGAGCAAACTAGCATGCATAATTCGATATGTCCAAGTTTGGTCACACTTCTCTCGGCTAAAAATATTGAAAAGTTTGTACTCAGTAGCCACACTGCAGCAGCACAACTCAAAAAGACGGATGGAGCGCTAAGGTTGGCTATGCTCCATCAGCCAATCACAAACAAACCCGACGTGATGCAATCATCTCAACGTGGCATGTTGGGTAATTTTGACTACTTTAATGAAGAATTGGCATTTATTTGTCCAATCCTAACGGACGACTGAGCAAGTATGACCACGTTCACTTATACAAACATTTTAGCAGCCTTCCCTTCATTTTGGTCACATGGAAGAGTTCGAATAAGAACTACGCGAGGGATTCGAGAGGAACCATGGCTGGTGATTCTGAACGCGTCGAAGCAACCTCACTGCAGACCTGTGCTATCTTACTATAAGAGAAGTCTGCAACGATTACTCGCAGTTTGTAAACACCATCAAACCACTTCAGATACAACTTTTTAAGGGTCACTGAGCATCCCAGCTTTGACGTTGCCCTCGCTCAATGTCTTTCGCTGGTCGGGCGAGTTAGTGCGACAATGGGCTTAGTATGCCCTCAGGTCAACAAGTATTCTTACCGAGACATCCATTTCAATGCTATCGTACAACGCCTCCTCTGGCGCCGACGAATACACTCCTCGAGCGTTTCTACTCCTGTGCTTCGGCTCCTCTGATATCTAACACGAATCCGACTGCGACTTTCCGTGGATAACGGACACAGATAAGAGGCAAAGGATCTACTGACAACAGAAATGCGTGTAGTGGATGTGGTGTCTGCGTCTACTTGAGTAGGCTCAACCGACCAGTGATTGTCTTAGGTGTCAGCGCGCAGAGCAGCAATTCGGTGTTTTTGCAGGTACGATGTTCAACCCAGAATGCTACGCAAAGTACGCCCATTACGTGAGCCAGTTAGACGAAGGGGTATTAAAAAAGGCACGCTTCCAAAGTCCGTTGACCGAAGATCAGCAAGTACTTGAGGTCGGGTGTGGCCCGGGACACTTCACACGCCAGTTTCTGCTGCCTTATTGCCAACCATGCCGAAGAATAGTAGCGGCGGACATCGATCCAGGCATGGTGGACTTCGCGAAGGAGAATTTTTCGCACGAGGCAATTGTCTACGACATCCTCGATATCACCACTCCAAACTTGAGTCCGTTCCTAGAAAGATACGGAAAGTTCGACAGGGTCTTTTCGTTCTGCGCTTTCGACTTGATTCAAGACCAACGGGCAGCAGTATGCAAACATTGCCAAGTTGCTTAAGGACCAAGGTGAATGCTTGGTGCTCGCTTTCACCCGCCTCGATGACGCGGACGTCTGGGCGGACGTGTGCAGCACGCCTCAGTGGAAAGGGCGGATACCGGTAAGCGAACCGTCGGCCAGACGTACAAGAGCTGTACGCTGCCTTTTAACTTTTTACTTACAATGAATGTTCCCAAATTGGAACATGCGAACAGGGATTTTTTATTAGCTTAACTAATACGTCATACATTTTGTGTTGTAACGGAAGACGTAGCAGTGATAATTTTTATCATCGCAACATTTAAATACAGTAAATAAACCTTCGCGAACGGGCATATACTCGGTTCTGTCACTATATGCAGCGTATCTGTGTCCTTGCGCTTGAAAAAAAATAATTTTTACAATGAACGAGGCACAACGAAATATGGATTGGTGGTTTACAAGTAATAGACACTGCAATATAGGAAGAGCCCCTCCATGTTCGCGGATTGAGAGCTTTATACGGATGTTCTTGGCTTCAATCCAAAAAAACATGGTTACTCGTCGAAAATGTCGCTGTATTTTTGTCAACAATATTTTAGAAGACCCTAACGAAATGCAAACATCACTTTCATTTTCTTGTTCGATGGATCCGACTGTGGCATGTAAAGTGTTAGTTTTCTTATTGGCGCTTGCGCAACAACGTAAGAGAACTTCAGAACCACACGCGCTCCGACTGATTCGTTCGGGACTCGGGCTGAAAACGCTCGAGAAAACAGTACCACCCGAAAGAATGCAACGGCTAACTATAATTAAATGTTATTGGTGCGGAACTTTAAAATCAGTTCAACAACGTCCCTGTGTACGAGGAATGTCGTTAGAAAGTAGTTTTATTTTACGCGTATCATTTAACAGCCAAGCTGTTAAGCATGGCATGAAAATGTCCGACCATTAGATCACTATCACCACCATTAGTTCTGCTCCCCAGAACCTTGTAATCAACAGGGGTTAGGCTTCCGGATTTTAATTTGCCTTATACATGGTCAACTTTCTGACAGAACGAGTCTCAACTGCACAATATCGCACGCGGCAGGAGCTTTGTGCTTACTCTCGTGTTTACTAATCGCACAACTCCACCTCCTCCGAATACGTGGCGAATATTCAAGAGTTGTGATACCGGAGTCGACGTCTTAGCAGGATAGTTCTAAAACAATTTATTTTGTCTGGCTCCATTATCGTAGCGCTATGCCGTGGAAATAACGCGTTATGCTTTATATCTTCGCGTACAGGACCCACGAAACCTTTTCAATGCCTCCTTTGACTTCGATCGCGTCAAGTCCGCAACCCAGGTTGAATCCGAGGTCAGGGACACACTACGTGGAACCGGGTTGCAGTGCATCTCCTTCGAAGTTGATGAGTCATCGTGGACGTACGACGACATGGACACCGCTGTCGGTAAGCTAGTCGATTCCTTGTGAACACAAGACTCTTGGAAGAACACGAAAGAACTTATGCTGAAGCCACATATGTTGAACACGGTTCATCAAATTGAATTGAATCCGGGAAATCCCTTGCGTTGTGGGAATAGATGTCACGCGAAGCAGTCAGTGAAGAACTGCCGACGCCGCGCTGCTTGGCTTGGAGCTTAATCTTACGGCTAGAATCGACGCATTTGTGTAAGTTTAGTAGTTCGTGCACAACGTTGGCTTACCAGGTTCGCCTGCAGTAGTACGGAGCCTAAGGGTTAGCGAAAACCTAAAGAAAAACATCTGCTTCGTAGCACCAAGCTTCAAGAGAAAAAGTTGTCTCTAAAAAGGCGTCAACGTGCTTCAATCCTGGACGGTGCCCTTACACTCTTAGCACGGTAACCTTTAGTTTATTTTATAGGTACACAAAAATGGAAAAATATGCTCCTTTATAAAGGTTAAAGTGCTTTAACCTTTAGTAAAGGAGCATATTTTCACATTTTTGTGTACCTATAATATAATCTAAAGGTTACCGTGCTAAGGGTGTAGGTAGGACTCAAACTCGCCTAATTGTGAGTCCTGTCAAGCTACCACGAAAACCGTATCGTGTTATTTCTCAATCTGCAAGGTTCCTATGCGACAATTGCAACCACCCTAGAAGGCAGTTGGGCCCGTATTCGAATACATGAGGAGGGCGACTTTCTTATCCACAGATAAGCTTTATTTCTAACAAATCCTTGTGTATTTATGACTCTGTACCACAAATAAGTGGCTCGAGATTTCTGTCACCATTCTTTTAAAGCTATACCTACCGGTTTGCGGAAACCAGGAGCGTTTTACGAAGAGTCCGCTGATGATCTACTATAGTGCGTTTCACGCATCAGGTGAAAGGCTCTAAATGCCATGCAAGAAGTTTCCCCTACAAAGAATGTGCAACTCCGCGCGTCTCAGAGTCACCTTTCGTCGTTGTAATGCTTGTGCGAGTGCTTAAAGGCCTACACGTGAGGCGTCGCCTCCAGCTGTAAATTAGAAACGGTCGAAAAGAAACGCTTAGAGATATAAAACAGCAAAGGTAACAGCGTGTCACGGAGCTGCTTATGTCTAACACCCAGATAATACTGATTTCTTACTCAGTATCAACGCAAACAAATCAAATTGCACGCGACAAAAAAAAATGAACTATTTCTAGTGCGAACAGATATATTGCAAAAAGTATCCCTAGTTTCATGAGTATTCCACCAGGTGCATGAAACGAAGTATGCCCGGTGTCCAAACTATCATGCACCAAGTTTTCTTAAAATATCTGAGCGCTGTAGCGAAATAATCTCGATTATATCATGGTCTTAGTTGTGTGCACGCTACCACTATTTTTTCGTCAATTACTGTCAATTGTTCTCAATTGTTCAACTTCTTAAATATAGTTTTCATGCCCTACGTGTGACTGAGAAAGTTGTAGGCCACGTTAAATACCAGCCGAATCAAACATTTATTTCATGTTAAAATTGGTCAGGCTGTTTTTGCTAGAAAGAACAGAAGCCCCCGAAATACGAAATAAATGCACGCTCACACGCCGCTACTCTATCTCACCCGAGCGATATTTGATGGAACCACGGATGCACGCATTTATTGCCGAAGTACGAAGGCTTTTCGTCATTTAGGATGGTTCGATAGCTTTCGCGACTTGACTTGCAGTGAGATAAGACACTTCGCCTTCACCGAAATGCAGCAGCCGCAGCCGGGATTCGATCCCGCGGCCTTCTGATCAGTGTGGAGTGCCATAACAACTATGGACCACGGCGGCGGGGCGTGATGAAAAAAAAAATAGTGGTAGCAAGTACACGCGACCCGCACCAGGATATAATTGACATGATTTTGCTAGTGCTCAGATATTTTTTAAAAACTTGGTGCATGATAGTTGGGAGACCCTGTGTACTAACTGTGAGAAAGACAACACCATGATCACAACCGGAGCTCTATGTACTGGTACCTATAACGTTCTGACTAATGGCAATGGTCCCAGCTGTGGCGCTAGCATTTGCACTCTGCGTTTTCCTATACCATTTTTCACAACGCAATGATATTCAAGATCTCCTTAGCTAAGTTATCTATGACGGTTCGCTTATTAACGCGACAACATTTAAAAGATCTGGCTGCAGAAATTTCGGGGTCGGCGTCCGCGTGTGCGTCAACGGCAGAAATTATGATCTCGAGCTACTGCCACGTTTGCCGAAGCGCCCGAACACGCAAATCTTCCGCCATAGCACAGGCGTGTTAGTGAACAAAATTCAATTTCTCAAAGTAAAATCCGTCAGAAAAATTTTCAAGTACGTCCCAACTAACACCTACACATGATAGCTACAGGCTGTAATTATAATGTACCAGAAAAGGTTCTGTTACGAGGAGCCGATGCGGACAGAGTCCAATGGCGCTGTAGCGTTCGCTCTTCAAGGTGAAGCTTGAAGGAGTACTTGACACGAACATTAGACATTTTTGTATTGTTGCTCTCAGTAAAAGCTCCGAAGGTCCGAAGATCCGAAGGTCGCGGGATCGAATCCCGGCCGCGGCGGCTGCATTTCGGTGGAGGCGAAATGTTGAGGCCCGTGTGCTGTGCGATGTCAGTGCACGTTAAAGAACCCCAGGTGGTCGAAATTTCCGGAGCCCTCCACTACGGCGTAATCAGAGCTGGTTTTGGGACGTTAAACCCCACAAATCAATCATCAAATCAGTAAAAGCTTCAGTGCGGAACGGCAGTTATCTTGAGCGCAGTGAACACAAAGACAAGAGGGAGACACTACGCACACGCGCGCTGTCCCAGCAAGCCCAGCTGCCCACGCTTGTAGGATCCGATGTAGAGAACCTAAGAAGGTATCGTGGTGCTTCGGAACGAAATCAATATATCTTTATATAGCTGCCGTAAAGCCCACTTTCGGTGTAGATTTCGAGGGAGGTGTTTCATAGCGACGTGTCAACACAGTAGGACGTAGGTGTAAACGTAGGTGTAAACGTAGGTCTAAGTCACGTGGGCACAGCAACTGGTGACGAAGTCGCAGCAACTCTGTTGGCTACCGTAAGTTTCACGTGGTGAACACTGACAACCACGATTTCGTTGTTGCCCAGGGACACTGTCAGAGGTTTTAGAGATATTTAGATGACTGCGTTCACATGTCATGTTGTTCATTGCGATTGGGCTGGCACGCAAACGCCGTGAAACGAGAACCTTAAAATTAAATAGCTCATAGGTGCCTCCTAGCTCCGGTGTGTGCAGGGCATCAACAATGCAAGGCAAGAAAATACATAAATTTCCCTTTTGCGCTCCCTCAAAATAGCGTCAGTACATTTTTAACCGTCCTCCAACTATTTCAGCTTTTGTAGTGGAACGGGTGCACCATGAAGCAGGATTTCTAACTATTCTACGTTGTCTGTTTACGCATTGCTTACCACTTCAAGACTTCTACCTACCTTAGCATTCTTTCTACTCTTTCCAGACATGCTCATAACAATCATCCCCTTCAAGGCCAGCGTCCCCGCCGAGGAGTGGACAGAGTTCCGAAATCTGGTGACAGAAATAATGCGCCGAAAGTTGTCTACGTCTTCGGGACAGCTTCCGACGGTGAAACTTCGGTTCTACGTCGTTCACGCCCTGAAATCTACGCCTCAATGAAGGCGCTGGAAATGTCTCAAAATGTATCAAATCTTTCTAAATAAACATGGAAGCGTTAAGTATGTGTCCTCGACGCGCCATCAACGTTCCAAGCACTGTGCCGACGTGTGTGCATGCGCGTCTACCTCCACAAATCAACAGCGCGGACATCCAGAGGCATGTTGAGCTAAGTTCACTCACCAATCATACTCACAGTTCACTGTGTCAAGACACTTGTGAACTTTTCTCTTCGTGAGCAGGATTCTTTGCAACAAGCTATATGCAAAAGCCAGCTTACCAAGACCAAGCTAACAACTATTCCCTTATGCCGGCGTCACCTCTAAACACAAGTGCATCGCTGGGAAAAACTTCCTTCAGAAGTTGAAATATCCGGCGGGTCTCACTCATTGTGGGAGTCAATGCCATGGGAAGGAGTCAGCGAAAACGTTTCTCTATGCTCAATTATTTGGGGTTGAGTCGTGCTGCGAGCACTCTGTTCAACCGGCCGACCTAAGCCAAACGAACTACTAGTACACTGGTGGCACAGGGTCATAAACGTCAACGTCATACAGAACAAAGGAAACTTCAAGCCTATTCGAGACAGCATATACATACATAAGCGTGATCCGCAGCGTTCATTTAATCGAGAATACACATTGGACTGGTTTTTACATTAGTAAATTTAAAAAGAGCCAGGCCTGCGCGGAAGCGCATGACAGTGTCAGCGTAAGCTGGAGGACCGATGTTCTTAGAGGCCATTTTAAACGCTTGGGGAAACTAGTGCAACTAGAGGTGGTAGGTATCCCCTGCGCCATAACGATCATCATTTCGCCAAGTAGGGAAGTACCCACTACGCCATAATTACTGCGGTAGTATTGTAACGTGCAAATCTGTATAACTGTACATCTTAGAGAGTCTCTTGGCGTCGTCTTTAAATACAAGCCGACAAAAGCCTCGACTTTGTAGTCGGCTTCAAGCCAACAGTAATAAAATGGCCCTAGAGACGGCGCAGGAATCGAGCAAACGCGGGAAATTTGAATTGAATTCAGCGAAACCTCCATTGCATCCATCGCGGGAGCAGTAGGAGGGGAGGGGAACAGCGTGAAGATTGGAAGTGGGGAGAAGAGAGGGTGCTACTTATCAGAGGCAGAAGAAGACTATCGTCTTTCAACGTCATTTGCAGTGAAGCAAGCGAAGCGAATCTGCGGCGATTTTTATAACCGTTTTATGATTCTCTTTGTAGGCACATCGCTTATCTGGAGATTCATTGTAGACAATGCTTTCCGGTAGTATCCGAGCACACGTGGAGTACCGACCGCACGGCCTTCCGGATAGGCTCGTAAGTTCTGTCAACGCATTCGAAGATCCGGGATCCGATTTGCACATGGCTCCCATGTGAAAAAATGAGATTATTGCGCTCCAACTCCAGCGCCTCCGTACCGTTGACAGTATCGCACGCAACACTTCCACTCGAGGTCATTTCTTCTTGTTCCCAAGTCTCAACGTGACAGCCCCAATACGGATCATGCGAGGAGACGCGGACCCTTAAGACCTTGCTCGTAAAAAGGTATTGGACACCTAACGTCGGGTCAAAAACAAAGAAAGAGACGAATAAGTTGGTACTAACAATGAAATACCGCAGCGCTAGGCAAGGGTCCTGGATAAAAGGGCCAGCTAGCGAGCCCCTACTTATTTTACACCTTCCAAACAAGCTCGCCCAGTCGCACGGAAGGCAGCGTCGATTACCATTAAAATAATTAATTAATTATATTTAGCTATCTAACTAGTTAGCTAGCTAGCTAGGTAGCTAGGTGCACTTCACGAATATACCAATAAGACGTTTCGTACGCGGAGGTGGACATGAATTGCAACATAACACAATTAACAACAAATACAACAATATACAATATACTTAAACACGAAACAATAACGCGGGAACTATGCGCAATTATAGAGAATATAAAAACATAACAAACTGTAAACATCAGTACCTTCCGGATAAGATACCACTCTAATCGACAGTAGCAATGGGCGTTGTCACACGCAAAAAAAAAAAAAGTCCTGTTAGTTTCATTGACGATAGTCTAGGGATACGGTTCCATTCCTGTATTGCTTTCTACAAAGAACGAGGCATCAAACGTGTGTGCCTTCTTCGATCGCGCTGGGATATATTCGTATAACCTCTTACTGATAAAACTGCGCTGCGCACTGCGCGGGCGCTCTGTCTTAAAAAAACTGAACATATAAGAGCAGTCCCCGCGCCGGATTCTTGGCACATCACCATTCCTCTTCAGCTCCTGAGCGTCACTTTCTGAGCTCGTCGACTCGTCGCAACCAGCCCTACGAAACTGCGCCTCGGTCCCGCGGTGATGCGGTAAGCCGGCTCTTACAAAGGTGCCATATATGGCGATATCGGGTATTCGGCATAACTGGCTATATATGGCTCGTGTCCGTACGTAGCCGCGTTTGCTCAAATCGTGATAGAGGTATATGGGGCGATAAAAGACCTACACGAAGAACGCCATGCATGACTAACATGCATTGACCAAATATGGCCACATGTGGACACGTGTCATATATAGCCAGATAGGCGTATATGGCCAGATATCCATATATGGCTATATGTGGCACGTGTCGATATGTGGCTGTATTTAGCCAATACATGTCGGTCTTACATGGCATTCTTCGTGTAGGTCTTTTATTGCGACATGTGCCTCTATCACGATTTGAGCAAATACGGCTATATATAGCCAGATATGCCCAATGCCTGTCGCATATGGCACTTTTTTAAAGGGGTGAGGAGCGCTGAATTCACTGACGTCGTATCACGTCACCGAAGTGGTCGTATCCACGATGACGAGCTACCGCCTACGTTCTACGCAGCAAGTACAGGGCGGGTGAACGAGAAATCAAAACAGGCTGAAGCGGCCATGACAAGATTGTTCAATCCCCTGTAGCTTCGTTATTACAGCACGTATTCGCGAGATTTTTGCGGCATCGTATTCATCTCGTACAAGTGCGCAATTGTCCCTACGAAACATGCTTTGGACCTCAGGGATAATTAGCGGCCCTTTAAGTAATTTAAACAAGTTTACTTTGCTCCGGCTATCCAGCCATCGGCGTGCTGGTGGGGCGCCTGATGAGTTTCGGTATAAGCATGAAATCCCGCCGCTCTGGGGACTTGCTTGTTTGCGTTCATAAACCGGCTTGTGGCACAGCGCTGTAGTAAAGGACAAAGAAGCAAAGAAGCGCACACAAACGCTATCACCCGTTGTGTTGCTATCGCACAATGCTCCTTTTAACGTGTACAAAAGCGGCCAATTCGGTCCTGGAGTGTGCCTATCTGTGTACTTCCACCCGTCTATGATATAACGATAAACCTTTAGCTGTCTACATAGTGCTCGCAGACTACAATAGATGAATAAGTGGATCGACCTTTGACAGCATGCATGCGCATACTTAAGAGAACGTTTCCATCTCTTTAAAGGGGCCCCCTACATTTTTTCGACTGGCTTCCGAAGCACTGAAGCGTGTGTAGCATTGAACACTGATGGGAAAAAAAAGTCAAAAGAATCATTGCAAGAAAACTGAACTTGTTACTCCGCAATGTCAAGAGACGAGCAGAAAGCCCGAAAAAAAAAAACGTTCTCTTTCGCACATCGCTGTCCCACTAATGATGCGGGTTGCTTCCAATCACCGCGCGCCTCTAGTAGTGAGACACGAGAAATTTTGCCTCATGGTGGCCTGTACGAAACCTTTTACCACCAGTCTTCCTGGCAGTGTTGTCATTGCGGTTAAAACGACCAGCCTGTGTCAATAAGAAGCTCCAGTTGGTTCCAAAATGTGGTGGAAAAAGCAGCGCGAACACAGGGACGACGAAAAAAAGGCACATACACCACACCACGGAGCGCCTTTTCTTTTGTCGTCCCTGTGTTCGCGCTGCTTTTTCCACCATGCTTGACCAACTAACCTGCAAATCCATCCAAAATGTGACAGTTCTAACAGGTTTCCTTTTGCATCGCACGAAGTATGGGCAATGTTTATGTTGCATACCGAATGAGTCTCCAACCCTCTCAACTAGACCGGTTTTCGGAACCGATTCGGCATGGTGGCACCTCTTTCCCGCTGCATGCAGAAAAAAAGCATAGATAGTATCACCGCGCCGCTTCAGCTGCCACCTCAGCTAATAAAGCCCATCAAAAAAGCGATGATTTTTCACGCTTGATGACGTGCTTTTCACGCCACCCAACTAAAACAACCTGAACATAGCCGTTTTTATAATGTTTGTGCTCAACGGCCTGACCAAGCAGGCATCACTGCAGGCCGCATGTGAAGATTTCGCATAACAAGCCAGTTAGTATGCACAGCCGCTGTCGTAGCCACAGAACCGGGAATACCACAGAACACGGGTTAACGTGAAAGTTAGTCGCTTCATAGGTTGTTCGTTGTGACCACATCACTGTTCCTCACAAACGCTTGTCTAGTTCTGTTTCTACTAAGAAATTCTTTAAGATTATCTTTGCCTGTTGCTGAAGATGATTTGGAGGCCACTGTCCAAGTATAACTTTTGTAATATGAAAGGGCGCTTGTCCAGACTTGCGAGTTCCCTCTCCAACTTTCTTCTTTCATTTCCGTACTTTGTGCGCTCCATGAGAATGTGGGTAACGTTCTCGACTTCGTTACCACAGCTGCACTCAGGTGAGTTGGAAAAATGTATCCTACGGAGTAAATTATTTGTATATTCTACTGCCAGTCGAAGTCTGGGAATCGAAGTCTGTTTTGTGGAGGATCTGCGCTATTGACAATGTTCTCTGCGGGTCAATCTTATACAACAATGATTGTTTTGCCTTAAACTCAAACCATTTCTCCGTAGAACAGTGGGCTACACTTTGAGGCAATAGCTTCTGCTTATCTTTCGGTGCTTTCCCTCTTCACCTTGGATCCTTGTTTCATGCTGGGTTATGCTAAATGTATTATAAGACCGAAGTCCCTTTATCAATTTACGAGAGTGGCGCTCCGTTTTGGTGTAGAAAACAGTCAAAACGCGAGGGGCCCTACCACACAAATCGTCGTTTCATCGCTGCTTGTATTCCATTTCCCTCATGTCCTTGTGCGCACATGTTTCCATGCCAAAAGAATAACAAGTACTGCGGAATGCGTCGAAATCGCAGCGCAAGTACGTGGGCCAAAAACAATGTACAGTTTACTTTCTCACAGAACCTATCTTCTCCGACGGCGGCGGCGGCACCTAACGGTGATTTTCTGCATCGATATCGACGTTTAGTCACCTGCTAGGGACGGAACTTACGCCTAACATCAAGGTAGAGCATGGGGTCACAAAAACAACGACACAAAGAAAGACAACATACCGGCATTGCATTGTTCTCGCTTGATGTCTTTCTCTGGTCGGTCGAGTACGTCCTCGGGCCTCCGCGCGCTGTTACCGAGGCGCCCAAGCCATTTCAATGCTATCGCACAACACCCCCTTTAATGTCGACGACCATGAACGCTTCTATTCATGCCCTTGAGCCCCTCTAACACAATGCAAACTTCAAAGCGATCTATTTTAGACAAACGCCACAGATAACAAGAGCCGAACAAACGGTTCACTGAAAACAGACATGTCTTTACCACAAACAATGTTCGCGTCTACTTAAAGAGCCATGGCGCACGCGGGATTTCATCAGATGCAAGAGGGTAAAGTGGCACCGCTGTAGCCAGCGAACCCATCCATAGTACGATGCAGATCAATCCAGACAGCTACGCCAAGTACAGTCATTACCCTAGCCATTTAAACGATGAGGTATTAAGAAAGACGCGCTTCCTAAGTCCGTTGAATGAAGACAAGCAAGCGCTAGAGGTCGGGTGTGGCCCAGGACATTTCACCCGCCAGTTTCTGCTGCCTCACTGCCAACCCTGTAAAAGAATAGTGGCAACGGACATCCTTCCAGGCATGATCGAGTTCGCGAAGGAACATTTCTCACACGAGGCAATAATATACGACGTCCTCGATATCGCTACTCCTGATCTGACTTCGTTCCTGGATAGATATGGAAAGTTCGACAGGGTCGTTTCTTTCCTGACTTTCCACACGGTTAAGGATCATAAGGCTGCCTACGCAAACATCGCCAACTTGCTTAAGGACCAGGGTGAATGTCTGGTGACGGGTATGTCCAGCATCGATTACGCGGACGTCTGGGAGGATGTGTGCAGCATGCCCAAATGGAAAGGGCGGATACCGGTAAGTCAATAATCGGCAAGACAGGCAATGAACTCCAGCGATACCCTGCCTTTTAGGTTGCTTGTACAATGTTGCGTAACAACCTAAATTTTCATGGCCAGATGTGCCTTCACTTATTTATCGTGCATTTATTTATCGTCGTAAACAAAGTGGTTGTTCTCTCTCCTGTGCCGTATATTATTTTTTTTCATTTTGTTTTATAGGCAGATGTATAACTTCAAAGATTGCTGTTTTCCGCTGCTGCCAGGCACTGCCGCTCAAGCCCTATGAGGCTTTGGCAGGCCTGATATGTGTATTACTTTCTTATGAGATGTACTAGTTTGCTCAAGACTGAGTCTTTATCCTTACTCGTGGAGCTTTTTCCTTACTCGCACATTTCCTAATCGCATTGCTCTACCTCGTCCGAATTCGTGGCTATTTCAGTAAAAGCGATGTAAATGTCTTAGCCACATAGTTCTGAAGTGCATGTACATGTTTCTTTTCTTTCGCCCCTGGTGTTATTAGAAGTGCTTTCCTCAACAATCACTGGAGTCATTTGGGGCATGTAGGCCGATGCAGTGGCCAAACCGTTTCTTCTCATCTCCTCCTACAGGACGCGCGAGAAGTCTTGAACAGCTCCATCGATTTCAATCGCATGAAATCTACAAGCCAGGTTGAAGCCGAGGTCAGGGAGACACTACGTGGAACTGGGTTGCAGTGCATCTCCTGCGAAGTTCAAGAGTCATCGTGGAAGCACGACGACATTGCCAATGCTGTCGGTAAGTTGTCCATGCAAGGCAAAAGCAAAGCTGTTGGCCTTGTTATGCTAAATCAGTTTGTGAAACCACAAACCATGGATGACGGTACAGCGCGGAGAAATGAATCCTGCAGATCGCACGCATTGTCGCAATGCATGTCGTGCGAAGCATTCAGTGCTAAACTGTGCATGCTGTGCTGTTCGCTTTTAAGTCAAGCTTTACGAGTAGGATCAATGCATTTTTGTAAGTTGGGTAGTTGTGTGCACTGAGTGGGCTTACCAGGCGAGTCTACAGCACTGTGGCGAATAAAGGTTAACGATCGCTAAGAGACAAACATGGTCATTCATTGGTTTCTAGCACTAAGCTAAAAGGACACCCCTAAAGGTTTAATCCCGTAATGGAAAACGTGCCATCTTCTAGAAAGATGCTGGTTTCGTATTCGTAGCTCCATGCTAGATGAATTTCTCATCACCGAGATGTTTCTCATCACCAAATTTTTCATCACCGAGATTTCTACACCGAGATGTTCAAGATTTTCTGTACGTAAGTTATGAATCAGTCAGTCATGTATTTTACCACCGGAGTTGTTTAGCTCCTTAAGGGGCTAATAAATAAAAAATAACGGTGCAAAATTTTCGATTTTTTATGATTTGAAACATTCAGTAACATGTTCAAAAGAGAAAAATATTTGGGAAAACACTTCCCTTGTTTATAATAGTGACCTAGTGGTCATTTCTCACTCCTTCATATAATATCCCATGCCGGGTACATTTAGTAGTATTCTGAAATAAATTTCTGCAACTCCAGAAAGTAGGGAATAAATTTTATTTTGCCGTCCACAAAATGCACTATTCTTTCATAGTTCACTTGACACTAGGTGACGGTGCGATCCGTGTGGTGTCGTTCAGAGCACGGCACTCCGGAGAAAGCATTCTCGCACCACCTCCACCACATCCTGGTTTCCTCGCTGTCTGTAAAAACGCCATCACTATCTTCACATGACGAATCAAACAGGACAATGGCTTCCTCATAACTCACGCTTTCTCCTTCTGAAGTAGACAGGCTTCGCTCACGAGAACGCCACTCGGATGGGGCCATGCTTGCTCATAAAGCGCGGGAAACGCAGGACATTCATCTCGCCATCCCGTGTCGAAGTCTCATGAAATCGAATGTTCATAATGGAACCCGTGGTCACATCTATGTTAAGTAGAAAAACGCTGTTTCATAAGGTGAGCTTCACCACAACACCTCGAAACATTGCGGAAGAACCATGTCAGAGCTCGTCATGAGCAAAAAAGTAGCGACTGCTCATGACGAGCTCAGCTCGTCATACGCGCTTAAGGTGTTAGGGACCCGCCATGTCGGCGTCCAAGATATCCCGCTGTTACGCAGATGCAAAAGCGGACCCGCCCTTTGGTTTGACCCCCATGTGCGCTCCGCCTGGACCAACTATCCATACTCTCAGCCTCAGCCCCTTGCGCCAATAAAAACCCCATATCATCATCATCATCTCATCCTCAGCCCACTGACACATCCGAGTAATTATGCGAAGCACAAGAAAAAAAATCACAGCATATCCACGGAGTGAATGACGATGAGTGGGCGAAGCTCCGGAGGTTCATCGTAGATCGTGCCGAGTTCCGGATTAATTTAGTTAACGCGCACGCTACGAATCCTTATGGTTCAACTATGCACAAGTAAAATCTCCCACCGGCACTTCATTGCAAGTCAAGATCCAGTGCCTATATATATGTATGGGTGGCCGGTGAACGGTTCTCCAGCGCGAGCAGTCGGTATTTTTCAATCAAGAAACTCGCTAGAAGACGCTGCCTGCGCCAACGTTGTCTCTCGCGGGTGAAGGCGCGTTCTTCTTTGCGAGCTGGTAGCGCGTTCATCGAAGAAAGAGCGTTCCCATAGTCAACGCGCGCCTTTCGCTCTCTCTGTCTCTCTCTCTCTCTCTCTCTCACAAGACAGCAGATGGAAGAGTGAGAGAGCTCGCGCGCCGAGGGCGCGCCTCCCACACGCGCCCTCCTAGTAGCGCGTTCCTAGTAGGTAACGCGCTACTACAACGCACGGACAGACCCAAACCTTAAGGAGCTTCGCCCCTAAAGGAAGCCCTACAGAAAGTCTCTGGTTGCGCACAATGGAAAAGCGGATCTGCGTGAGCCCTCCACTTACTACACACACAACCTTGCCCTTAGCCCTCTCCTACATAATAGTGATAGGCAGATGTATAACTTCAAAGATTGCTGTTTTCCGCTGCTGCCAGGCACTGCCGCTCAAGCCCTATGAGGCTTTGGCAGGCCTGATATGTGTATTACTTTCTTATGAGATGTACTAGTTTGCTCAAGACTGAGTCTTTATCCTTACTCGTGGAGCTTTTTCCTTACTCGCACATTTCCTAATCGCATTGCTCTACCTCGTCCGAATTCGTGGCTATTTCAGTAAAAGCGATGTAAATGTCTTAGCCACATAGTTCTGAAGTGCATGTACATGTTTTTCTTTCGCCCCTGGTGTTATTAGAAGTGCTTTCCTCAACAATCACTGGAGTCATTTGGGGCATGTAGGCCGATTGCAGTGGCCAAACCGTTTCTTCTCATCTCCTCCTACAGGACGCGCGAGAAGTCTTGAACAGCTCCATCGATTTCAATCGCATGAAATCTACAAGCCAGGTTGAAGCCGAGGTCAGGGAGACACTACGTGGAACTGGGTTGCAGTGCATCTCCTGCGAAGTTCAAGAGTCATCGTGGAAGCACGACGACATTGCCAATGCTGTCGGTAAGTTGTCCATGCAAGGCAAAAGCAAAGCTATTGGCCTTGTTATGCTAAATCAGTTTGTGAAACCACAAACCATGGATGACGGTACAGCGCGGAGAAATGAATCCTGCAGATCGCACGCATTGTCGCAATGCATGTCGTGCGAAGCATTCAGTGCTAAACTGTGCATGCTGTGCTGTTTGCTTTTAAGTCAAGCTTTACGAGTAGGATCAATGCATTTTTGTAAGTTGGGTAGTTGTGTGCACTGAGTGGGCTTACCAGGCGAGTCTACAGCACTGTGGCGAATAAAGGTTAACGATCGCTAAGAGACAAACATGGTCATTCATTGGTTTCTAGCACTAAGCTAAAAGGACACCCCTAAAGGTTTAATCCCGTAATGGAAAACTTGCCATCTTCTAGAAAGATGCTGGTTTCGTATTCGTAGCTCCATGCTAGATGAATTTCTCATCACCGAGATGTTTCTCATCACCGAATTTTTCATCACCGAGATTTCTACACCGAGATGTTCAAGATTTTCTGTACGTAAGTTATGAATCAGTCAGTCATGTATTTTACCACCGGAGTTGTTTAGCTCCTTAAGGGGCTAATAAATAAAAAATAACGGTGCAAAATTTTCGATTTTTTATGATTTGAAACATTCAGTAACATGTTCAAAAGAGAAAAATATTTGGGAAAACACTTCCCTTGTTGATAATAGTGACCTAGTGGTCATTTCTCACTCCTTCATATAATATCCCATGCCGGGTACATTTTAGTAGTATTCTGAAATAAATTTCTGCAACTCCAGAAAGTAGGGAATAAATTTTATTTTGCCGTCCACAAAATGCACTATTCTTTCATAGTTCACTTGACACTAGGTGACGGTGCGATCCGTGTGGTGTCGTTCAGAGCACGGCACTCCGGAGAAAGCATTCTCGCACCACCTCCACCACATCCTGGTTTCCTCGCTGTCTGTAAAAACGCCATCACTATCTTCACATGACGAATCAAACAGGACAATGGCTTCCTCATAACTCACGCTTTCTCCTTCTGAAGTAGACAGGCTTCGCTCACGAGAACGCCACTCGGATGGGGCCATGCTTGCTCATAAAGCGCGGGAAACGCAGGACATTCATCTCGCCATCCCGTGTCGAAGTCTCATGAAATCGAATGTTCATAATGGAACCCGTGGTCACATCTATGTTAAGTAGAAAAACGCTGTTTCATAAGGTGAGCTTCACCACAACACCTCGAAACATTGCGGAAGAACCATGTCAGAGCTCGTCATGAGCAAAAAAGTAGCGACTGCTCATGACGAGCTCAGCTCGTCATACGCGCTTAAGGTGTTAGGGACCCGCCATGTCGGCGTCCAAGATATCCCGCTGTTACGCAGATGCAAAAGCGGACCCGCCCTTTGGTTTGACCCCCATGTGCGCTCCGCCTGGACCAACTATCCATACTCTCAGCCTCAGCCCCTTGCGCCAATAAAAACCCCATATCATCATCATCATCTCATCCTCAGCCCACTGACACATCCGAGTAATTATGCGAAGCACAAGAAAAAAAATCACAGCATATCCACGGAGTGAATGACGATGAGTGGGCGAAGCTCCGGAGGTTCATCGTAGATCGTGCCGAGTTCCGGATTAATTTAGTTAACGCGCACGCTACGAATCCTTATGGTTCAACTATGCACAAGTAAAATCTCCCACCGGCACTTCATTGCAAGTCAAGATCCAGTGCCTATATATATGTATGGGTGGCCGGTGAACGGTTCTCCAGCGCGAGCAGTCGGTATTTTTCAATCAAGAAACTCGCTAGAAGACGCTGCCTGCGCCAACGTTGTCTCTCGCGGGTGAGGACGCGTTCTTCTTTGCGAGCTGGTAGCGCGTTCATCGAAGAAAGAGCGTTCCCATAGTCAACGCGCGCCTTTCGCTCTCTCTGTCTCTCTCTCTCTCTCTCTCTCACAAGACAGCAGATGGAAGAGTGAGAGAGCTCGCGCGCCGAGGGCGCGCCTCCCACACGCGCCCTCCTAGTAGCGCGTTCCTAGTAGGTAACGCGCTACTACAACGGACGGACAGACCCAAACCTTAAGGAGCTTCGCCCCTAAAAGAAGCCCTACAGAAAGTCTCTGGTTGCGCACAATGGAAAAGCGGATCTGCGTGAGCCCTCCACTTACTACACACACAACCTTGCCCTTAGCCCTCTCCTACATAATAGTGATAGGGCTGACAGGCTACACAATAGCGATAGTGAACTTCACACCCTTGCTCCAACTCCTCTGTTTACTCATATTTCATATGCGTGGGGGCTGAGAGTAGCTTTTTTTTTTCAAATGTTTCGAATGTAACAAGCATACTGCGTCGATGTTGAGCTGTCTCTAGGTGCATCTCTTTTTCCCTTGCAAGACGTGAACCTTCCTTCCTAATTTTTTCTACTCTTTTGCAGACATGCTCATAACAACTGTTCCCTTCAAGGCATCCATCCCCGCAGAGGAGTGGACAGACTTCAGAAGTCTGGTTACAGAAGTACTTCAGCGGAAGTTGTCTACGCCTCCGGGAGATCCATTGGCAGTGAAAATTCGGTACTACGTTGTGCACGCCCTGAAATCTGCACCTTAGTGAAGGTGTACATCATGTCTCAGAAGGCGGAAAACCACGCTCAATAGATATGTGACTGTTTAGTATGTGCAATAAAAATGTGAGTGACCTGCCTGCCACGCTGACGGCTTCAGTTCGATTCCCGCACGAACGTAGCTAGCGTTCCTGCGATGTTAGAATAAAGGAATCGGAACAATCATAAATATGTTGCAGCTAAAGCCTTCTAAATAATATGTTGCTGAGTTAGTTGGTTCATTATTTGAGGCAATAAGTGTAAAGCTAAGTAGATGAGACCAAGATGTGGCGCCCGTGTATGTTGTTCGTTGTCTTTGTCTCGTCTATTTAGCGCCACAGCTATTACCTAAGTCGCTCCGATCTGGTTGCGCGAAATGTTAACTAGGTAATAAGAAGTATTGTTTCCACTTTAACCGAAGAGGAGACCGAGAATTTTCACGCACCCGTCTGGCGCGTACCCAATATGCCGAATTTTCACGTCACGACGAACATTTTATCTCGAGCTAGACAAGCGTCGCCGGTAGAAGAGTAAAATGCATAAATGTTGAGCGATAACTTGTAAAATAAAGCGCGTTATGGTAAGTTTAACGCAGAAAAATAATCGCTTACTCCACAGTTGTCTTTCTATTACGTTTCTGGGGCTGTAACGTGGGAGAAAAGGCTCGCTTTCATGGACCTAGAAGACCCGCGACAACTCGTCGTCAGGGGCCAAGAGGGCAGTTGAAACCAGAGGGTTCCTGGACTGAGTCCTCCCACCTTCGGGTGCCGCCGGGCATCACTCGGAGCGCCGTTTCGAAAATAAACGCTAATTCCTCCATTCCTCTGAAGCTGTAATCAGTCACTTTTTTTATTTACGTATGCTAGTCTGCTTACAATGCAACATCAAAGCGCCAAGATGTGGTCCTATAAATTTAAACGATCGACTTTTGCCCTGTTCCGTCTCCGCAACCGTCAGCGCGATGTTGTGGAATTATAGTATTGACCAAGAAGCTAGCTCTTCGTACTCGCTTGTGACTGTCTTGTGGCATTGCGTAGCAGGAAGCCGGGACGCAACAAGAAGGCAAGCGTACAAAAAAGATAGCAGCCCTTTCCATGTTACCACATCATTCTCCCTTTAACGCCGACAAAAACTGCCGCTTCCGTCCTGGAACGTGAATATTCCTGAACCGGGTGGTCCTTTACGGTAGGTAACACGTGAACGCGTGGTTTGTGGCCTCCGGCAACAGCGTGCGGCGCCAGCCAATGGGAGCAAAAGAACTCGCTGTCACTTTTAGCCGCACATATTCGCGGGCAGACCTGTATACCGGGAAGGTATTCGAGCCGTCTATATACCAGCCGTATACCGGCAATTCTGCGCGCCAGAAATACATGGCGCCCAATGTAGACGTATTTCCTCTTGATGCCACTTCCTGGCGCTGGTAAACGACCACCCCAAAGCGTCGATGATGCAGTATCAATCTGATCTTGCGTAACAGATAACAGCAGAACAACAAACTGGCCTTTTGACAACGCGCATGCGTATGCGAAGAGAATCTTTTCATCTCCTTAGCGGGGCATTTCTGTAGCGTCAGTGGTGGTCTTTCACATCAGCCTGCATCATCGTTTCATGCGAGAAATTTCGCAATCAAATGTAAGCTCAGTGGCAAGCTATCCCGGCAACGCGACCGCATCTCTATATGGGCATGCAATCAAAACGGTGGTTTGCATTGATTTATGTGGTTAAAGTCACCCTGCTGTACTAATTGTCGATTTCGTCATTTCTTATGGCGGTGTAGTAGTCGTAACGTGGTACGTGGCGAAATCCCAGCGAAGCAGGTGCGCAGAAAACTAGGCAATCGTAATTTTATTTGGAAGCACAAGCCATCTCCTGCTTCGACTGCTGTAGAACGCAACAGGGCTTTGCTGCACTGGAAAGGGCGTTACGTCATGTGACGCCTATGCCAGCGTTTATGCTTAGCGTAATGGTACAGCCCGAAGCCACAAAAAAAGAACACGCAGAGACGCACAACACAGTGCCGTTCTGTGTATTTGTTGAAGTGCCTTCGAGCCACATTATCGCGTTAAGCAAACACCAACTCGCCCAATAACATCACTTACAGTGACTCTTCGTGCAGTAACTAGCGACTCTGCGTGTCGTACCTGTCACCGAGGCGCCACGGCCGCTTCAATGGTATCGTACAACGCTCCCTTAACGTATCTATTCCTGCATTTTATTCACTCTAACACATAACACGAATCTCAAAGCGATCTATTTTAGACACGGGCCACAGATAACAGCCTAACAAACAGTGCACTGACAACAGACGCCCATGTAGCGAAAACAATGTTTCCGTCAACTTATAGAGGCATGGTCCACCCGCGATTCCATTAGATGGCAGCGTGCAGAGCAGCACTGCTATAGCGGGTGGACAGTTCCCAAGTAACAATGAAGCTTAACCCAGACCACTATGCCAAGTACAGCTATTACCCTAGCCAAGTAGACGAGGAGGTGTTAAGAAAGACGCGCTTCCGAGGTCCTTTGAACGAAGACCAGCAAGTACTGGAAGTCGGCTGTGGCCCGGGAAAGTTCACCAGAGAGTTTCTGCTGCCTCATTGCCAACCGTGCAAAAGATTAGTGGCAACGGACATCCATCCCGGCATGGTCGATTACGCGAAGGAACATTTCTCGCACGAGGCAATAATCTACGACGTTCTCGACATTGCCACTCCCAACTTGAGTTCATTCCTGGAGAGATACGGAAAGTTCGACAGGGTCTTTGCGTTCTTGACTTTTCACATGGTTCAGAATCATAGGGCAGCCTATGCAAACATTGCCAAGTTGCTTAAGAACCAGGGTGAATGCCTGGTGCTGGCTTTCTCCAGCTACGATTACGCGGACGTCTGGGCGGATGTCTACAGCACGCCCAAATGGAAAGGACGGATACCGGTAAGCGAATCATCGGTCAGACAAACAACGGGCGGTGTCCTTTCTTTTGATTGGTACGTAGGATACATCAGAACCTAACAGGAGAACAGCCTAACAGGATACATCAGAATGTTACGTGATCGTGCTGTTCTAGACTTAGGTCGAAAACCATTCTTTATCTCCATCTTTATCCGCGCATTTCGTAATCGCACCCTTCTATCTCGTCCGAATTTGTGGGTGTTTGGGAGTTTCAGTAGTAGCGAACCCGGTGTTGATCTCTTAGCCACGTAGCTCTCAAAGCCTAGTTATTCCTACCCTCTACAATTAAGTTCTTCCCTTTGTTTCGTGCCAGTAGTATGATGAATTCCCAACAATGAATTCTCAACTAACAATGGAGTCATTTTGAACAAGCGGAGTAATATGACGGCCAAACTGCTTCACGTTTGACATCTCCGCCCACAGGACCCGCGGAATGTTTTCAACTGCTCCTTCGACTTCAACTACACCAAGTCCACAAGCCAGGTTGAAGCAGAGGCCAGGGACGCACTACGTGGAACTGGTTTGCAGTGTGTCTCCTGTGAAGTTCAGGACTCATCGTGGAAGTACGACGACCTGGACTCTATTGTCGGTAAGTTGTGGATTCCAGGTGAACATAAAGCTGCTTGACTTCAATCATTCCTACGGTAAGTCAGTACTGCGGAATCCACAAATGAACAAGACAGTCCAGCAAATGTAAATCGATCTGGCAGATACCACGCATTGTAGGAATGCACGTCATACCAGGCAGTCAGTGAGGAACTGCTTACGCCGTCCTGCTTGGCTTTGAGCGAAGCTTCCCAAGTAAGATAGAAGCATTTGTGCAAGTTGAATGGCATAATGCACAACATGGGCATACCGGCCATGTCTGCATGCAGTATGGCACCTAAATGGTAGCTCAAGCTGAGAGAAAAAAAATGGTTATCTACTCCTTCGTGGCACTAACCTACAGGAGAAAGAAGCAGCCTTAATTTTATAGCGAAGTCTGCGTAGCTCAGTGAAGCCAGTGAAGCCTTTCTGTAGGGCCCAAGTAAGAGCTTCAATGAAGGTCCCTTCGATCAAAGTTCTCTGTTTAACAAAAACGACTCTCCTAGAAAGACGTTGGTCTCATCTTCTATCTCCTGACCCGGGCGAATTTGTCATCGACTGCTAAGTTTCATTTCTGAAAAGTCTGCTTAGTACTGAAACCACCTACTCTCACCTTAGTAATACAAGTAGGTGGCTGGCAATGTTTTTTTCTCTCTTGTTGGACTTATGCGTGGCAGTTTGTGGAAACCAGGCATGTTTTCGGGGAATGTTAAACGATGTAGTATGCTAATTGTGATAACGACAATGTCATGGTCACACAGGCACGCAACGCCCTGCAACTAACTAAACACGTCATGCATGAGCTCTATTGCCACACCTACGTCGCTAGCATATGCTCTTCGCTATGTCCGAGACCGTTATTCTTAACGTACATTAAGAATAAAGGTCTTAATTCGGTTCTTCTTAATTCTTAATAACGGTCTCGTTATTCTTAATGCACATCATTACATGACGTACGTCATGTAATTCTATAACATGGTGATATTCGATATCTCCTCCACGTAAGTAGTCGATCGCTCACTCGTTTGTATTTTAAACCTTCCAATCGTAAGGAGCACATTGCGAGCCAATGCTTTCAATCCATTTTATATTGTCTGCTGACGTTATACTTATCGATGCAGGTCATTGACCCTCCTTCGAATTCTCTCTACTCTTTCCAGACATGCTCATAACAGTCGTTCCCTTCAAGGCTATCGTCCCCAACGAAGAGTGGGAAGACTTCAGAAGTCTGGTGGCATGAAATAATTCAACGAAAGTCGTGTATGGGTCCCGGACAGCCACTGACAGTGAAGTTTCGCTTCTATGTCGTCCACGCCCTGAAATCTACGCACTAATGATGCAAAGAGTGTCTTACAGAACGCAAATCATGCAAAATAAAAGATAAATTCTTCTTGTGTGTTGTAGCGAGGTGCTCTTTTTTTGCGAGAAATCCGTGCTTAGCTCGAAGCCTATTACTAATTCTGCAAAGGGTCGCAGGGCGCCTTGTCCATCCTCAAATTCGGTGAAATTCTGCAGACTTGACGTTTATTTTGCGTTCTCTGGAAAGCATCAGCAAATTTGTAAGTGTACTGAACAGCATTTAGGTGCACATCCTATTTAATTGTTGATCCTAGTGGTAAGCAACGTTAAGTACATTGTATTTACTTTGATATGTGTAATATTTGCTGATAAGCTATGATTATGTGGCTGACGACGTCGTGGAGGGCTCTGGAGTAACTTTGGCCACCTGGGGTTCTTTAACGTGACCTAAATTAAGTACGCCTCTGTGTGTGTGTGTGTCTGTGTGTGTGAGTGTGAGTGTGTGTGTGTGTGTGTGCGCGTGTGAGTGTGTGTGTGCGCGTGTGAGTGTGTGTGTGCGCGTGTGTGTGTGTGTGTCCGCGCGCGCGCGTGTGCGCGGTATTTCGTCCCCGTCGAAATGAGGTTTATTACGTAATATACTTCCACGTCTTTTATGGCCGTCCATCATCACTGACAGTATTATAAATTAATAAAAATAATAAAAATAACACGATAATATTCCGCTGTGTAACCCCAGGTCTTGTACGATGGGTCACTGGTTAGACCGTAGGTGTTAACTGCGACCTAAACAGCGACCCATCGTACAAGATGTGGGGTTACGTGGCGTAATATTATCGTTGTTACAAAAGTCTCGCTTTGAAACGACGTACCAGAAACGTCTGCAGACGTCTACACAGCTCTGCGAAAATGTCCATCCCTCCATCAGCAAACCCGGTTAGCGTCTAAACTGAACTAATTTCCATTCCTTTTAAAGGTTACTTGTATTTCCGTCATACCTCTTACAGGATCGGCAGTCATTGCCATTCTATTTTATTGTGTCATTCCAAGACACGATCCATTCAGGAATCGCTCCCCTTATGAGCTCCAACTCGCAACCATGCTTCCATGCTTGATCGTGGTTATGTCGGTGTCCATAGTTACCTTCCTAAAAGTAGCAAAATTTTACCGTGCTTGAAACGCTTAATTTATAATAATGCCCACTAGCCTTAGCTAACCACCGTTCGTGTCGGCTTTCTTTGTATCCACGGAAGTACATACTTCCAGTGG
Source organism: Hyalomma asiaticum (assembly GCA_013339685.2). Taxonomy (NCBI): domain Eukaryota; kingdom Metazoa; phylum Arthropoda; class Arachnida; order Ixodida; family Ixodidae; genus Hyalomma; species Hyalomma asiaticum. The sequence continues at coordinate 22,853,371 of CM023490.1, forward strand.
TACCAATGGACCATTAAATTAGAAATTAGGCTGATGCTTAAGCTCCAGAACCTTTCTGTACTTGTCATATTAAAAAAATGGAGTTCTTTGCCGCCTCATTTTCTTTCAACTGCCACAAAACAATGTGGTGACTGCGCAATTCTAACTACCTTTCAGTCACTGGACCAGCACTCCGCCAAAGCTACACGCTGCTGTCTTTGGACCTCCACGTGTTCTTTCCCAAACGCCGGTTTGGGAAAGAATTTCGTGTATACCTCGTTTCATAAAATAAAAATGCGCGACTCTTAACGCCACTGCATTTCTTCTTTCGAGCAGAAAAGTGGAATGCTCTAAGCACGCGCCGAAGTTGCTTGAGCGGTCGTCATGACAAACAGCACTTGAAATTGTGGTTGCACGCCGTGGTTTGCACGCTGACTGACAAGTCCTCCGCGTTCCAAGCGAGAAACGCATATATAAGACCGGCAGGCAGTATTCACAATGTAATTTCTGCTACACAAAATAAGCAGCAATGAAAATCATGAACACTGACGTATCCGGGGGAGGGAGGGCGGGGTTCAGAGGTCCTGCCCCCCCCCCCCTTTTTTTTTTATTTACTCTATGACCCCGACAAGAGGACCTATGTTGCAAACATCCTTATGACATTTTAGCAGCTTCGAATGGAATTCACAGCATGCGCGCAATTTCATTTGCGTGTTGATGCCTCATGCTCAGCTGTGTGATTGATTTATTGATTGATTGGTTGATTTGTGGGGTTTAACGTATCAAAACCAGCCCTGATTATGACAGATGCCGTAGTGTAGGTCTGCGGAAATTTTGACCACCTGGGGTTCTTTAACGTGCACTGATATCGCACAGCACACGGGCCTCAACATTTCGCCTCCATCGAAATGCAGCCACCGCGGCCGGGATTCGATCCCGCGACCTTCGGATTTGCAGCCGAGTACCATAACCACTAGACCACCGTGGCGGGGCCTCATCTGTGTGCATCCCACTTCCACTTCCCATGATATAACCTCCCCCTCCCCCCCTTAGTTGTTCACATGAAATGCACTATTTCAAGCATATGATCCCGCTACTATAACCAGTACGGTATGCACGCATGTGTCGGCAACGTCGATAGCTTATACTTGTGACAATTTTCCGCGGCTTGCCGCTTTCACATTTCGCCACGGTAGCATGACTGCGATCAGCTAGACAATGAGTCGTAGCCTGTAGATACAACGCTTGCCGTCACGATGGTTCCTTCCGAATAGCGACTATTTTGTCACGCAGGTGACATCAGCGTAGATAAGCAAGATAGTCCAGTCTCCCATTGCTTTCGAAGCATTACCTACAGGAAATAAACATCAAATGACCTTATCATGGTGCGATAAGCGAAACGGCAACCGTGTTTATAACTGCAGCCTCAGAGCGACATCTGCGCATCATATCTCTATACAGTGGAATAGATCCGACACCATGAAGCCTGCATATGGCTTGTAATGTGCACACGTATGCGTACACATGGCGTATGCGTGTAACTAGCATATATATGACTCAGTATATGCACCCTCTTTTATAAACGCTCATGGTCATACGCACTAATTATTGCGCATTGAAATGAACTTATAGATCGCACTGCATCCATATGTAACAGCGAAACATTTCGTGTCAGCCTGAATACATTCTCGGATAATAGTGTATAGCATTGTTCAACTTTACTATCCATAGCTTTCGTTTTTTAGCTTTTTATTTATTGTTCCCCTGTTATGTGTCCGGCATTAGCTGTCACCGACACCCCCCCCCCCCCCCCCTCACTCAATACCCTTCAGTGGCATTGTAAGGTACTGCGAAAAAATTTTTTGCGCTGAGGGTTAACCTACCTCCAAAAACGACGGACCGATTATGCATCATGCTGTTTGGAAGCCGCGCTCGTTTTAAATCTGTCAGCCTTCCCTAGATCTTCACATTGCCATGAACGCCAACTCAATGTCAAGTAAGGTATTTTACTAACCAATCAGTCCACCACACCTGGACAATGTGCTGCATTCTGAAAAAAAAACAAGTATTTTCTTCCTCTCTATCTGTCGCCACGCCACATGACCTCTACATCGTTGTCACAGCAGCATTTCCACTGTCGATTCATCACCTCTTCACATCCACGTGCTGTGTCGCTATCGGCCTACACCTGCATCCTCCTAAGCGCTCGTGTCAACATTATCGCACAACGCTCTCCTTATCTTTGAGAAAAAACGTCGCCTACGCTTCTCGAAGGTTTTATGCTCTTTTTCGGTTCCTTTCAGGATATTATCCTGCTGACGCCACCATACCAGATATCTCCAAACATATACGATATTCTTTGAGGGAAACATAAAAGAAGGTTAAAAAACGTCTACACGCACTCACAGAGCTACGCTGTATGCTGTCCTACACGCGAGCACGAAGAGCAGCAGTCTTGCATCCACTGAGATAACTTTGTTCGCAGCAAGCGCAAACACCTACTCGGCAATATGAATTTCGACACAGCCGGCTTCGCGAGATTCGACAATCATTCCGTTCACTTCGCCGATGAGATCTTGAGTAAAACGCGCTTCCAAGGTACGTTGACCGAGGACGATCAAGTCCTGGAGGTCGGATGCGGTACGGGACACTTCGCCCGCCGTTTCCTGCTGACCCGCTCCAAACCCTGCAGGAGGATAGTCGCCACAGACTTCGACCCCGCGATGATAGACTTCGCGAGGGAACATTATTCGCACGAAGACATCGCCTACGAGATACTGGACATCGTCACTTCCAACCTGACTCCGTTCCTGGAGAGACACGGAACGTTCGACAGGGTCCTTTGTTTCTGTGTGTTCCACATGATTCAGGACCAGAGGGCAGCATACGCGAACGTGGCCAAGTTGCTGAAGGACCACGGCGAATGCCTCGTGGTCGCTTTCTCGAGCCTGGATACGATGGACGTGTGGCGAGATGTGTACAAGACTCCGAAATGGAAAGGCCGCATACCGGTAAGTTAAATGGACTGTCTACCGTCCTTCACTGATTTCCTGTTTATCGCAATAGAAAGCGCACATTCGAAGTGTACAAGAATGCGCCGGTTTAGCTGGGAAGTCATCAGAAATTTTTGAAACAGGATTTTTCGATCTTCGTGGTCACCCCTACTGTGTGCTATGGACGCAGTCAAGGCTCGTTACTTGGCCTTTGAAATATTATTTTAAAAATTACATTACTCTCGATTGTGAAATAACGCTACCATATTCGTGTCGAATACCACAGCAATGTCATAAATTTTCGTTTTAAAGCAGGATTATTGAGCCTTCGTAGTTATTGCTTGGTTTCTCGTTACACTTGTAGATTGATACTCACCACCGAGTATGACGCCACCGGTCCTCTTTTCACGGCTGTCCCATGGTCAGGTTAAAGATATTCCTTTTTCATCGGGTGCTAGCACGCTCGTTTCGTCAGTGTAAGGAAGTACCTCATTTTCACCACAACTGAAGACTTTTTCGAGCGGTAGACAGCCCCTCTAATCGCCCGCCATACACGATAATTCCCAGCGCTACTGTATTTTTTTTCTATTTCGCTATAATTGCCTGCTATATAAGCTAGCTCAAAACAGTACTGAAGAAACGTGCGCATTTCAAGTATTTGATAAAGCCTGGGAGGGTTGGCGATACCATGTCAGCAGGGTCCGCAGCGCACAGAAAAACGACATCAGCGACAACTGAAGGACACCTACACAGGCGCTGACTTCAAATAAGCTTTGTTGGCGAAACCGCCGTAAATATATCTCGTTCATATTGACACGTGCGGTTGTTTTCGCTTGTTTTAAAGAGAACGCCGTTACCACCTTCCTGTGAGTCGCGCGCTTGATTTGATTGTTTGCGGCGAGCGCCGTTATTGCTTTCTGTTACGCGCAACGCAGGCCGCGTTTGTCTTGCATGACACTTCGGGAACCGTGTCGACCTTTTTTGAAACTTTGCATGTCGGACGCGCACATTTGAGTGACTTCTGGAATTCCAGAGATAATGCGAGAACGCGTTATGACGTGTGTATAAAAGCAGACACATCGCGCCGCTAGTCAGTCTTTCCGTCGACCGACGACTGTTCACGCCGCTATTGCGGTGCATTGTGATTGGCTTTGTTTTGCTGGGCACAAGTTCGCCCAATGAACAGTTCCCCTCACATCGTCTTGACTTCTTCGTGCTTCTTCTTGAGTGCTGCGGGCGTCACGACCACGTGATAATATATTTCCGGCTGTCTCGCCAATGAAACTAAGCTGAAGTCAGCGCGTGTGTTGTGTCCTTCACTCGTCTCTGTCCTCGTTTTCTGCGCTGTGCACCATGCCAATTTCAACTGTTTAGTGCCTGACAATTTCCAACAGCACGAAAGACGGAACGCTAGTAAAGCAGAAAAGGGCGCTATGTTAGCGCCCTTTTCTGTCTATGCGGAGTACTAAGAAGAACACTGTCTATGCGGAGTACTAAGAAGAAAGAGCGTTGAAGTGTGAAATACCACCACCTCGTGGTCTATTTTCTTTTACGTTTTGCATTACCCCATCACATTTCTGAAGCTTAGTGCTTTGGCTTATGCTTTTCCATAACTACATATAGACCGGTGTGTAACGCCGCTTTTGAATTACAGGATTTCATGAACGTTCGTTGTCCGCCTGATGGAATGAACCGTCTCAAACATTTGTGTCTAGTTGAATAAGCACGGCTTGTCGCATCAGGCTAAAAAGGGCGACTCGCATTGCCCAAGACGCCCTTACTCTCAGTACCATGCACTATTTTTTTATCAGTTATGGACATAGCTTGGACAACCATCAAAACAATATTTAATATTAATGTCAACGCCGTTGCACGAGGTACTGGATGCTTATGAGATAGCAAGGTTCCACATTTTTCGATAACAAATCAGAACACACTCGACGGGAAAGAACTTCAGAATGCCCAATCAAACTTTCGACCTCAATCAAATGTGTGAGGTTTTAAACCCTCAAAAATTTGATTTCCGAGGCTTTACGTCCCAAAACCACAATATGATTATGAGAGATGTAACGGAGGGCCCCCGATATTTCGACCGTAGGGGTTCTTTAACGCACTACACCGACACCGGGCACAACAAGGGCCTCAACATTAAACCTCCCAAGAAATGCGTCCGCCGAGGGCCGGGATTCCTTCAAACGTTTAGCAAAGTTTATTTTTGGTCACCACCTGACGGTGCCACTTTGGCTATCTTGTGCAGTATCAGTACTGACGAGCCAATCTGTGCCGTTCCCGCTTACAGGACCCGCAAAGAGTCTTCAACACCTCTATCAACTACAACCGCGTCAAGTCGGCCTCCCAGGTTGAAGCCGAGGTCAGAGACGCATTGCGTGAAACCGGTCTGCACTGTCTCTCCTGCGAGGTCCGCGACTCCTCATGGAAGTTCGACAGCATGGAAACTCTTCTCGGTAAGCTATGGTGGAGTACATGTAAGGTTGTTAAACTCAATTACTTTGCATACGAAAATCCAGCAATCTTTTTCAAATTTTATTTCACTATGCCAAGATGTTGCCAAACTAAAGCGATTATATTAAAGAGTGTTGTGACGACAGCAGAACCGCCACTGCGAGTTGCCAAGACGAAAATTAGTGTGGTTCATGACCGCGGACATTTTAACTTGCCCAACATTACTGAGCGTTTGCTGGGTCTTTCTTTCTTGTAACTACTTCGCTCTTGGCCAATCTCCCAGAATGGGTGTGCGCCATTCAATTTGGTCTACATCTACGTCTACATCAGGCCCTGCGCCATTTCGGAAGCCACAGCTCGGCAGCTATATCTCGTTGTAAGTTCGCAAACCTTTTAACGATTTCGTTTTGAGTATTGTATGCCTCACTTGCTTGTGTACGTTCTTTCAATGTTTTATAGCTTTATAATTACATCGCGACGTACACACATTGTCACTGTTTAAATCGGAACACCATTTTCCTTTAACCACTATTATGATGTTTTCAAGTAGTTCAGACAATCCTGCAAGGGTTAGGTTGGCACAGTTTGATTAGAAACCTGTCGATATTCTTAAATAAGTAAAAATAGGCCGGCAACGAAACGGCGAGCTGCCTCGTTCAATGTGTACGGTGATGTCGCAGATTCCCCCGCCGTAATGTAAACACAGCACGCAGTTTGTGCTAGAAAAGAGAAAATGGCAATGGCGTCCGACGATGCACCGATCTGTGCCAGCTTTTCGGAGATGAAGAGAAACATAACGTTACTAAATGCCCTTGCTGTGCATGGTCAGGGAAGGCGGAGTGCCGCGAGACTAGCTCCATCGGAATTCCCTTTTCGTCATTCAGCGGGAATTTCGCGCACGATTTCAGCGTTCGATGAATTGCATTATGCTTTTGAGCGGCTACTCGCAGAGGTATGCCATGCAGGCTAAGACGTCATGATCACACGCTGACCAGCGCTCGAAGACACCATTCGTTAGCTCGCTACCATTTTTGAAAACTTTTCAGAAAGAAAGAAAGAAATTATAGTCGTACAGTTCTTGACAGTTCATCATTCTCGGAACCCATTTGTAACTTTTACTGGGATCAACAAACACCGAAACGTCGCAGGAGTTGCCCTTTAGTTGCCCCTGAAAAGGCAACTCCGGCGGTTCTTTCACGATGTTATCATACGGCTGTTTTCGTATAGTACTGATAGTCCTGTATCAGCCATGTCGGTTCAGTTTCCTCAGAAACTCACCAATAGTTTTCAATGACGGAATAAACGATGCGTTCGAACCGAAACCGAAGCGGGTAGACGTTTCGTGCAGCGTGTGCGAAGACGTCAGGGCTTCCCCGCCGACATAAATATAGAGCTCGTGCCGGCAAAATGAATGTAGCGGTGTCGTCCAACGACGTACTGAGCTTTTCTGAAATTGACGGCGACGATATGAGCACTGAAGTATCGCGGTTTTGCTTGAGAGGGCTCGCCTGCTCGGGTAGGCAGCGTCGTACGTAATGAGAGAAAAAAAAAAAGCAGTGATCCGCGTGAGAACCCGCTAAAAAATCTGTTAGATTCGTCTTTTTGGAAAAGCAAAATGACTTGCAATCGCCTGACTTAGTACCCACTCCCGAGGAGAATATTCATTGAATTTTCATTGAGATCAATAGACACTGAGAAATCGCCGGAGTTGCCCTTTAAGTAGACTCTAGAAGCATTTGTTGTGCTTCCTGTGTTCGTAATCCCTCAGGTCAACCTAGTGAATACGAACCTGACAAGATTCCCAACGGAACCACAATTTCATTTTACCTACAGTTCTACCAACTATGGCAAACAAACAGCTTACTTCAGCAGAAACCGTCTCTGGAATACCATACCACAGACAAAATCTCTCAGTCACGTGGCACATTCAAATAGAGCTGAGACCTTTCATCGCATCCATGACATTATATGAATAATAATTGTGGTTGCTTTTCTGCTTTTTTTTCCTTTGTCCCGCGGCCTATCATACCTACCTGTTCACAACTTTTCTTGCTGATTCGTCGCATCGAGATTACTTTATATTATTTAAAATTGATGTAGCTTCGATCTGCTTTCTTTTTGTCTCTTTTCTTTCGCTATTTTTTACCCTGCAGTCTCTCGGCAAATGTTTAGGAACATTTTGTTGATTTGCCCTTTTTTTTCACCTTTTACAATTATGGCTTTCGTTGTCTTTTTGCTGTTCTTACTTTTTGTTACCAAATTCCTTGTTTTGCCTGTGCTTTCTTTTTTACTGGTTTTCGCTACTGTTGTTTACTGCTTTAATTAATTTTTCTATATCAGCTACCACAGAAGGTCCCGATTCTGTCTCTGACTATAGCGCCTCTTTCTGTACACACAGAGTTTGTATTTCATTTGTTGCGAAGCAGAAAACCACTACTGACTTCTGTGAACACCTAGCTCCTTCTTTCTCCTCTTTGCAGACAAGCACATGTCAATTTTGCCATTCAAGGCAATCGTCCCCATCGAAGAGTGGGCCGACTTCAGAGATTTGTGGGAAGAACTACTATACCGACAGCTGTCCCCGACGCAGGGAAGGCCTGTGGCACTGAAATTCACATATTACGTCGTGCACGCCCGAAGATCCATGGATTAAATAATGAATGACCGAAAAGGCGTCTACTCAGAACATACTCATCAGGAACGTTGCGAAAACCGTCGGTGACGACTTTGCACACGTACGAATACGGTACCCTTAATCAGGAACTTAAGATGTTTGTTGTGTTAAACGAATGAGGCGTAGGACTAGTTCTATCTGTCGCATCGAAGGTGTTTATGTAAAGTTAACGACAACGGTGTCTCGCGTTTAAAGGTAGCTCAAGGAACGAATGCAAGGTAAGGACGACATCTACGCAGCACCAACTTAGCTCTGTGTACGTGTGGTGCCTTCCTTTTCTGTTCTTTACGCTGCCTTCGTACAGTTCCTTATGTCGCTTTTTTTCCCGCTTACAAACAAGTGGGCCAGAAATTCTCGGCCAAAAACAAAAAAAAAGAGCCAGGCATGCGCGTAACCGCAGGACAGTGGCAGCGTAAACTGGAGGAGCGACCTTCTTAGATGCCATTTTAAACGCTTGAGGAAACTAGTTCAAGTATACGGTGGTAGGTATCCCCTGCGCCACAACTCTGATCATTTCGCCAAGTAGGTAAGTACCCCTACGCCATAATTACTGCGGTATTGTAACGTGCAAATCTGTATAACTGCACGTCTTAGAGAGTCTCTTGGCACAAGTGGGCGAGAAATTCTTGGCCAGCAACAAAAAAGCTACGGTAAATGAGCTTGGCGAGATCCCTGACCATGCTATGGTATAGAGGACAGCATGCAAATCCTAATTATATATTCAGTGTAGTGAATACGCAAGAACACCGTACATAAGTAAACGTAGTGACACAATGCAGTGACAAGGTGGGCTACATCATAGGAAAACAAATGAAATTACCTTACATACACGGAAAAGGACTACGCAGTAGAAACTTAAATAACATTCAGCTCACTACATTGGCATGAATGTGTCCAAGTTCACTATTCCGGCTGTTAATTTTCTGTATGACGAGCCAATAACACAGACGTTTGTGGCAAGGATATTGGTAAACAGCACGTATGTTAAAAAGATCTGTAAAGGTTCGTCTTCATTCACGACAAAAGATTTTGCATATTTCTAATAGGAAAGTGTCAGCGCGTAATTATAGGTTCTAATTCCATCACCGAACAAATGTACGGCAATACGAACCAATATTAACCATCAGTTAGCCAATATTATCCACGACTAGTCGACGCTGGTCATCATACACACATCATTCGCAACATAGCCAGTCACTATCCATATTATCCAAAGCTGGCCATCACTCGGGCGCTGTTAACCACAGCTGACATTATCCAGCGATAGTCATTTTAATTCTATCCAATATTAGCTATCCCACAGCCAGCACGGGACAATAACTAGTACTAACTACTTCTGCGGCTGCCCGGTGGTCATGATGCTGATACAAGGAAATAAATACAACAGCCAGCACTAGAGAACCTCAGCGAGTGCTAGTTGTTCACAAGTAATCACGGTAAGTCAGAAGGGTGCTCTCGTGGCATCTGCAGTGGCATGCTTTCTTTCTGCGGCCGCTGACTGTTTTATCAAACTCTTGCTTGCACACACGTGCCCCTACCCAGGGACCAAGCCTCAGAACTCAGAAGAGTCAGTGACGGCAGGAATGCCCTACCGAATGCAGTGGGCCGATATTACAGTTGGCGCAATAATAAGCCAGCATATGACTGGCGATGCCGACATAGTAGTATAAATAGCAGTAGAACACTTCATTTGCTATTTTGACAATGCCCCAGAGGGTGAAGCTCTCAGTCCAGGGCCCTATTTGCTGCTGCCATTCGGCTGGCCCAGTCAATCAGCCGTCGCTGATCGTCCAAGGCTGTTCTGGAAAGAGCAGCATCCTACTGGAAAACGGAAGGGCTGAGTTTTCTAGGCTGTCCAAGAGGTTGGCGGCGTTCCCATGTAGAGTGGTACAGGTTAGGGTGCCCTCTACGGTAACGACATCGGTCAGGGTGCAGCGCTTGGTAAAAGGAGCGGCGGAGTGCAATGCTGGGAAGCGTATTAGTTTGGAGCTGCCGCCAAGCGGCCGCATCTGCACGGCCTTTTTTTTTTTTTCCAATGTGGTGAAGAGAACGTCCCACGGTACAGTCATCAGTGTACTATGCGTGTGAAATGTTTTGCATCCTTGTCCGGCTTGAGCTGTCCTTCCAATGGTGCCCCGTGGGAGAGGCCTGGAACTGTCACATGAACGTGCTCATTGCCAGGGAGAGCCGCATGCCCAGATATCTAAACAAGGTAGACTAGTGGAACATGTGCTTTTTCGTGCATGATTTTATGATCCATCGGGGATACGCGCCCTTGTGCAAGGTTTTGACATGCTTGCTGTGAATCAATTACAGTGCTGGTTAGTTTATCCTGAGGATGGTTGATGGCGACACGGGCTATAGCACACTCCTACCTGTCAGTGCACATTGTGGTCCTTCTCGTCGGCTACCGCTGCCACTTGCCCTTTGCGGTCAGGAAAATCTGCGACGCCCGTATAAAAAGTGTCACAGTCATTTTTCTATGCTTGGTGCAGGGCTTCCGCAAGTGCCGCGCCTGCCCTTTGGTGATGGGCATGCATACGTAAACAAGTTCTCGAGTATATGGGTCCCAGCAGACGCACGCGTACTCCGGTATTGCGCGAACGTGTGTAAAGTGGCGCAGGTCCCTAACTTCCTCTGCCAAACTGCTGAAATTACGTTTCAGAAAGCTCACTGTTCAAGCACCTTTGTTCCTAATATGAGTAACATGTCGATTTCACATTAGTTCGGCAGTAAACAAAAATCACCTAAATGTTTGCATTCAGCGACTCGTTCAGCGGACGCATTTCCACGTGATGATTGACCCAGGCGTGCTTTTGCCTTGGCGACAACTTCCCTGGGAAGCATCGGCGGAATTCCCGGCGGTGCTTTCGGGCGCTGCCATAATGCAGAACAGCGGGAGCGCAGAATTGCGATCGAATACCCTTGCATGCAGCTCCATCCTACCTACATCCATTATTCTAGGCTGATTGTCGTCAATACCCTCAATGCAGCATACATAAGCGATAACGGGCACGATTACTACAATACAGCAAACGTATCTGTCCCATGCTTTCCAAAACCTTGTGGTCTCTTGCTTCTCCCAGTGCCGTGTCACACTAGGAAAGCACCATTTAATATACTAGGGAGGCAAGGTGTTCCATCGCACCATCGAAGCTGACAGTGTGTGCTGTAATCAACGCAGGTATGGTCTTCATGAAGGGTTTGGAGACTGGGAAAGACTCCTAGAGATGCTGTCAGACCTGTTCATGGAGTAGTCTTATAAAACTTGTTGTGGACACGCAGCGAAGGCAACGGAAAGCCGAAGGAAACGACCCCAGCGTGGCCACGCGCCCTGTCGCATCACAGGCGGCTCGCGCTTGAGGCACATTCTGCAGCTGCACTCGGCAAGACAGATTTGGTACTCATGCTGTTTCGATTTTTCCGACGTGCTTCAGATGCATATATGGCACGCGCTTTTTAGCATCTTCAGATGCATTTCACCGCACGCGTGCCATTTCTTTGCTTGTTGATGCCTCAGGCCTATCTGTATGCATCCCACTCCCACTTCGCATAAGCTGAACCTTCCCCCCTCCTTAGTTGTTCATATGAAATGCACTATTCAAGCGCTACTCTAACAGTAGGATATGCACGCATGTGTCGGCAACGTCAATAGACTATACTTGAGAATTTTTCGACGGCTTGCCACTTCCATATTTCGCCACGGTCGCATGAATGCCATGAGCTAGACAGTGAGTCACAGTCTATAGATAACAACGCTTCGCGCGACGCTTGCAGCCACGATGGTTCCTTCCTAATAGCGGCTATTTTGTCATGCAGATCGCGTCAGCGTATACGTAAGAAGATAGCCCAGTCTCATTTTGCTTGCAAAACATACCTGCAGGAAAGAAACGTCCAATCGCCTTATAACGGTGCGATAAGCGAAAAGGCAATTGTGTTTGCGACTGCAGCCTCACAGCGAGATCTGCGCATCACATCTTTATACAGTGCAATACATCCGACAGCATGAAGCCTACATATGGCTTGTATTGTGCACACGTATGCGTACACATGGCGTATGTATGTCACTAGCATATATATATGACTCAGTATACGCACCCTCTTTTATAAACGCTCATGGTCATACGCACAAATTATTGTGCATTGAAATGAACCTATAGATAGCACTACATCCATATACAACGGCTAAACATTTCGTGTCAACCTGAATGCATTCTCGGATAATATTGTATAGCATTGTTCAAGTTTACTATCCATAGCTTTCGTTTCTTTAGCTTTTTATTTAATGCTTCCTTCTTATGTGCCCCGCCCTGACTATCAACGAACGCCCCCTTACTCAATACTCTTCAGTGGGTTTTTAAGGTACTGTGAAGACCCACCTCCAAAAACGACGGACTGGTTATGCGTCATGCTGTTTGGAAGCCGCGCTTGTTTTGAGCCTGTGAGCCTTCCCTAGATCTTTACATTGCCGAAGACAATGCCAAATAGAGTATTTTACTAACTAATCAAGTCAATAAAATATGCTCCTCTCTAGCTGTTGTCACCCCACGTGACCTCTGCATCGTTGTCGCAACATAGTTCCATTGCTGATCAATCTCTTCCTCTCAACCACGTGCTGTGTACGCTATCGGCCTGCACGTGCGTCCTCCTAAGCGCTCGTGTCAATGTTATCGCACAGCACTCTCCTTATCTTTGAGAAAAAAAGGTCGCCTACGCCTTTCGAAGGTTTTATTCCCTTCTTCCGTTCCTTTTGAGACAGAAAAAGGACAGGCGATACTATACCGCTGACGCCACCTCCAGATATCTCCAGACGAATATGATATGCGCGGAGAATGCAAAACAAGATAAGACGTCTCCACGCGCTCACAGAGCTACTGGCGTCGCGTATGCTGTCCTGCACGCGAGCACGAAGAGCCGCTGTTTTGCATTCACTGAGATAACTTTGTTCGCAGCAAGCGCGAACACCTACTCGGCAAATATGAATTTCAACACCGACGGCTTCGCGAGATTCGACCATTATTCCGTTCAGTTCGCCGATGAGGTCATGAGTAAAACGAGCTTCCAAGGTACGTTGACCGAGGACGACCAAGTCCTGGAGGTCGGATGCGGTACGGGACACTTCGCCCGCCGTTTTATGCTGACCCGCTCCAAACCCTGCAGGAAGGTAGTCGCCACAGACTTCGACCCCGCGATGATCGACTTCGCGAGGGAACATTATTCGCACGAAGACATCGCCTACGAGACACTGGACATCGTCACTTCCAACCTGACTCCGTTCCTGGAGAGACACGGAACTTTCGACAGGGTCCTTTGTTTCTGGGTGTTCCACATGATTCAGGACCAGAAGGCAGCATACGCGAACGTGGCCAAGTTACTGAAGGACCACGGCGAATGCCTCGTGGTCGCTTTCTCGAGCCTAGATACGATGGACGTGTGGCGAGATGTGTACAATACGCCGAAATGGAAAGGCCGCATACCGGTAAGTTAAAAGGACTGTCTACCGTCCTACATCCATTACCTATTTCTTCTCGCTACAGAAAGGGCACCATTCGAAGTATAGATGTATGCGCCGGTTTCACTGGGAAGTCAGCAGAAATTTTTAAAATGGCATTTTTATCTTCGTGGTCACCTCTACTGTACGTCTAGGGACGCCGGCAACACTTGTTACTGGGCCTTTGAAATGTTAATTTAGAAATGAACGGTACTCTCCGTTTGGAAAGGACGCTATCAGATGTGTGTCAGATACCATAGCAAGTAATACATTTTTCCTTTTAAGAAGGATTACTGAGCCTTCGTAGGCATTGCTTGGTTTCTCGTTACACTTGTAGATCGATACTCGTCACCTACGGTGGCGCCATCGGTCATTTTTTCAAGGCTCCCGGGGCTAAGTTAAAAATATTATTCCTTTATCATGGGGTACCAGCATGCTCGCTTCCGTCAGTGTAAGGAAGTATCTCAGTTTCACCACAACCAAAAAAAAAATGTTTCCAAGTGGTAGAGAGTTCCTTTAATCATCCGCCGTGCGCGATAATGATTCCTAGCGGTACGGTGTTTTTTTTTTTTTTTGCTGTAACAGCCAGCCTTTGAAATATGTTATTTCGGGAACGTTTGTTGTCCTCCTCATGGAATGAACCAACTCGTAAATATTGTGTGGAGTTGCATAAAGACGGCTCACAGCAAGAGGCTAAAAAGGGGCGACTTGCGTTGCCCAAACGTCCTTACTCTCAGTACCATGCGCTATTTTTCTCTGTTTATAATCAGTTATTCACATAATTCTGACAACTATCAAAGGAGTATTTAAGATGTCAGTGCAGTGGCGCGATATACTGCATGGTCCTGAGATAGCAAAGTTCTACATTTTTCGGTAACAAATCAGGACACACTCGGCGGAAAAAAACTGATAGCATCAAGCATGCGTTCGCAGCATCAGATGTACCTGTGCATCACCATCTTTCCATCCATTGGACCAGCGCACAGTAGGAAATGCCGCTTGAACTCTAATTTCGATATCATCTGAAATCTTCAGACAAAGCGGCCAGGTTATCTCATTAGTTGGTCATTTTACGCACCCCGCCCTCCTCGCTCGTCAGTGCACACAGATATCATTGTTCCATCTACAACGTCTCTAACTAACAGCCTCGTTAAAAGGCAGGCATCCACTCACCTTATCCATTTTACGTACGCAAAGCTGTCGAAACGGCGAACTGCGACGTCGTAGACACATTAGTCTGTAAGGATGACTTCTCTGTTACTAAAGGTGTGTTGGACGTTATTCATGCTGTGCCGTTCAGCGTGGTTGACACACACTGAGCTTCTAAATGTTGATTCTGGAAATTTTAGTGGCATAGGTGTATCGTAGCTCGTGCGTAATTCTGTTGTATGTAGCACTCTACCGCTTTCCAAGAGTCTTAAATACCGCTCGTAGTAGCAGTTTTTCACCATTTCGTCAGAGCTGCCACCTGTACGCTGTATCGATTGATTGATTTCTGGGTTTTTTTATTTTTGCCCAAACTCGCTATGATTATGAGAGGACGGCGTAGTGGAGACCTCGGGGAATTTCGGCATCCTGGGGTTCCTTAACGTGCGCTGACATCGCACAGTACACGGGCCTCAACATTTCGCCTCCATCGAAATGCAGCCGCCGCGGCCGGGATTCGATCCCGCGACCCTCGGATCAGCTGCCGAGTACCATAGCCACTAAACCGCAGTGGGGAGGCTACCTCCACGCCGCAGACACCTTTCCTTATACACGTCAAACATACACTCAGTTTATGCTGCTACTACAGAATTTTCGATAAGAACAGACAAATTGAACAAACCTGTCGCCAGGCGCTGGCTACACTGCGACTACGGGGCTATGACTCATGCGTTATGACAGAACGATTACTGAATGCCACTGAAGCAATCTTACCGAACGCAAACCTTCGCGCGTACACCTGCCGTGTGCGAACTACACACACCGTGTAGTTGATGCTATGATGAAGGCAACGAGAGCGAATCGAGCGATGCCACTGTTCCACCTTCAGAGAATCTTCGCAATTTTTTGTCGCAGCAGTGCCAGTAGTGTATGTCACAACCACACGGCTTCCGGGTAGCTGATCGCTCTTCCCTCAAACATCAGATTTCTGGAGTTTTACGTTACAAAATCAGGATACGATTATAATATGCGCCGTAATGGAAGGCTCCAGAAATTTCGACCATCCGGGATTCTGTAACGTACACTGACATCGCACGGTGCACGGGCCTGAACACTTCGCTTCCATTGAAATGCAGCCGCCGCGGGCCGGGATTCCTTCATACATTTAGCATCGTTAATATTTGGTCAGCACCTGACGGTGACATTTTTGGGCATCTTGTGCGATATCAATACTGACGAGCCGATCTGTGTCGTTCCTTCTTACAGGACCCGCAAAACGTCTTCAACGCCTCTATCAACTACAACCGCGTCAAGTCAGCCTCCCAGGTTGAAGCCGAGGTCAGAGACACATTGCGTGGAACCGGTCTGCACTGTATATCTTGCGAGGTGCGCGACTCCTCATGGAAGTTCGAGAGCATGGAATATCTTCTCGGTAAGCTACGGTAGAGTACATGTAAGGTTGTTAAACTCAGGTACTCTGCATGCAGAAATCCAGAAATATTTCTGGAATTTCATTTAGTAATGCCAAGATGTTGCTAAACTAAAGCGATGATATTAAAGACGGTGCTGTGACGACAATAGAAGCGCCACCGCGAATTGTGGAGATGATTGTGGTTGATCACCACTGACATCAGGTTCATCTACAATCTGCGCCATTTCGAAAGCCATTGCTCCGCACGTAATCGCGTTGTGCATCTTCGCAAACCTTTTAACGATTTCGTTTTGAGTCTGGCCTGAGTCACTTGCTTGTACTGTCGTGAGCAATATGAAAAGGAACACAGGAACGCGTGGCAAACAGCCTCGAAATCGACTCGGAGCGGTAAGCGGATGGCGCTGTGAAAAACCAAGTGGAAAGGAGGGCGATCTTCCACTAACTGTTGGCACTCCCAGCACGCTAGCGTTTATCCAAAGCAGCAACTTACGCCATTTCAACGATAACACGGTATGGTCCGATATTCGATAAGATGCGGTAATTGTCGCATGCAGTGACGTGTAGCGATTGCTTTGTTTTTCTTTCATTATTTCATTTTCTTTTCTTCACATAAGCGCTTGGTGCAATGCTAAGTCCTGCACTTTGTACAAACAAATGGAGGGCAGGAGTGTCAACAGTTGTTAGAACAGCCTTCCCCTCTCCGCTATGTTTCCGACGGCTGCTGCCATGTATCACCAGTACCTGGGTTTCAGGCTGTTTGCCAGACGTTCCTGTGTTCCCTTTCATATTGCTCACGATAGTACATTCTTTCAATTTTTAGATCTTTATCATTACTTTGTGACGTTGACCCAATGTCGCTGTTTAAAGGGAAACTCCAGTTTATTTTAACCACAACATGATGCCGTCGGTCTTAACCAGTTCGCACATTCCTGTGAGAGTTAGGCTGCCACATTTTGACTCGAAAGCAGTCGATATTGTTAAATAGGTAAAAATAAGCCGGCACCGAAACGGCTGCCTCCTTCGTCCAATGTGTACAACGATATCACAGATTCCCCCGCCGTAAACACAGCACACAGGTGGCGCTAGAAAAGTAAAAATGACAATGGCGTGCGACCATGCGCCGATTTGCACCAGCTTTGCGGAGACGAATAGAGGTATAACCTTATTAAATGACCTTGCTGTGGTTAAGGGAGGTAGGGACCCGGCAGACTAGCTCCATCGGAGTGCCCCTTTCGTCTGCCGGCTGGAACGTCGGAGGAACCAGCTAAAAAAATTTTAATATTCATTCTTGGCAATACGACATGACTTGCGACCGTCTGACTTAGCATGGATTATTATAGTACTAAGTACATGTATTGAACAGTTCCTTGAGATCAGTGGACACGGAGATATCACCGGAGCTGCACTTTAGGTAGACAGTGGAACCATTTGTTGTGCTGTGAGCACTAACCTTGTTTTTTCGTGTTCTTTCTGAACTTTACAGACACAGTCCTGTCGATTTTTCCATTCAAGCCATTGGTCCCTATCGAAGAATGGGCCGACTTCAGAGATTTGTGGAAAGAACTGCTGCACCGACAGTTGTCCCCGACTCAGGGAGAGCCACTGGAACTGAAATTCACATGTTACGTCGTGCACGCCCGAAGATGCACGGAATAAATAATAAGCGACAGAAAGCGCGTATTCTCTCAGATATTCACCAGGAACATCGCGAAAACCATCAAGGATGACTTTTCATGCGGTGAATACAGTATACCCAATCAAGAACTTAAGATGTTTGTTGTATTAAATGAATGAGGCGCAGGACGGCTTCTATTTGTCGCCTCGAAGATGTTCACGTAAGGTTAGCGAGAAGAGTGTCTCGGTGTGCGAGTTCGTACTTCCATATTTGAAGGCAGCGCAGGAAAAAGCAAGGAAAGAACCACATGTACGCAGCGCCACTCTATCTCTGTGTACGTGTGCTGCCTTCCTTGTCCCTTGTTCTTTGCGCTGGTTTCTGCGATGACGTAGAGTTCCTTATTTCGCATTTGTACCGGTTACAAACAATGAGCGAGGAATGCTTAGCAAGGAACAAAAATCTACAGCAAATGAGCTTGGCGAGGTCCCGGGCCATGCTATGGAATAAAGGACAGCAAGCAACTCACCTAATTTACACTGACTATGGTGAATACACTAAATGACATTCAGCATAAATACATTCGTGTGAATGTATCTAAGTTCGCTGTTTAATGTGTTAGTTGTCTGTATGACGAGCCAATATGGCACGCACATTCGTCGCAGTAATATCGGTAAGCAGCACGCGTGTTACAAAGAACTGTGAAGGTTCATATTCGTTGGCGACAAAAGATTCGCAGAACATTTCTTATGGGGAAGTGTCAGATAGCGCGCAATCGTGGATTCTAATTCCATCACTGAACTGATGTACGGAAACGCTAATCAATATTAACCATCATTTAGCCAATATTATCTACGACTAGCCGACACTGGTCATCATACATCCATCAGCAGCAGCATAACCAATCACCATCGATATTATCCAAAGCTGTCCATTCCGCTGTTCTTAACCACGAGTATCCGATGCTAGCCAGGGATAGTCATTTTATTCCTGCCTAATATTAGCTATCCTATAGCCAGCACTAGTTAAAAATAACTTCTGTGGCTGCCTGGTGGGCATGATGCTAGTAAAAACCACTTCTGTGGCTGCCTGGTGGGCATGATGCTGGTACGTGGAAATAAATACAGCAGCCAGCGCTAGAGAACCTCAACCAGTGCTAGTTGCAACGAGTAAACACGGTACATCAGAACGCTGCTCTCGTGCAACTGTGTGGCATACTTTCTTTTTGCGGCCGGGGACAACTTGCCGACCTGTTGTACACGTACGCCCTTGCCCAGGGACCAGGCCTCAGAACTCTTATGTATTTGCGTACCGCATGCTCGTTCCGTGTATCTTGCTTGACTGTGATGTAGCGACCGCAGCATGCCGTACCGAATACAGTCGGCCGACTTTACAATTAGCACCATAATAAGCCAGCATGTTTCTGGCGATGCCAACATAGTGATAGCAATAGTAGCTGTAATAGAAGACTTTATTCGCTATTGTGTGATGTCTCAGAGGGTGGAGCCTCCAGTATAAGGTCCCGTTTGCTGCTGCCACCCTCTGGCCCAGTCAATCAGTCGTCGCTGATCGTCTAAGGCTGTGTTTGAAAGAGCAGCATCTTACTGGGATAGGGAAGGGTTGAGTATTGTAGTCTGTCCAAGTGCTTATGGGCCGTCCCGTGTAGATCGGTACAGGTTAGGGTGCCGTCCACAGATAGAACATCGGTCAGGGTGCTGCGCCCTGTAAAAGGAGCGGCAGAGTGCAATGCTGGGAAGAGCATTAGTTTGGAGCTGGTGCCAAGCGGCCGCATATTCACGGTGTTGTTTCGCGTGTGGTGGAAGGAACCTTCTACGGTGTGGTATGCGTGTGTATGTGAGCGCAATGTTCTTCACCTTGTCCAGGTTGAGCTGGCCTTCCACTGGCGCCTGGAGGGCGAGGCCTCGGGCTGTCACATGAACGCGCTCATTGCCAGGGAGAGACGCATGCCCAGGTCTCCAAACAAGTTAGACTAGGGGGACATGTGCTTTTTCGTGCAGGATTTTATGATCCATCGGGGAGATGCGCCCATGTGCAAGGTTTCGACACGCTTGCTGTGAATCCGTTACAGTGCTTATTAGTTTATCCTGAGGTTGGGCGATGGTGGCACGGCCTATGGCACACTCTTAGCTGTTTCGCCCTTCCAGTCCGCTACGACTTTTCCTCTGCGGTCAGGGAAACCTGCGACGCCGGTATAAAGAGTGTCACAGTCGTTGCCGTATGCTCGGTGCAGGGCTTTCGCAGGTGCCTCGCCAACCTTTGATGATGAGGATCTGAAATGCCGCGCGACCTCATCGATCCGCCAATACCCGGTAATTTAACATCTGAAATAAGCGAGAGTCCATTCTTCAAGATTGGACTCAATATATTTGCTTTGAAACAGGGCGTTTAGGCAAGACTCTTGCTTTATAACACCAACAGAAAACAGTCGCTACTGAATCCTTGGCGATTGCGGAGCCAGCGCACGCATTGAGCTGCTGGAAACGTGTTCTTCCTCTGTGAGTAGCGCACCCTGTCTCTCTGAGTAGCGTTGATATTCTTCACTGTATTCACTTCGCCGTTCGGAAGAGTGGATACGACAGCAGGGTCGTAGTAAGGCTTTAGCCGGTCTATACGCACAACCTTGCGTCCAAGGCGTCGTAGATCAGGAAATTGCGCACGTAGCTCTATGATGTAATTCACAGGTGAAGTTTGTTTAACCACGCGGTAAGTGTCTTAGTACTTCGGAATAGGTTTCCTCGACTGACCAGGGCTGGAAGAACGAATCCAAAGCCAAGCAAGTGATTCTGGGGAGTAAGATTGTGGTGGCTTCGAGCCATAGCTATGTTGTTTCTGGCGTTGCTGATAATCAGCGGTAAGGATGCGGGCAATCTGGTGACACTCTTCTGCAAGAACTTCTCATAAACATCGCAACTCTATCTGGCAGCTCCAAAACGTGGCTCAATTCCTGAATCACTCCAATTCCTTGCGTCAGAGATAGACAATGAACTTTCATTAAGGTCCTCAGGAGGCAGCTGTGGGAGCCCCAGAGAGGACTCCTGGCTAACTGTTCGCTGGCCCCACATGATGGGGCCCAGAGGCCGTCACGAGCGTCACGAGAAGGCCGTCACGAGCTTGGAGCTCGTGACGACCTTCTCCCAGCCTTCGCTCTTGTTGAAGTCCTGTAACACAGGACACTTCCAGAGCACGTGGGCTAGATTACAGAATTGTTGCCCGCAATCCGGACAGTGATTTCCGTGTGCAGTCTGCTCAGGAAGCGTCTAGATGGGTACGAACCCATTTGAAGCAACCTGAGCGTACGGAACTGTCCTCTAACTAATTTGGGATGTGGGGGTGGAAAACTTCGTCGTTCCCCTCTATAGTTTGCCGCCATTTCGTGAAATGTAAGGTGAGGTTCACTGTGCCCAATAGTATCCGAACCCGCAGAGTTCCCACCCCCGTCGCGGCGCGCGAGTTCTCGCGAACGGCGGTGAGCAGTCTCATTAGGATTCAAGTGACCCTGCAACATGTCGTCTCCCATGTGGGCGGGGATTCAAGTAATGGGGTGTGCAGAGTCCGCATTGGATTTCTTCTCTAATTAAAATCCCTGCAGCTTCTTTTTTGCTGCGAGGCCTGTGTGCGAAGGCCCTGACCGCCACGCGGGAGTACATGTCCCTTCAGCACCGCTTCTTGGTTCCTCACCACCAGCATCAGAGCAATATTTCCTTCTCGGATGAATGATTACGGCCAGGGCCCCACTGTGGGCACCGGCGGAAATCCCGCCCACCGCTTCATTGACCCCTTTGACACTTCAAATCCGCACCTGAACCACTAAAATTAGGGGGAAGCTTTGCTCTGGAGGTGCGAACACTAATCAGGCAGGCTGACGGTCCCAACTAGCTTTATCTTGGTTGGGCTAAGTTTCGGCGAGGTTTTTAAGCAACTGCGAAGAACACTCAGACGTTAAATTATGCGCAGTGTTTCTTTTTTTCATTGCCATTCATCGCCTCAGTAGTCGTCCGGTGACGAGACTCGTAAGCCCGGTCATTCTGGCGATGCCTCAGCATATACAAACGGTTTTGCTCGTTCTCATCGGCTCGTCACTCCGGATCTGCGCATCGCCGACGTTTCGCCACCGCTTCACCGGCGCGATACTCGGCGTCGCTGTGGAGTCACACTAGAGTAGTGGCACGGCGGCTTTCGGTCCGCGCTTCCTCTTCTGGAGCGACGCACTTCTTCGGTCGCCCCATCTTCACTACTATGTGCTCGGCGCGGAGAAGCGGGGCATTCTGTCGCCGCGTGGGCGACGCGCAGCTTTTATTGCGAGGATCGGCTCGGTGACGTCATTCCCGCATTCGCAGCCGTAGCGACACTCCGCGCGGCAGGAATCTGCGCCACATAACTGGGATGTTGCTTGATTTTTTTTTTTTTTTGCTGTAGCGTCTGATGAGCTTTCTCCTTTGTGCAGTAGTGCGCTTTGGCTCTTTTTCTTTTTCATCTCAATCCATTCTCCCCTCTCCCCGTCAACAATCCCTGCAAACCTGCCATACTTTAGTGATGCATGTGGGCGTCCTAGCCCTTCACACATTCAGCGGGCTGATAGCATGAACGCAAGAGGAGAAGTAAGTGCGCCGCAAGTGCTGCACACTGGGCACTTCATAGTAGTGCGCGCGCACCTATTTCATGATACCTGGCTTCAACAGTTTAGTTTTAAACTGTTTAAAACATCAGGCTTAAACATTTAGTTTTGAAATTACATGCGCGTGCGCGCATGATAGCTTCAAGAGGTGCACACGACTAGAAATACTCAAAATGTTTTTAGCTTTTGTAGGAGTGCCTATAGTTATCACCGCATACTATACCACATGAAGACATTTCCCCCCTCCCCCGACCTTTACTTACAAAATGTCCACGACTCAAAAAATTTCTCGGGAGAACCCTGTTACGGCTATATAAGTCATATGGTTACACACCCACGACAATTGCAATCAGAATGTCCTACATTAATTCGCGAGATGCACTTTGCATTGCGAACGTCTCACCTCCTGAGCTGACCGTAAACGTTCAAACTGTCATGATGGACGCCTGTGTTGTGGCAAATCAGTCTTCTGGGTAACTCTACCAACCAGTGCGTCTAGGTCACGTTCTGGCGAGCGTGACAAGGAGTGAATTTTTGCTGCTCTGTGTCTGCAAGAGCTACTGAATTCGGCCATTTCGATACTGATATGACCGGTATTATCACCGGTGCAGCACTTTATCTCAGCAAAATGTTGCGTAACGTTCTTCAACGAACTGCACCTTTTCAGCCATATCACACAACAGGCATTTTAGCGTTAACGACCGACCCTTGCCTTTTCGAACGTTTCGATGCCCGACTTCGGACACTCACAGATATGATAACACGACAGACATAACAATCTCGCCTAGTACACGTGCATAGATAACGACAGAAGTATTCCCTTCAACAACACAACCTCACAAGGGTGCCTATCAGAAAACGGAGTCGAAAGAACGACAACCTATACAAAAACAATGTCCGCACTTCAGGCGCTGCCTACCCGGCGCAGCTTCTGATGTCAACGCGTACAGAAGCACCGTAGAAGCGAGTGCGAAGGCACCAAGAACGATGAAGCTCAACGCGGAGAATTATTCGAAGTACGACCATTATCCCAGCCAACTAGACGATGAGATCTTACGGAAAACGCGTTTCCGAAGTCCCCTGACCGAGGACAAGCAGGTTCTGGAAGTCGGCTGTGGTACGGGACACTTCGCGCGGCTGTTTTTGCTACCTCACTGCCGACCCTGCAGAAGGCTAGTGGTCACAGACCTGCAGCCCGACATGGTCGAGTTCGCGCGGGAACACTTCCCGCACGAAGACATCGCGCACGACGTCTTGGACATCACCACTCCTGACTTGACGCCGTTCCTGGACAAATACGGCAAGTTCGACAGGGTGTTCTCGTTCTTGACTTTCCACATGGTTCGGGACCATTGGGCTGCCTACGCGAACATCGCCAAGCTGTTAAAGGACGAAGGCGAATGCCTGGTGGCGGCTTATTCCAGCTTCGACTTCGCGGACGTGTGGGAAGATGTGTACAAAACGCCAAAATGGAAAGGCCGTATACCGGTAAGCCAGCTATTTATTAATTTCTGGGGTTTCACGTCCCAAAACGATTATGAGAGACGCCGTAGAGAAAGGTTCCGGAAATTTCGACCACCTGGGATTCTTTAAGGTGCACTAACATCGCGCAGTACATGGGCCTCAACATTTCGCCTTCATCGAAACGCAGCCGGCGTGCTGGGTTTCGATCCCGCGACCCTCGGATCAGCAGCAGAGTACCGTAGCCACTAGAACACTGCGGCGGGGCTAGGTCAACTATTCCTTAGGCATCTAAATGGACACCAGTGAAGCCATAGCGTTTTTATGCGCTTTTTAACGACTACAAAATAACATCACATATGGCAGACCTTTCCCCAAGGTGAAAGGCGGCCGAAATTCTGCCAACCACTTCCCTTCGTCGCCCAGCACTCCAACTGACGCACTTTACCCTTGAAATGCGCGCCTGGGGAGCCAAAAGTCGAATCTGTGCACACATAGTAGGCCCCAGAAGTACACGCAAAAAGAAATACGTCTTTAGCTTTTCTAGGAACGTCCATTTTTTGCCCCATGATGTACCATCTCCAGCTCCTCTCGCCCCTCCCCCGTCCCTCGGGCCGCTCACAAAATGCCCATTGCTCAAAAATTTCTGGCGAGAACCCTGGCATATATGAACATTGTTCGGACAGATTAAGACGATTGATGCGTGATTCGATACGGCCAGGCAGATTTAGACAATGTGGCCATCACATGTACGTTTGCTTTCATTTTGCAACTTTAACGTAACTTCAGCACCATGAAGGTTACCGCACTGTGAGCTACGCGTGCGCCCAATTGTACAGTTGACGTCGTCAGCTTGACACTCTTGGAGGATATACCGCTTACAGACTTTTCATTGTGATGCTGATAACACAGTGGTACCAACTACCAAGTTATAGTTGAACTGCGCGGAAGCTGATGGAAGCAATGTGTTTATGGAACCATGGCGGCATCACTTCCCACACTTCAAGCAATTTTTATAGTCACTGTAGTCCGAGCTTTGTTATGCGGTTTTCCGTAGTATCTTCAGCCGTACGTGTATTTCCTCGTGTGATTGGGCATTCAAGGGTATTTACGTTATAGAACATCCATGGCTGGGGCACTCACGCGAGGTCACCTGGGCATACGTCTTCAATAAAAATATTTCTAAGCTCTCCCATGACTGCCTCATTTTATCAATAAGGTCTGATCGTCACGGACCTTTGGTAAGTCGTTCCAGTGTTATTAATGGGATTTTTGTCAAGGTCTCACGTTCCCAACCGGAAAGAGTGCACGCGATTGTAGGTAGACATGATTGTTCCTCAGCTTACAGTACAGCCACAGTGAATTTTTCACTTTTCTTTCACCCGCAGATACTAACGTTACGGCTTTCTAAACGCACGATGGATTTATTCCCGACACTCTTCACGGATTTAAGGGGGTTTTGCATGCCAAATCAGCTATGACTATGAAACACGCCCTGGGCTGGAGGGCTTCGGAATAATGATGACCATCTGTGGTTTTTCAACGTCAGTGTCTTTTGCACACAACCCCCCCCCCCCCCCAAACCGTTTTCAAAATGCGGCCGCCGTGGCCGGGATTTGATTCCGTGACATCGATATTTCCAACACTGTGTACCCCGTCTAAGCTCCTTAGAAAGCACGTGTCGTTCTTTGATGCCTTAACCACACTCCCCCCCCCCTTACAGGACCCGCGCAGTGTTGCCAACCCGTCGTTCAACTTCAATCGCGTCAAGACAGCAGAGCAGGTCGAAGCCGAAGTCCGGGAGAGTGTACGTGGGACTGGGTTGGAATGCATCTCCTGCGAAGTTCACGATTATTCATGGAAGTTCGACAGTATGGACGCTCTTCTCGGTAAGTCGCTTGAAGACAAAGAGATATAGCGAGAGGTCAAAGTTCTTTGATGAACATCGACGAGCTTTGCCGGCATGTCAGCTTAGCATCTTTCTTGTGGTGAACATTTAAAAAAATTCGTGGTGCGCACACCACTCGAAATACACAGAAACCGCACAGCGCACACAACGACACTGAGAAAATTAGACGCTTA
Organism: Hyalomma asiaticum; assembly: GCA_013339685.2. Classification (NCBI taxonomy): domain Eukaryota; kingdom Metazoa; phylum Arthropoda; class Arachnida; order Ixodida; family Ixodidae; genus Hyalomma; species Hyalomma asiaticum. The sequence continues at coordinate 22,879,340 of CM023490.1, forward strand.
GCGATAGCGTGATGTTTTACAGCACCATCGTTAGTTCACGATCGATCCAAGAACTCGTCTAACACATTAAGATATGACTAATTTCGACTAATGTTTAGTTCGTGCAATAGGTCTATTGTAAATAACGAGTAACAGGGACAATAAACTTTGTGTGTCTCCCCGTGCTTTGTGAGAAAATCAGCAGCGACCTTGAATGTACTATATTCCAAAGAGAAAGCGCTTACTGCTGTTCACAAAAATCTGCAGAAGCCTGCGTCATTGCGCATGAAGAGCGCTTAGCACGCGGAAGTCGACCCCTAAACCATATTAGGATATATGGTTTAGGGGTGCATAAAAGGGAGAGCCAGTAAGCTCTTGACGAATATCATTCGCAATTGACGAGATGCTGCCCATGTGCTATTGTAATTAAGAGAAGGACAGTACTTTGTTCACAAACTTAGCGCTGATTTCTTTTGCGAAGGAGAAAGACGCCTACTCGAGACAATCGCCACAGATGCCAGGTTGACATGCACTCTGAGCAATTTCTGACGCCGTATTTCCGCCTGTAGATGAACTAAATTGGTATTATAACCATTGGAAATTGTTCTGCAAAGAAAACTTTCAATGAAGTTACGTCAATGAAATATTGTCGTAGTGTAAACGGCACAGCGCGTATAAGAAGTACACACACACACACACACACACAGCGCTGTTTGTGTGTCGTATGACTGTGCCAGTTGCGCTACAGCAACAGATATGTTTAACACCGTGGCTTTCGTCGAACCGGATTGAATTCGTGAAGAAGCGAGGACGCATGCATGACTCCTAGCTACCGGAACAGTGAGCCGCAATCCTGGACTAGGTTCTATAGAAGGGGTGCAGTAGGGCTTGTAGTAGTTCTTGCAAATGTCCGCTAGCACGGCTGTACTGTATAACCGGAGGCAAGTGTCAGTCAGCTTTCAGTTGTCAGTCAGCGCTTGTGTGTTCGTGTCTTCTTTCGTGGTCGTCTCTGCGCGCTGGTTCCCGCATGTTTTAAGATGAACCAACTAGACCAACAAGAAGTACTGGTGTAATTAATTCATGTAGAGTACGTTCGTCGGGGAAACTTCCTTCAGATTTACCGTTCTTTCTGTAGCCGAGACTGTCGCTACGGCACTACACAGCGAGGAAACTCGTCGACGGCGGGAGGGCTCGAAGAACACAAATACCTTCTGATCCCATCTTCGCGTCAAACTTTCGCCAGTATCCAAGAAGCTCGCTGTGGTTCTCCCCATTCCCCCGATGCACGTTGCCGCGATGATAAAATGCGCTGGTGTGTAGCATTCCTAAGATAGTGCGTACTAGCCTTCCGCAGGACAGCGAACTTTATCCATAATTACATGGCAAGCTCGACAGTTGCGGTAAGACGGACTCGCGTTTTCTTGGCGCTTATCTGATTCACCGTGCGCGATACGGCCGCAGCCATCACACCTACGCTGATCTTCAGCTGCGCGACGCTCTATGCCCTATATTATGGCACAGTTCACAGATTGCCGACTTTGGTTGATAGGATACCGCTCGCAAAAGAACACTATACAGATGGACTCTTCGCGACAGCTTGGAGACCTAAAATGTAATAAAATCTGGGCACATTTTTGCCCATCGGCCGAGTGCTATCGTGCACGTATAACAATCGAGGTTAGCCATGAAGTCGATGGTCGAGGCCATTGGTGCGATAAATCACGCCGCAGATAAATCATGTTGCGATAGCAGTAATTTTCTTGGGCTTTACGTGAAAAACCAAGGTGTGATTATGAGGCACGGCGTACTACTGGAGGGCCCCGGACATTGCGGCCACCTGGGCTTCTTTAAGGTGCACTGAAAACACACAGTACACGGACCTCTAGAATTTTCATGCCTCAAAAGCACAACTGTCGCAGCCATAATCGAACCCGCGCCACTCAACAGCCGAGTATCATAACCACTGTAAAATCGCGGCGAGCACTGACAGCGATGAATGAGGTCGTAAGCTTGAATTGGCATTACGTTGCCGTGAACGTGAAATCGCATCGCAACCAAGTGGTCTCTCACGCGTGGATGCGATAAGTCTGTAGCAACCGAATTGTTGCGTCGCAAAGGCCGTACCTGATATATGGAACCAAAGTGTATTTTGCGTCGTTCCTTCGCTACATCAGGGTCAGAAGAAAAAAAAGCGCAGGTCTACATACCTGTCTCTGTAGATGACGCTAACTTGATTATCGCAGTACGTTTAACTGTTATTCGATCACCTGCGCGATTAATTTTTTTTTTCGCTTGCGTATAGTGCGCCAGCCGTCCTCACCGTTTGAGCAGAGTGTCGCCATGAGTCCTGTCATTATCGCCGCGACTTACAAAAGTTGCATTCTAGTAGTACTGCAATTCAGCATGCCTGTTTCACGGGAACTGGTCTGCGCGACACTCAACCCAACCTTGGGTCTTTTAGTATATTTATATGAATGAAGCTTAAGGATGTTGAGTCTTACCTCAAAGAAGTGATTCCCAGCCATGTTCCAAGCACTCAGGACCGAGAAGGGGTTGAAGTCAGGTACCGCCAGAACCATTCGTGATGACTTCACCGTCTTGCTGTTGTAGGCAGCTGCATGCCGGCATCAGCAATCGGCGCATCCGGGCTGCCAGTACGATTTTGCCTGCCTGCTTGGCAAGTAGAAGCGTCGCAGTTGCTGTTCGTCGGCGATGAAAAGCAGTGATGGTGTGCCTTGGATTTTGTGGGGGGCGTACCCGGCAAAAAAAATTGAGGCTCTGGAGCGATAGTAACGCATGTCCGAACGTTGCGGCTGCCCACTGCGCCCCCTGTCTCTGTTTATCTTGACTGATCAAGTGTTTCATATCCCGAGAAAAGGCTAATGCTTTTTTGCTTCCTATTTTTTACTTATACAATACTGTGGACTCGTGATCCGTGCAGGGCAGTCAGTACAAATACAGAGTAATACAAAGAAACAGCAATGTACAGCAAAATAAAGACTAGGGTAGCTTTACATGACAGAATGGTCACTTGTTTTGGTAAGGCAGTTCCAGTCATTGACTGTTCTCGGGAAATAAGAAAACTTAAATAGGTGTGTGCGAGCAAAGTATGGGGTGAGAGTGTTGTCATTGTGGTGTCGGGTGGGCCTGCTAGTTAAGGGTGATAGATATGTCGGTGCGTCTAGGGCGAGTTTGTTTTCCGAGAGTTGGGAAAGAAACTGTAATCTAAATTTTTGCCTTTGTTCCTGTAATAGGGGAATTCCGTTTGCTTGCATTAAATCGGAAGGCGAGTCTAACCGAGAAAACTTGCTAAAAATGAATCGTACGGCCTTTCTATGAATGCGCTCCAGACTACGAGTGTTGCGCTTTATCTTCTCTTTATCTTTTCAGACATGCTACTTACAGTTGCTCCATTCAAGGAAATCATTCCCGCCGAAGAGTGGCCAGACTTTGTGAACTTGTGGGCGGAACTGATGCACCGGAAGTTGTCCACTAAACCTGGAGAGCCCTTGGAATTGAAATATGCCTACTACGTCGTGCACGCCCGTCGGAGTGCTGACTGAAACAAGCAAACACCAAGACTACGTCAGCTGAGAACGATCGAGTGCTTGATTACCGGCAGAGGTCGGCGCATTGCGGTGGCGTTGGAATAAAACAAAATTAGGCGTATCTTTGCCCTCGCAAATGCCAATGATATGTCACTCAATTTCTGTTTATGTGGCCCGTAGCAAGCTATGTTACAATAGTCGGTACAACGCAGTCATATGGCTCCCATAGGAAGGAAGGAAATAGTAGAGAGAGAAAGGCAGGGAGGTTAACCAGTGTAGGACAACCACTACGCTACCCTACACAGGGGGAGGGAATGGGGGAGAGTGAAAATTGAGAGAAAGGAGGGAGAGAGAGCAAGGATTCACATATAGCACATTGTCAGAGTCAGTGCCATGGTTCCCAAAAGTGATGTTCTGTGAGCGTGGTGCACAGCCTAGTGGTAATTACCCTCGCATTCCGACCGATGGTACCCTACCCAGAACCTTCACCTCACAAGATTATTTTCCTTTCTTTCTTTCTTTCTTTCTTTTTTCTCTCTGCACGATCTCCTCTAGTTCCGAGCGGACTTGGGTGCAGTCGCGATCAAAAGTTTGTAGATCAAGGGATGCCGCAAATATTTTTTTTTTTTTGCTTTGCATCTTGAGCATGCTGACTGGAATCGACTGGACCAGCCTAAGTGCGCGTGTTTGGCCAATGTAATGTGCTGTGGAAATTGCGCGTTGTACAGCCCTGCTAGGCGGAGTTTTAGATTTTCGCTAGTGCCATTGTTTGCAAACTTCTGATTGTACCCGTACATTCGGTAAGGAACGCGGGAGCGTCAAACGCATTTTTGTAGTCCTACTACGGTGTGTTCCCTTGTCCCATTGAGGCTGTCAATCTTCGCTTGTCTTTATTTGTGCCTGGTAAGCGATGGATGTTTGAAGGGAAATTACCTTGAATAACTCCAACAATGGGAACTGTAACAACAGAGTAATATTTCATTAGTGACACTGCGGCAGGAGCGGAGTACGCAAAAAGGGTGAGGTGTCCCTCCTCATCAAAACACGCGCCGATAATTGCAACACATAGTATGAAAAAGATAAGTTAATGGCCAGTAGTACCCTTTCTTTGACACCTTCTCATCACCGCAAAAGAGTGCACGTATTGATAAGAAAGACTTTGACGTGCTACCCGTCCCAATACGACGACATGATTGTGAGAGACGCCGAAAAGGAAGCCTCCGGAAATTTCGACCACCTGGGGTTTTTTTAACGTGCACTGACATCGCGCAGCACACGAGTCTAAGCATTTCGCATCCATCGATATGCAACCGCCGCGGTCGGGATTCGATCCCGCGACCTTCGGATCTGCAGCCGAGTGCCATAACCACTAGACCACCGTGGCGGGGCCTTCGCTGTGGTCTGGCCTTGCGCGACCTAGCGGAAGCTGCGTACTTTGTTTCTTTGTTTGTTTTCTTTCATTCTGATAATTGTGGAGCTTTACGTGCCAAAGCCAGGATAGCAACATTATGACGCACGCTGTAGTGGAAGGCTCGTGAAATTTTCACCGACTAGGGTTCTTTACCGTGCTCTTATACCGCACAGTAACCGGGCCTCTCGCATTCCCGCCTCCGTCGAAAACGGGACCACCGCGGCCAGGATTGAACCCGCGCACTTTGGGTTAGAAGTCAAGCTCTTTAAGCCCTTCACCATCGTTGCGGACTGCCTTGGATTTTTTTAACAAGCAGTTGGATGGGTGAACAGACGGCAACTTAGTAATTGCACTCAGGAACTGTTGTTCAAAATTCCGTAAGTTAATCTTTCGGGTCCTAGACGTAGAGTAAAGGAAGAAGGGAGAAAAAAAGGGGGGTGGGGGGAAAAGGGGTGCGTGTCCCCCCCCCCCCCCTTTCCATGGACATGCCCAGGGGGTCATTGTCCCCTCCGGTAAAGTTCGCTGCTTAACTCCGTCACCCTCCGACCGAGAAAATTTAGCGCCAGGGCATAGCTGATAAGCAGAGGAAAGCAGGACTTTTTAATATTAAAAAGAAAAACAGCCGGAGAAATTCATGCGTTTCAAACGAGAGCTAATTTGCGTTAAAAAAAATAAGCTTCGTTAGAAGCAACCACCATCGTCCCGCCATTTATATATTTACGAGTATGTCAGTATAAACAATAGAGAAGAGTTGACCAGGGCCCCGCCACAGTGGTCTATAGTGGCTCTGGTACTCGGCTGCCGATCCGAAGGTCGCGGGATCGAATCCCGGCCGCGGCGGCTGCATTTCGATGTAGGCGAAATGTTGAGGCCCATGTGCTGTGCGATGTCAGGGCACGTTAAAGGGCAACTCCGGCGGTTTTTTTCGTCATATTCTGATATCGTTGTTTCCCAGTAGTACTGGGAGCCCTGAAGCAGCCAGGCTCATCATTCAGTTTGCTCAGAAACTCACCAATAATTTTAAATAACCGAATCAACGATGCGTTCAAACCGAAACGGGTAGACGCTTCGTGCAGCGTATGCGATGACGTCACAGCCTCCCGGCCATCAGAAATATGGAGCTAGTCAGAGGAAAACGAAAGTGGCGACGCCATCCAACAACGTATTGAGCTCTTCTGAACTATTCTGGACTATCCTGAACTATTCTGAACTGTTCTGGACTATTCTGGACTATTCTGGAAGTATCGCCGTTGTGCTTTAGACGGCCCGCCTGCTCGGGTAGGCAGCGTTGCACGTAATGACGTCAGAGACACAGTGTGGCTCGCGCGGGAATCCGGTAAAAAAAAATTTTAAATTCATATTCAGGAAAGCTACATGACTTGAAACTGCCTGGCTTGGCACAAATTATTGCAGTGCCGAGGAGAACATATACTGAAAATTTCGTTGAGATCAGTGAACAATGAAAAACCGCCGGAGTTGCCCTTTAAAGAACCCCAGGTGGCCGAAATTTCCGGAGACCTCCAGTGCGGCGTCTCTCATAATCAGAGCTGGTTTTGGGACGTCAAACGCCACAAATCATCAATCACATTTGACCAGTTCAGTACTGAAATAGGCATGAAACGAGTGACAAAGTATGGCTTCCTATGAACCAAGACGCAGTATATATATATATATATATATATATATATAAGTTGAGAGAGAGAGTGAAATAGCAGACACGACTTCGCAGTTATCCTTTATTGCCAACAGTTTCGACCGCGGGTCCGGTCTTTTTCAAGGCATAGAGAGACGTGCCTTGCCTTGAAAAAGACCGGACCCGCGGTCGAAACTGTTGGCAATAAACGATAACTGCGAAGTCGTGTCTGCTATTTCACTCCAAATACGTTTGGCCCATTGAGCACAGGTTCTCATATATATATATATATATATATATATATATATATATATATATATATATATATATATATATATATATATAACAGAATTGACGATGCGCCTCTTAGAGAACGACGGTTTATTAAGTCAACGTTTCGGTCGGAGCCCGACCTTTTTCAAGACATGTCTTGAAAAAGGTGCTTGAAAAAGGTCGGGCTCCGACCGAAACGTTGACTTAATAAACCGTCGTTCTCTAAGAGGCGCATCGTCAATTCTGTTATAAACTAGCGGCAACCCAAGCTATTTTTGCATATACAGTCCTTATATATATATATATATATATATATATATATATATATATATATATATATATATATATATATATATAGAGTCACACCTTCAGTAGCTAGCACTTTTCCTTATCTGGCTGTGATGTTTCATGTTTTTTTTACAAGTGCTAACGGATTCTCTGTTCTATTTGAAAATTGTTAGAATAACGTCACTTGCCTTTTTATTTTGTTCTTGAAAACGCATGTGTGAAGAAATTCATATGATCGTTTCCCATTGCTATTTTTCTGTTGTGTGCACCTTTTATGTACCACGCTGCCAAGATCTTGAAAAAGATCGCAGTATCTATAAATATATATATATATATATATATATATATATATATATATATATATATATATATATATATATATATATGCATGATACAGCAGCTTGCGTGCCCCTGCCCCCTCCAGAAATGTGAATGAACACTCTACGTCCCTGCATTTAGTGGTCGTGAATGAACACAATGCTCTTTCGCATGTTATTTGTTTTAATATTTTATTCGTTCTCGTCAGCCTGCCACTTGCTGACGATGAAAACATGGCTACTCGGAACAGCTTCGAGACTCAGCATTGCTCTATGGGTACGCATTCCTCGCCCTTTCGGTAGAGGTCCCAATCGCAGAAGCATCCACTGAAGCCATATTGGGTGCAAGGCTTGGAGTCGCCCTTGAGGTCCTCGCATTTGTTCTCGGCGCAGGTGTAGCTCACGTCTACTTGGTACACCTCGCCCTCACCGCATACGCCGTATTCTGAAAGACGAACCACGCTCAGTCTATATTTTATCCCCTGATGCCTGGTACAGTTCCGCTATCGAATACAGTGACAAGAAAGGCGCACAATTAAGCCGACAAACACGATGCTGCTTTCGATAGTGCGACCCTACATGTATACAACGCCAAGTCGGATAACATGTGGCCCTCTCATCTAGCACCTCGAATGCTAAGTTCCAGTAGGAAGTCCCGATGCCGTCAATAACCACGGCACACTAGCCAGCGGCTATAGACAACAGATAGCCTACATTACCTTGTACTCGTAACATGCAAGCAAATTCGCTTGGCAGCACACAACAATCTTCCCACAAACTCGTACACATTTCGTATTGTGCTGTATATTGATCCCTGAATACTGCTTCCCGTAGTAATCTAGTGCCCTGCTTTATATCTCCAGCTTTTTATCTTTCATTTTAGCTCGCCAAATCTTATATTTAATCGTTTCAAGGAGAACGGCCTTCAGAAATCCCGACGTACTTCCTATTGCCATTCTTGGCATTAAAGGGGTCCTGAACCACCGCTCGGGCTTGGTTTTGAAAACGGCTGGGTGCGTATTGAATGCCTCTCAGAAATTCACAGCCGAAAGAATTTTTTCAAAACGGTTTGTTAGGAGCGAAGATATTGCGACCGGAAAACTTCCCTTTCCAGTCCTGTCTCAACTCTGCGGAATAGAGGGTACAGAGCTCCTTAGGGCGGTGTCGAAGGAGGTGCCCCGCCCACCGCTTTACGTCACCAGACTTCAGCGACGTGTCAGAGTGGCTGACGAAAAGCGCGCGACTACCGGGGGCTGTTTCTTCGCAGCGCGCTTGTGGCCGCCTGCTCGCTCCGCACCTGGGCTCGGTCGCATGCTCTCGCGATCACCGCATTCTTTTTTTTTTTCGATCCTCCGAAGCTTTGTTTTCGTTCATCACATACGTTTAGGCTCGCAGGTGTGAGCGTTTACTTTGTCAGTGCGCTGCTTGTCGTCGATATTGCGCGTAACGCGGCGTCAGGACAAACAGCGCAACTACCAACGCTGCTACACCTTGTCCTGTATAACCCCTAGTTAATTGTTGATTAGTGATTGTAGACGGGATAATCATGCTGTCGGGCTCGAACGTGACTACTATGACTCGAAAGGAAGACCTTCACAACTCGGACCCTTGCCGACAGGTTAATGTGGAATAATGTGCGTTGACATGCGGTAAGATGGACGAATTACTTTAATGCGTGAATACACTAGTTCAATTTTAACAGTGAAGCTGTTTCAGCTATTGGTGAAACTGGGAAATCTGCCGAAAACTCCGCTAAGCTATTTAATGCTAGCATAACACTACCACGCTGTAGTAAAGACAAAGCTCCCTAGGACTAGTTGGGTAAGGCTAAGTCTCATTCAATGGAGCCTCATTAAGATTCCTAGGAGTAATTACGTAAGGCTAAGTCTAATTCAAAAGAGCCTAATTAGGAATAATTATTTGAAGCCTAGTTCAGACAGGACTAATCCAACTAAGCCAAACCAAGCCAAACTGAACTAATTCAACCTGAATTGAGCTATGACAAGTCACACGTAATTAAGCGAATACTAATGATCTATAATTAATTAAGCCATGATACTAATAAACCATGTCTAATTAGGGTAAATCTAATTATGCGAAGCCTAATTTAGCTGATATGAACAAATCTAGTGTAAGCAAGCTTCTAATTAGACCATGTTTAATTAAATAGTACTAATTAAATCACGCATAGCTAGATTATTACTAGTTAAGTCAAACTTACGCTAGCACTTATTAATCGAAGGTAAATTATGCTAAGACTTCAAGGTCAAGCCTCATTAAGTTGAGACTAAACATCTCAGCACTAATTAGGCCTATTTCAGGTAGTATTCATCAAGCGATACGTAATTAAGGTAATATGTCAAATAACAGCGTAACTAGCCCTGTATTAATTAGGCAATGTATAATTAAGATATGACTAATTACCCCAACCGTAATTATGTCATGACTAGTGAAGACCAGCGTATTAAACAATGTATCATTAGGTATAGGTTGATTAGACCGATTCTAATTAGCGTAACACTAATGAGGTGCTGACTAATTAAGTTATGACTAAGTCAAGTCTCAATAAGCTGAGATTATTAAGTTACGCCAAATTAAGCCAAACATTACAGACGTAATGATTTCATTCGAAACTAATTTACCTTAGTCAACCCTAATCTGCTGTAATCCTTAATTCACCCTAATCTAAGTCTAGCGTAATCCGCTCTATAATATGCCATAGTCCACCTTAATGCACCTCAGCCTGTCTTAATCCACCCTAATGCGCCTTAATGAGCTCTAATCCACCCAAGTACACCGTAATCAGACCTAGTCCTTTAATCTACCTAATAGAAGAAATATTTTGGGTTCGACTCCAGCCATGTTATTGAGTACGAGTACTAGAAGGTGGCGCATTGGAGTACCATAGGGAATAAACCCATCTACAATCACTGGTGAATTAAAAGTTTGGGATTAATTTGTGATTCATTACAGGCTGCAGGCATGCATTTGTTGGCTTCTTGGAAAACTATATTTATGGTGACTTTAGCACCGCACCGTTCGCGTCCACGCCGAGGTAGTTTACGGACGCCTTCCAATGGCATCTATGATTGATTGATTGATTGATTGAGATTCGGTTTAGGAAAGGACGCTAATTTCTGCAGCCCATGTAGGCAGCACGGCTAAGCGTCCGTGGGGGTGGGGGAAAGGGAGTGAAAGAGATAGAAAGGCAGTAGTGGAGGGCTCCGGAAATTTTGACCGCCTGGTGTTCTTTAACGTGCACTGACAACGCACAGTACACGGTCCTCTGGCATTTTCGCCTCAATCGAAAATGCGACCGCCGCGGCCGGGATCGAACCCGCGTTTTTTCGGTGGCAGCCGAGTACCGTAACCACTACACCACCGCGGCGGACCATCTATGAGGCTTGCGCATTAACAAATATATTTTTACATATTTCCAGCAACTATTTTGCCTATATAGGTGCTCACAGCGCAAGGAAAAGCGAGCGCACGGCACGCACGCGCTTACGGTTTTAAAAAAGGCGCGCTGCGAAGGGCCTGCACACAGCAGAGGCGGGCGTGTCTGCCATCGGCCAATAGCAGCAACGCTCCTTGTAAATGCTCTATGACGAAACAGAGCATATTCAAGGAGCGTGAGGAGAAGCCGCTTTTAGGGGCGAAGCTCCTCTTAGTCTAACCATGTCACGCGTCAGGCGGCAGTCGTCAGGCGTAACCCGCGTGCCGGGAGGCACGCGCTCGCCCTCGGCGCGTGCCTCCCGGCACTTGCCTCTCTCTCTCTCTCGGCGCGTGCCTCTGCTGTCTTGTGAGAGAGAGAGAGAGAGAGAGACAGAGAGAGAGACAGAGAGAGAGCGAAAGGCGCGCGTTGGCTATGGAAACGCTGTTCCTTAGAGGAACGCTCTACTAGCTCGCAAAGAAGGAGAACGCGCCCTCACCCGCGAGAGACAACGTTGGCGCAGGCAGCATCTCCTAGCGAGTTTTTTGATTGAGAAATACCGACTACTCGCGTTGGAGAAGCGTTCACCGGCAACCCATATATATATATATATATATATATATATATATATATATATATATATATATATATATATATATATATATATATATATATATATATATATATATATATAGGCACTGGATCTTGACTTGCAATGAAGTGCCGGTGGGAGATTTCACTTGTGCATAGTTGAACCATGAGGATTCGTAGCGTGCGCGTTAACTAAATTAATCCAGAACTCGGCACGATCTACGATGAACATCCGAGCTTCGCCCACTCATCATCATTCACTCCGTGGATATGCTGTAATTTTTTTGAGTTGAGGGCTCCTGAAGAAGTGGAAGCTTTGTGCTCCGCTTGTGAACGCTACGCTTCGCGGATGACTACAGCATTTGGCTGAGATGTTCGTTACAGCGTAGGCAAGCCGTAGAATATGTTTTTTCACCAAGCCCGGAGGGTGGTTCCGGACCCCTTTAACAACTGAGAGTTCAAAAGTAACAGATACCAGTTACTCATCACTAAAAGTTATCGACAAATATGAAAGGTCTCGTTTTGAAGAAATGCTCATGGATTTCCTAGTAGCTTCGTTCTACTTATGGATAGATGCCAATTTTCCCTTTCATAATCGTTACTCCACCTTGCAGATTTCCACAAAACTCATTTTCCATTCATACCGAATTACTCACAACTAGGAAAAAAAGCGTGAGGGGAAATCGCAGGCGAGTACTCCAGTGCTTCTTTGCTCGAACGAAGATGTACTGGTGTCCTCTTTAACGCGTCCTCATTGAGGCATGGATGGCGTTGGCGAATGATGCAGCAAATGCAAATGATGCTAGTTCATTTGTGCGCTCACTCGTATGCACTGATGTGGTTTATCGTAATGAGTATCATGTTCCGGTTCAGGGGCTTCAAATGTGTCTTATTGCTTAGTTGTGTTTCCATGTTATGGATACAATAGGTAGTGTAAGTGTACGTGTTTCGATTCACCGATCGATGCAGTGTTGCATCTCCCGGTAATGACGCTCGAGAGGAAATTAGCAATATTCCTAAATAAATAAAATAATTGTCGAGGATACTCATCTTCGCCTTTAAGGGTGGGACGCGATGGCTCTGCAAGCGCCATCTTGGCGATATTTTCGCAAGTGGCCTACCCAAGCCAACGCCATTTCTCTATAGATGGCGCTGCCGGGCGCGTCGCTGGTGCTGTGGCAGAAATTCTTGACAAGGGGGTTGTAGTTTTCTCGGGCATTCATATTACAGTCCGGGCTCTCATGTGCGTAGATTCTATTTAAGTTCTAGTTTACAATTTCGAGGACTGCTTTTACTTTGATATATTCAAAAGGTATTTTATTACAACAAAAGGAGATGGTTTTCACTTGAGTGTCCTTTAAAACCATGTGGCTTTTTGTCCCAACCTCCACAGCTGAAATTGAAATATGTACTCGCCTTGTGTCATGTATCTTTTTCGAAATTTAGGTCACCTGCAGCAGAAGACTAAACAAAGCTTGGCAGAAGTTTAAGCAATTTAATCACTGAAATTTGCGGTCGCCTTTATCACGGTAGATATCTTAAGTTCGCATAAATATTGTGGGCCTGGAAACGCTTGCCTACTCTTATATCGAATGGTAGTGGAGGATGGAGGATGCTCATCTTCGCCTTTAAGGGTGGGGCGCGATAGCTCTGCAAGCGCCATCTTGGCAATATTTTCGCAAGTGGCTTACCCAATCCAACGCCATTTCTCTACAGATGGCGCTGCCTGCATATGTGAACACATACAAGGGCTACGACGGAGGAATGGCAGTCGCGACTTTGTACCACTGAGATTTCCGCGAGCCATTTGGAAGAAAATGAACTGTTTGGGTGCCAAAGACCAACAATTGAGTGCTCATATAGCAACGTGAAGCATAACAGGAAACAGCCTTTTCTCGAGTCGTAGTAACCGGTACGTTAGGCGACGCACAAAACCTACTTACGTGCACAACTAGCTTGAAGAATTGCAAGCACTTCTGCGGCAACCAGAATAGCCTTCATGTTTGTCCTAAGCAATATTCTGCCTGGAAATATGGTCTCACTTTATGTGCACTGAACGCCGCCCTTATATACAGGTGGTCGCGGGCATAACCTTTTTCTTTTCTTTTTTTTTTGGCTTCGCGGACTCGGACTTCCTTTACAGCTGCAGTATTCGTTTTCACGACAAACTACATCCGCAGGCAGACAGAATGATTGATTATAGTAATGTTGGGAAAATCAAAGTGCGTTTTTCATTTATTTGGTCATAATCTGTCTGCTCACTTTTCATTCGCCAAATTGCACAAGACGACAGCAGCCCGCCAGTTACTAAGGGGCCATGAAACGTACGCCTACGCGAAGCTAATGCCCACCTGTGTGTGACAGTTAGCCCTCCGCACCGGCGGCGATTCTGGATGCAACCTGGGCGCAACAGCAATGACGCCACATTCGCTGCAGTACTGACAGCTGTAATGGAATTACTCTAAGCTAAAACGGATTGCTGTCTCTCAAACCATTTCACAAGCATTTTTTTTTTTCGACGTCGTAAGTTTCCCCCGCGTGTCGACAATTTTTAGTTTAGCGGGCTTAGCGTAATAGCGTAGTTATTGCAATAGCGGGAGGGGAAAAAATGCACATGCGCAGTACCGTAAACGTCCGATACCGTTTGGCGTGCCCACGGTATTTCGCCGATTCAACGTTACCGTGTTTGCGTGGTTATCGTAGTTTACGTAAAACATGGTGGCGGTCTCGGACGCCAGCTTCGAACTGAATTTGGCGTTGCTGTGGCAGGATTCACTCCCTTTGCAGCAAATGACTGTAAAATGGCTCCGTTTGCCTTCAGGTAGCTTCGACCACGTAGTATTGCGGATGGCTTAGCCGAGTTTTCGAATGAATGAATAAAACATTTATTGAAAGAATTCTATCTACGGCAGTTATTGCTGGAGACGGTTGGGCGGGTCCCTAGTCCGGGACTCCGTCGGACAAGCTTCCAACGATTCATTATGAGACGATTCGTTATGAGAGACACCGTAGTTGAGGGCTCTGGAAATTTCTGACCACCTGGGGTTTCTTTAACGTGCACTGACATCGCACAGTACACGGGCCTTAACATTTCGCCTCCATTGAAATGGATTTCTTTAACCTCGAAGGACTGCATTTGGTAAGCACGTGCTAATGTTGCTAATACTAACCTGTCCTTCAAGCAGGCGAGCAAATGCGACAGAAAAATTATATCAGAAATTGGTCATTTTGAGCTCTAGAACGTGGCCTGAAGGGATCGAAAAAGAAATTGGTTTGAATTTCTTCAGCAAGCAGTGGGCTGGGTGAGCTGAAGGCGACATGTACATTACGTTAAGGAACACTCGTTCGGATTGTTAGATTCCGTAAGTGAATCATTCGGTGATCTTGAAGGAACACAACACTCTATCGGCTATCCTTTTGTTTTCTGTCATCTTTATTCGTGCGTTTCAGCCTTCCACGTGTTGACAATGAAAGCGCGGCCACCAGGAACAGTGCCGAAGCTCAGCATTCCTCCTTGGGCACACACCTGTCGTCGCTCTGCCTCCGGTAGAGGCTATCCTCGCAGAAGCATCGGCTGACGTAGTCCATGGTACAGGGCTTAAAGCCGTACTCGGGGTCTCCGCACTTGTTCTCGCCGCAGCTGCTGCTCTGGCCTGTCTTGAACACCTCACCATCACCGCATTGCTTGTCGTCTGAAAGATGAACTGGCATATCAGCTACACGTTTTCATCCATGACGTCTTGTCTTGGACTTGGTACAGTGGCGCTATAGAATACAGTGGTAGAGACAGAGTGGATGGTCTGGGCTTAAAAAAATTGGTTGATTTGTGGGGTTCAACGTCCCAAAACCAGTTCTGATTATGAGAGACGCCGTAGTGGAGGGCTCCGGAAATTTCGACCACTTGGGGTTCTTTAACGTGCACTGATAACGCACAGCACATGGGCCTCAACATTTCGCCTCCATCTAAATGCAGCCGCCGCGGCCGGGATTCGATCCCGCGACCTTCAGATCAGCAGCCGAGTACCACAGGCACTAGACCACCGTGACGGGGCCTTTATAAAGCTATAACGTTAAAGGGAAACTTAAGGGAAAAACACGACACCGCAGCGCCCCTAGCGGTCTCCCATGTAATAATATGGCTACGCCGGACAAGGCTCGACAAGGCTCGACCGTAGGGTGCTTCGCCCCTAAAACTATTTTTCTCGTGTTAGTAGGATACCTTTTCACAATACCAAAAACACCAATCTTGCGGAGAGAAGACATTCGGTAAGCTAGGAAACGCGCAAAAGGAAAATATGTGTGGCGACACCACTTCGAAGCTCCAGCATTAGAACACGTGACGTCAAAGATGTCTGAGGGCGTCTGCTAAGGCCTACACAGCTATTTATCGGTAAGAAAGACCTACATGGTGTTCCAAGGAAGCCAGAGACTTAACACAGGAAGGATCAGAACATATTATGAAGAAATTTGGCGAGAATACGAAAAAAAGCGGGGAATCGGTCTTCTGACTTCATTATGTTCTGAAGATCCGGCGGGAATTTCAAAACATAAACTTTCCCATCCATTTCCTCTTTTAATGTTGAACATAAGATGTTGAAATTAACGACATTCGAGTTCTCCAATTATAAGCTGCAGGAGTCAATGTTTCGACAAGTGGACTTGTCTTCGTCAGGGCGGCGACTTCGTCTTCATGGCGGCGACTTCATCTTCGTCAGGAGTCGCCGCCCTGACGAAGACAAGTCCACTTGTCGAAACGTCGGCTCCTGCGACATTCCCTGTTCTAAATCATATTTTCCGGTCTGTTCATCGGTTCAAGCCTCCATCGTCTCCTGAGCGTCTCTTATAGTCCAATTATAAGTTATAATTCGAAAGACTTTACCTTTTCACTTCAGCGTCCCTTTAATAAGTCGACAAGTGACCGGTTCAACAGTACACATAAGCGCATAAGGGGCATCTCACCAGCGAATCCGATCTGTAGCGCTGCGAGCACCACCAAACCGAAGCGAAGGGCCTTCATAGCGATGCTGTACGATACGAACAACAGGTCGTTGCGTACGTGGAACTCCGGGATTATGAATTGCCAGTTGAGACACGGCCCCTTTTATGCGGGCCCAGAGTGACTGCCAATTTGCTTCTAGCGGCGAATCACAAGCGGACTCTGAGATTGATTTGCACTACTGGAGACAGGTCGGTCAGTGCACTGAACCTACGAAAGCATCTCACATATGGACTTTCCACGCGACAGCGGCTAATACAAGTGTTGTGTCCTCGGCAAACATGGCGCAACACACAGACTTGCACAGTAACAAGGGTTTATTACAGAACAGATGGAAAAGGAAGAATCACTGTTAACATAAGTTGGCTGCCTTTTATACGGGCAGTAATCGCGATAGCGATGACGTCTGTCCAGTTACGCAAGCGCATTTTCACCCGCACCGCGATGCACTCACACACACGCACACTGACACAACAACAAGAATGTAGTCTGCCAGCAACTATCTATAAGTGGATTGGAATACCGCTTTTACTGATACATGTCGTTCCTGCCTGCCGCATTCCCAGTCAAGAATGTGCTCCAGATAAGAAATAGCTTATTATTATGTTTCATTGAACTGTCTGAGTGCGTCTGAGAAGCGGTATTGCCAATCCAGTTCCTCGGTTATATAAGTTGTATATTTCAACGGCACAGATGAATGTGTTTTGTTCGAATGCTATCAAGTGCATTGACGAGCAAATAAGAAGTGATGGCTATTAAATACATGCTGAAGATTTCATGTACAAGCAGGCACGCCATCACAAAGCTTTGACATTTCTATGCAAACCAAATAATGAGAATCCCTATATACCACAGTATTCGGTGTATGCGATCACTGGTTTAACCTCTTCAAAAGATGTCCCCGCAAATTATGGTGTGTTCGCATTATTATCCCACAATTAATCATTGCCGTCGTGATTCCCTTTTGGGTGCACCAATACGATGCGTCTATTGGACCAAGTCATTATGCTGTACATAATATGTAAGCCGGGTTACGTAGATAGGATAACCTATAAACTTGAGCAACAAGCTTGAACTTGCAAATGTGGCGCATTTATTCAACTGAGCAACGCTTAATATTTATTTGAGCAGAATTTGCATTTTTCAAAACCCAAGTGAGGTTAACCACTTTGTGGAGCCGCACATTATTAACAAGACTATAATTATAGAATCCCATGCAAAACCGCACACACCGTGTTAATTGCTCTAGTGTCTTCACAAGCTCGTACAGTAAAACCAGCCGATTGTCTTATCTCAGATGGTGCTTCCGGCTGCTTCTCACCCGTTGCAACCTTCACTCCAGCAGTAATCTCACACTCTACGTGCATTGACCGATAACAGCACTTTCAGCTGACATTATCTTCCGCCACCAGGAAGCACGTGTACAAGGTGTAAACAGATATGCTTGAAAAGAAGCTGAGCAAGTGGGTAAGGATTCATTATGTAAAAAAAAAAACTGACGGCAGATCCACGAGGTGAATGATGATGAGATTGGGCGAAGCTCCTGGAAGTAATCATCGGTTAAACCGTGAAATTTCTTCCGTTAATTCGCCCGATAAAATTGACGTGAAACGATTGATTAAATGTTTTATCAAACTATTATTGCTGGTTTCCGTTGTCCTCTCATTATGACCGCTTTGTGGTCGGTGAAATGTAAGCTAAGTGGTTCTTGCACTGGTTGCAGATGGGTTTTGCCTTTGAACGCTTCTCCAACGCGAGCAGTCGGTATTTCTCAATCAAGAAACTCGCTAGGAGACGCTGCCTGCGCCAACGTTGTCTCTCGCGTTTGCCGGGGCAGTGCCGGGGCACAGGAGAAATCTCACCAGGCACTACCTTGGAGGTAAACAATGGCTGCTAATGGGAATGAGAGACAGAAGAAGTCGGCTTTTAGCTAACACTTACACTGCTACTTCTACTAACGTTTCCTACTGGAACATGCCAATGGCTGCTAATGGGGAATGAGAGACAGAAGAATTCGGCTTTTAGTTAACGCGCACGCTGCGAATTTTTTATTGTTCAACAACGCACAGGAGAAATCTCCCACCGGCACCACCTTGGAGGTCAAAGCGTAAGACTGGTTACGCACTACGACTACGACGAGGGACGAACGGGTGCCGCCTTAAGGAGCTTCGCCCCTAAAAATTACAGTATATCCACGGAGTGAATGATGATGAGTGGGCGAAGCTCGGGATGTTCATCGTAGATCGTGCCGAGTTCCGGATTAATTTAGTTAACGCGCACGCTACGAATCCTCATGGTTCAACTATGCACAAGTGAAATCTCCCACCGGCACTTCATTGCAAGTCAAGATCCAGTGCCTACACACACACACATATATATATATATATATATATATATATATATATATATATATATATATATATATATGTGTGTGTGTGTGTGTGTGTGTGTGTGTGTGTGTGTGTAGGCACTGGATCTTTCTTGACTTGCAATGAAGTGCCGGTGGGAGATTTCACTTGTGCATAGTTGAACCATGAGGATTCGTAGCATATATATATATATATGGGTTGCCGGTGAACGCTTCTCCAACGCGAGCAGTCGGTATTTCTCAATCAAGAAACTCGCTAGGAGACGCTTCCTGCGCCAACGTTGTCTCTCGCGGGTGAGAGCGCGTTCTCCTTCTTTGCGAGCTGGTACAGCGTTACTCTAAGAAAGAGCGTTTCCATAGCCAACGCGCGCCTTTCGCTCTCTCTCTGTCTCTCTCTCTCTCTCTCACAAGACAGCAGAGGCACGCGCCGGGAGAGAGAGAGAGGCACGCGCCGGGGGGCACGCGCCGAGGTGAACGCCGAGGGCGAGCGCGTGCCTCCCAGTACGCGGGTTACGCCTGACGCGTGACGCCTGACGCGTGACAAGGTTAGACTAAGAGGAGCTTCGCCCCTAAAACGACGTGCAACACACGAACACAAGGGAACAGGAGTGGACAACACGAACGCCGATCGTGTTGTCCACTTGTCTTCTGTTGTTCCCGTGTTTTGTACGCCTTTTCTCTTACATAAAGACAGAAATGCTGACGTTCTACTTATACTTTGTCCCACTAGAGTGGAAAGCAAAAGGTGCTCCAAAACCTTCTAAACACTGCGGCAAGCAGCTCATAAATTACCTGTGTATTACCAGATAGCTCATGAGCCCACGTATTTCAAAGGCTCTTGTTACATTTAACAAGAGAAGTGAAGTCATTTTCAAAGCAACCGAATTATGCAGTTATGAACAACACACCTCCGTACTCAACACTCGGCCGTGACAATCGACTCAAACGGGCGAAGCAACCTTGACGAAAACATGCTCCCGTAGTGAGTTTACCGAGGAACATGGTAGGAAAAGAAGAAGGTTTTTATTTCACTGAAATGATTTACAAAAAATTCTGCGAGAACATCCGGATCCGTAGCCGATATAGCTAGTTAAGATCCGTTACAGACATTGCATATTGTGGTTTTAGGATGTGGTACCGGATCCTAAAAGGGTACCGGATCCTAAAGGATGTGGTACCGGATACGTTACGCCGCAGTTCTTCCCACCTCACTTCCGACGTCGCAGAAGACTGGTAGCGAATGAATTGAATCCCCAGATGCCAAAGATCACTACCGAACGTTTCTCCTACAAGGACATCGCAACTGTCGACCTAAGCCCGAGCCTGTTCTTGCACAAGTACGGCCACTTTCATAGAACCTTTGCTTTCCTTGTTTTGCACATGATTCAAGGTCAGGAGGCTGCCCACGAGGACATCGCGAAGCTGCCTCAAAGCGGTGAAGAATGTCTCGTCGTAGCGCACAGAAGCTTCGACCTATAGTGGACGTGTGGAAGGAAGTTCATGACAATGGCTAGCGGAAAGGTGTCATATTGATGAACAACGCGCTTTCATCTTTCTTATGGGCTGATCTTCGTTCCTCGACGTCATTGGGCCTACGCGCCTTAGCGGCTCGGCAGCAAAGTGTTGACTTGCGAAGTTCAAGGTCGTGGGATCGAACCCCGGCCACTGCGGCCGCATTTCGATGGGCGCTAAATGTAAAAGACCCTCCGTGTACTCCGGTGTAGCTGCACGTCAAAGATCTTCAGGTGGTCAAAGTTACTCCAGAGACCTCCGCTACTGGGTGCGCATCATAATAGCCAGTTTTGGCCCGTAAGAAACCGTCACTTATCATTGAGTTTGAAGTTTGAAGATTCAAGTTTATTTCATTAATTCAAGCATACCTATCTTATCTCGTGGTACAGCGGGAAGGGGTGGCGAAAAGGCAACTGAATGCCTGACAATGCGCATATCCCCGCCCAGACCACGATATTGCAGTTCCTTGTGCCTGGTGCTTTAGGCCTGTTGGGCTGCCTGTTTTCTAGGTATGTTGTTATGTGGGGTTTAACGTCCCAAAACCAGCTCTGATTATGAGAGACGCCGTAGTGAAGGGCTCCGGAAATTTCGACCACCTGGGGTTCTTTAACGTGCACTGACATCGCACAGCACACGGGCCTCAACATTTCGCCTCCATCGAAATGCAGCCGCCGCGGCCGGGATCTGTTTTCTAGGTAATATGCCCACCTAGCCCAAGTTTTCACTCTACCTGGACACATACAGAAAGTCTGTTAGTGACAAGGCAAGTGTTTTATGACATACTACTGCCCCTTGAGAGCTAAGCACCCTGCATTATAATGGACGGCGACATGTTATTTCTCACCAGCTGCCTTATAGGGTTAAGAATACCATCTACCTGAACTTTTATGCATACAGCGTGACCTAGACTCAAGCGCAGTGGCTTCGTGCTAATATTCACTCAGAGATTCCCCTAACTTCTCGTGTGAGCACATAGACCACCTCTTCTGATGTGTGGATTATGACAATAGATATTTGTTGCCTCACAGTGGCATGCAGGCAATAATGTTTTGCGTTTGTTTTGTTCCAAGCGCAGTCTTCATTTTCTAGTACACGTATCCTTCTTTGTCCATCTTCCCAATGCTTTCTGGTTTGTTGATGTAAATAAATGTATATACGTCATAAGGCATACACAAGACACACGCTACAAAGAACTTTTCCCTCCATTCCATCAGCGTCCCGCATAATACGACGAAAGTAAGAAATATCGAGTTTCAGGATTCTATTCCGAAAGATCATTCAGGTTTAATATTCTTCATGACCAGACATGCATCTTGAGTGGTCCATAGAATTCTTCCGATTGTATACGCATGGTCTCAGAAGCTCAAAAGGTGCAGAAATATTTCGTTCCTTTATTTTTCCGCCAGGCGCTCAATCCGCAGCCATCCACAAATGCCGCAAAAAACCAAAGCGGTGGATAACCGGATGCGCGTTGCTTCTGAGACAAACATATTAGCCGCATAGGAGTATCTGCAATAAATAAACAAAGTCTGCCGTGCAGGCCTTGGAAATATTTGAAATGTTTCGATACGTTTCGGAGCATTGCCCCGCCACGGTGGTCTAGTTGCTATGGTACTCGGCTGCTGATCCGAGAGTCGCGGGATCAAATCCCGGCTGCGGCGGCTGCATTTCGATGGGGGCGAAATGTTGAGGCCCGTGTACACAGTGCGATGTAAGTGCACGTTAAGGAACCCCAGGTGGTCGAAATTTCCGGAGCCCTTCACTACGGCGTCTCTCATAATCAGATCGTGGTTTCGGGACGTAAAACCCCAGAAATCAATCAAACTCCTAAGTATTACTCTATAGCGTGTCGATCGCATTGTTCGCATAAGCCAGCTTACTTTTTTTCCCTTTCGAAATCCAGCAGCTCGTTCCATCACGAACGAAACGTCGTCAAACATCTCTACCTATTTTTATCCAAGCGTTCACTCAACCATGTCATGTATGTGTAGCAGGAAAGGATCAGTATCTCCAGTAAACGGGATACGGTACATGAGATATCGTTATAATTAATATGACCCCCCCCCCCCCAGTAACAAGCAATGGGTTGCGAACAGCATAAAATGACGATGCAGAAAAATAATAAGGGCACGTGGAGATCAGAAGCGTCCACGAGTGTGACAACTGTAGAAGTACTCGTCGTCTGAATAATGCGGCGACATCGCTGCAAAATGAGGGTCGCATACTGAGACACGTGTCTAAGCTGGCTCTCCTAATATTTATGGCAAAATTTCAGTGCTTATAGTCAGTCTATCAGTCGCATATAAGAACACCTGCATATAAATCGCGTAAGACAAGGCATCACGTAATAGCTTCAGTACAGATGATTTCAATTACCGTTATGAACATACCTATTCCGGATGCAATAACGTTTTGTTGGAAAAACAGATGCCCCGCCACGGTGGTCTAGTGGTTATGGCACTCGGCTGCTGACCCAAAGGTCGTGGGATCGAATCCCGGCCGCAGCGGCTGCATTTCGATGGAGGCGAAATGTTGAGGCCCGTGTGCTGTGCGATGTCAGTGCACGTTAAAGAACCCCAGGTGGTCGAAATTTCCGGAAACCTCCACTACGGTGTCTCTCATAATCAGAGCTGGTTTTGGGACGTTAAACACCACAAATCAATTAATCAATCAATTGGAACAAAAGAATAAATTGAACTTTCATGCGCCATGGCAGTGCGGTAGAATTGATGACGGAGGCATGATGCCAGACACAATTGGCAAACATCAAAAGTAGTCGAGCAAGCCAATTCGCTACTGCTGTTGGTTTTGCTGACTCAGCGGCGTATCAGTTCCTAGCACAACTTTATACAGAGCCGACAGTTATACAGAGCTATAGAACAATACAGAGCCAGCAGTTAACGAAGCCTAATGAAAGAAGGGGAGTCGTTATTTGTATTTTTCACTTGAAATGCCCTGACCATCTTGACCTATGGCGAAACAAAAGTGGGTGAAAAATTAACCTCTTGCCGGTAGGAACCGAACCCGCAACTTCAGCATTGCGGGTACGTTGCAGCACTCGAGACACTGCAAGGCGGTTTCAGCTCTTGTGCCATTTTTGGCTGTGCGCATGCGTAGAAGATTTATCCCTGATAGTGTTAGCCACCGAACACAGGGAGCCCATTTCAGCGAATGCGGAAAATTATTTTTCTACGGTTTAAAGGAATTAAAGGAATGCTACCGGTTAAAGGAAAGCCTTGTAGCATAAGGCTACAAGGATTTCGTTGTAGCCTTGTGCTACAAGAAAATCCGTGTTTTTATTTAGTCATCTAGGTATTTAGTCATCTAGCTGAAGCTGAAGACTAAGTAAGGCTGCGCAGAAGTTTAAGAAATTTAGGTGTTGAAATCAACAATCGGCTTTATCCCGCTAGATATCGTAAATTCGTACAAATGTCATGGGCCCCAAAACGAGTACATACTGTTGTAATCAATGGTAATTAGATACATAAGAGCAGATGAGCACATATCGCAATTTTGTCGAGCATCAAGTAGTATGGGAGTGCGCTGTGCTCCGTCCAAGATCGTTAGCAAGGCACCGAACCTACGACGTAGGAATGACAGTGTTAACTTTGTATTATCCAGATTTCAGTGAATCTGAAACCGAATCAACTGTTTCGATGCCAAAGAACACGACAGGAATACGGCGCTCATGACTTGAAGAATATTGTTCAACGTACCGAAGGAAGGAATCGGTCACGCTGATGTTACAGAGATGTAACTTATATCCTCTTGAACTACGGGGGAAAAAAATATAGACTGAAGGTATTTTTTCCAAATGATGCACGATCAACTTAACATTGATAAGCTCAAATATTTACACGCCCCAGGCAAAAGAAACCCCCGAACTAGCCACGATTGCGTCATAAAACCATACCGAACAAATACTGACACGTTTCGATATTCTTTCTTTCCAGATGGCATAGAACTGTGGAACAAACTACCAAACGCTATGGTTGTTTTAAACGATATGTCACCGACTTCGAAAATGCTGCAGAGGCGCATGTACGAGACTGTTCAATTTAATTCTTTTTCAATGCCAAATGATGTTAGCGACCTCATTCATGTTCAATGTAAATATTTTGAAGAATGTCAGTGAATTTCGAATTGTTATTTTGAAGTGTTATTTAAGGAAATACCTGTTTTCATTGGGAAGTGCCACATATTACACAACTTTATTTACCTTGCACATTTGTATGAGTGTAATTGTATTGCCCTCTCTGCTATGACCCTCTAGGAGGGTTGACAGTATTAACAAACAAATAAATAAATAAGACTAATTAAATAATTAATTAATTAATTACGTATACCAATGCTGACTTGCATGGATAGCAACGTGGGTGCAACAGCAATGACGTCAGAATCGCTGCTGTATCGACATCTGCGATGGAATTATTTTAAAATAAAAGGTATCGCTGTCTCCCATGCAGTATCGCTTGTTGCTTTTTCTTCTTCCTTTTCGTTTTTTTTTTTTTTGCGTCGTCGTGGGTTTCACACATGTGTCGACAACGAAAACCAAGGTTACCATGGTGACGAGTCACCGCAGCCGAACCTAACAACAACGAACGTCTCCTAAGTCTTCTGCTGGTGCCCGTGTTGGTCACTATACAAGATGAATAAAGATTTAAAAAAAAAGAAAGAATCGCCCTTTCACTATACCGTCCCGATAGACAAACAGCGCAGCTCTTAGTATGTCCATATAGGAGGCGCTCGTATGTCTTGTGCACTCTTGTACGTAAACGGCGCAGGCGTCTGTGTATTCCTCATGGAGTGGGAAAAAAATACTAGGAGGCGGCATCACGTGATTACGCCAACTTTGCATCTCGGGTAGTATTAGGCCCCAAATAGCTGTCAGACCGCTCGAGGTTGATTGGACGCGGTAAAGTTTAGTGGCGCTCGACCATGCATCCTTCTACCGCTAGCCTACCACTCGGCTCATTTCCCGTGATTCTCTACATTAAATTTTTTGTGACTAAGTTCCAAGGTTGTCACGTGATGCCTTCTCCTAGCTTTATTTTTTCCCCTTCCTACACGGTATTGCTCTTTTCTCGACCCAGTCCGAATGGTAGTCCCCACTCCAACTGGGACGCCCACGTTACGGACATTGCCACAGCGAAATGTACCGATTCCGAAGATAGCGAAGAAACATTTACTGAAGCAAAATGCTTACTGGTTCACAGCGTTTGCGGGGCTCCCCTTCCAGGGTGCTGCTAACTCGAGTAAGTCGGCCAGACATGGACGTTTGATTTGTTGAGCAACGAATGTCACTCAACCCTACACTTCCACAAGACCTGTCTTCGTCAGAGGAGCGGAGGCAATGATAGACTTCGTTCTCTCGTCTTCCTTCGAGAACAGTCGGGTAAACAGCCATAACGAAGACAAACGGCACGCTTTTATATTGTTTTTTGTAGTTCTGTGCGGCACCGTGGAAGCAACAAGCCTGTTTGACCAATCAGAAAGGGGAACGCTTCTTAACTGTCTTTCCGCTCCACTTCTTCCGCTGGCGACGAGCGCTGCAGCGGAAACAGCCGGGGCAACGCTGTCACTACATCTCGTTTGGCAATAATCAGCGCTCGATGGCCACGTATAGCCTCGGCTGTGCTGCATGGAACTCCTGAAACAGAGTATAGAAACGCTAGCTCCAAAGGCCTTCCTTGTTCGACCATTCGTCGTCGCTTGGAGCCTCCATGTTTCCTTGAACTTGTGTCTTGTTTCAATTCTATGGTATGGAGGGTCTTCATTTTGTTTTTTTTCTTTTATCCTCATTTTACTGTCGTCGTTGTTGCCGTTAATGTCTGGTGACCACGCCTGTAGCCAGGATCTACATTTTTAGGGGGTGGGGCGTGGCACTTAATGAAAGCCTTGACTACAATTAAGGAAAGGGCCCAGCTTTCAGTAATTATTTTTGCTAAACATCGAAGTATGCGAAGTACATGACTTTTTCACCACCATTTCAGCAACAGTTCCACTGTTTTTGTGTTGAAATAAACCTTTTTAATATTATTGGTAACATTATACAAAACTTAAGCGGGGGGGGGGGGGTGGCACGGGCTCCTATATCCCCACCTCCCACCCCACCCCTTTCTCCCCAACTACTGGTGACCAAGAATAGCGGGGTTTTCAAAGTGGACACATTGTCATCTGCGTGACAGGAACACACCGGGTTATCACGTGACCTCCTCGCCAGGACCTTTGGCGTTTACTGTCTGGTCTTGTCGCACTGCGCTAGAGGCACGCATATGCCGAGGCTGTTTCGGTACAGGCCGTGGTCGCAGAAGCACTGGTAGGCGCAGTCGCGTGTGCACTCGTCCGTTGGTTCGGGCTCGGAACAGGACAGCTCGCCGCACGACGAGCTCTCGCACTCCTTGAACACCTCGCCAGGTCCGCACTCGGGTAGCGATCCTTCTCCGCTACCGTCATCTGTGGCTGCAGAAACGAAACACACATAAGTAAAAGGAACCTTTAAGTAAGTTTCATGGCTGTGCAATCTGAGTTAACAGCATGGCTGGCAAGCAAGCGCCACCACGTTGCGAAAGCAGATTGAGTTCTCTCTTGACGTTCTTTCTTTTATCTTTCTTTCTTTAGCTAATTTTACATCGTTATCGCATTCTTACATCTCTCTGTAATCTTTCTTTCTCTCGTTCTATAGTTCACTCTTTCTCCTCCGTTCCCTCCTCACCATCACTTCTCTATCCCTCCCTTTTCTACTAGACTGTACATGGCTAGGCTATGGTCGGCCCTCTGGCCTCCTGCTTTCCCTCCCCCTAACCCTTATACCGGTCCTCTTCACCCTCATTTTCCTTTCTATCCCCTCGCTAAACTATACTGCGCAAGGCTGTGCCATGCTTTAGCCTCTCCTCCCTTTCTTCCTCTTCCTTCTTTCTATCTTTATTTATTTTTTTGGTTTCTTTCTCTCTGTCCTTGTGGCTAATGTCCGCATAACCAAAACTGGTATGTGCCTCACGTCATTGTAATTTTCAACCGAAAGCAAAATAATTAATTTTTTGATTCATTATTGTGGTGCCTCCCTTATGCTCTGATGTCACATGTATCATGGACAACTCTCGACATGTTCATTTTATTTCATTATTACTCATTGCGAATTACCTTTTAATGTAATTTCGTCCCCCGGCTGTCTGAGAAACAAAACCGTATGTGCTGCGCAGGAGATGACAGTGTCACTCAGTACTCGTACCGCTAAAAACGTTTCTTACCACTCTGTAACGCTAGGAAGGTGAAACCCCGCGTACATTTTGCAATGCATTAGGGTATTACCAAGTCATACTTCTGCGCACACACTTTGGAGCAAGACATTTGCAAGACTTATAATGAGCCTCAGTGACAAAGTATACGCGATGGAATTTCTGGTCAACACTTCCAGTGACATATTCGAGAACTTGGCCATTTTTAATGTGCATTACGAACTGTGCATTCAGTTTTTGCTCCATGTAAAATCACTTGAGGCGTATACGCGCATACCCCCGGATAGAGTATCTGGGTATGTGCCATGAGGCACCGGGTATGTGAATCTTCATAGGGTAACGTGGTTTCTTGTACCAGTTTTAGTACCATTCCTTTGGACGCCAAGGTCGTTCCAGGACACCTTCCAATGAAACGTATAAGGCTTTCGTCTTAATATTTTTTTCTCATTAATGCCAGAAGTTTTTGCACTGTTGACTTCGTCTTTAACGAATCCGGTCTTATGCATTCCTTGCTTGCTTTTTCGGAAGTATTCCTCTAAGGAACCTTAAAGCGAAAAACAATTTGTCTCATCCTATAGTGCATTCCCTCTCCTCCTTCCCTCCTCACCATCACTTCTCTATCCCTCCCGTTTCGGCTTGAAATTGAACGATGAAACTTCGACCTCAATTTCTCTCTTCTACGATCGAACATAAGATGAAGAAATTAGCGACAGAAAAGTCCCCGAAGAATACTCGATTAGTCTAAACCACTTCAATGTTTCATTTTAGTGTCGCTTTACATTGCTTATCACGATTCAGCCAATTCATCATCATCATCATCACCATCATCACCATCATCAGCTTGTCTACGTCCGCTGCAGGGTGAAGTCCTCTGTCATACTTATCCATTTAACTTGGTCTTGCGCTATAGGCGCTGCCACGTTACCCCGCCCACCTGAGTTCCTGCCTTGATACGTGTGTCTTCTCTTGGGATGAAGTCGTTTAATTCTTAGTGGCCATCGCTTCGGGCTGGATAACTAGCTCTACCTAGTGGACCTGAATAAGGTTTTTTTTTTTTCGTCCATTCATCCATCCATCCGTCCATACATCGCTTATTTAGCCTTCTGATTGCATGTCCTACCCGTACCTCATTTATTCTTCTTGATCATGACTAAGATATTAGCAACACGCATTGTCGAGGATGGTCACTTAATACTCTCATCCGCTTTAAGCCTTATGGCCTGCAAAAGGAGGTTGTCTCTTACAAGTCCTGCTCTTGACATTTCGTCGCTATGTGAAAAGTTGTTAGCGCACTTGAACCGTCAATAAGCTTATGCAAGACTTTCCTTCTACTTAAACAAAACGATCTGTTTGACAAAAATATTGCTATATAGTGTGCTGCTGGTGTGGGGTCCAAAGGAAAGCCACAAGGATTCCGCAAGAACAGTCTCCATTAAAACTTTTAGCATACTCCTTGGTGGCACCTACCGAACAGTTGTGATATATTAGCAAATTAACAATACAAATATCATTTCTCTTTGTAAGAACTACTTTACCTCCATAGCAGCAGTACATTTAAAGACATTTCGGATCAATATGAACACTGCATGACCATTTTTCTGTTTCAAACCACTGGATCATTTCTGCACAAGCGACACCAAGATGAAGACATGCACTTAAGCAACAGTTAATCACTTCGACTCTTGGCCCATCTCCAGTGTGAGTAATTGCCAGATTAAAGAGGATAATCATCATTATCATGATGATTATACACCAATAGTAGACGTCTCCTTCTCGGCCCCTGTACAAAAAAAATTTCCTGCAGTGCTTCCACGGCTGGCTCCTCAGGATCTTAATAAAAGTGCATCATCTGTCTGTCATGCAGCGCAGTGAAACCCAACAATGCTACGTCACTTTGCCTCCCATTAACACCTTATTGAAGTACGCATAGATCCGTCTACTTCCTCCGCATCATCAACAACGACAGCAATTAAGGTACGTATGCAAAGTCGCTTGAGTGACTTACCAGGAAACGCCAAGATGTCCGAGGCAGGCAGGACTACCAGCAGAACCAGGATCATCCAGGCGGCCCTCATGACTCTGTTTTCCGCAGAACTTTTCTTCGTTCTTCACGTACCTCGGTCTCAGGCCTTGACCAAGCTCCTGAACCGCGCGTACCCTTCCTCGCAAACTCCAAGACTGCGTGTCTTTATCAACGACGCCTTTACTGATTCATAGCTCGGGTGCCTCGGTTGGTTCCTCTTACAAAACGGCGTTGGGCTCTGAATACAACCGAGACTCCGGCAGCTGTTGCTCTAAAGGAAGCCAACAGCTCCTTCCGTCGCGACAACGTAGAACGCGCAAGAAATCCGAGCACAGCACGCGATCTCACTCTATACACGCGGGCGCATGGACGAGGCCAGATAAAATGTATGCCGCCGGAGACGGTTGTTTCGCAGTCTTCGAGGAAATCCCGTGCCGAAGGCTCGTGTTAGTGTTTATAATTGAAAGAAAAAGAAACACACATCCGTCTCTGCCTGCGTGCCAGGGGTGCGAGGCGAGAGCTGTCGATGGTTCGAAGCGAAGAAGTCTGGCTCGTCGGGCATTCGATGGCAAGGTCAAATGAAGAGGATATATATATTCGAGCGAAGAGAAAGTGAGAGTG
Organism: Hyalomma asiaticum; assembly: GCA_013339685.2. Lineage (NCBI taxonomy): Eukaryota > Metazoa > Arthropoda > Arachnida > Ixodida > Ixodidae > Hyalomma > Hyalomma asiaticum. Next base: position 22,909,571 of record CM023490.1, read on the forward strand.
TGCGACATTGAAGAGCGTGCGCTTTGATGCCGGCACGGCTAAGTCACGAGCGCGGAGGAGAGATCCCTAGTGGCCGGCATCGATAAGGCCAAGCGGAGAAGGGTGGGCTTGATCGAGGGTGTAAGAAATTAATGAGCTTCTTTTCTTTTATGGAGTGCCGCTGTCGGCTATGGGTCTTGCGAAAGTGAACGTGTTTTTTTTTTCTTCTGTTTTTCTGTGAGTTCTTTTTCTCTGTTTCTCTTTCCTTTCGGTGAAGGTTTGTTATTGACGTTCTTGCACGTACGTGCATGCGCGTACCAGGCGGAGAGAATCTGCTTGCGCTGCTTGTGAGTATGTGCATGCGACCGTGCGCCCGCGCCTTGTGGGAGGTTATACAGGAGGAGCAGGGTGGAAGATGGGTAACGTGCGTGTTAAGTGGACATTATTCATAGTTAAACTACCACGTTAAGTCTGATCCCGTCATGGCATGCCCTCGCTGGGCATGGAACGACGGTACGTTAATCACGTAATTTGCATCCGAGTAAGGGTTACGTCATGAGCGGAAAGCAAGGCGCTTCTCCGTGCAGAAGCCTCCGAGGCGGATTGCACTGTTTCTTCAATGTGTAATTACACTGCAAGAACTGAGTAATAATGACTGCACCGCCGCCGGGAGTGCACGTGCGACTTCTTTTCCAAATGTCTTGCGCTTCCTAACATGTGTAATTGCACGGCCTTTCTTCGGTTGGGAGAGACTTGTCCATAGTGATAATTCTGGAGCCATTTCCTGAGACAATCGCTTTCGGTGGCAGTGTCCGATGAAGCGACTATGCGTTCTAATTTTTTTTTTAACTTGCCCATCAGCGCACAGTGAAGGCGGCACTTCCGCGATGTCGCCGGAAGCGATCATCTAGTCACTACAGAATACGGCCGCTGTAGGCAGACGTTTACTGAGGAGTGAGAAGTGATTAATAAACAATTAGCCCCCTGTACAGCACTCCTGGTGTAGTACAGAAAATTTCATAATAGCTGCTCCAGCAAGCTGATTAAGTGTCTTCCTAAACCTTACGTGATGCATACGTGCACAGTTAACGCAGCGCGTTTCTCGTTAGCTTTATGCAGTCGGAGAGATAATTTACTGGTCTAAACACGTAGATTGGTCGACTGGTATAAACAGCTTTCAGCTTCGAACTTCGTTTTTGCTCTTTGGATGGACTTCACATTCAGGACTTGGTATTACGGAAAGCGCGTTACATATTCAACTGTTAAGCTATTTAAACATGGAAGTTTGAAACATACCTTTCTGTGGGAAGGGATGCAGGTGGCGTTTGCAGAGTGTGTCCGCGCCCCCCAGCCTTAACCCCAAACGCCCCCCACCCTCATTTACACCATTCCTAGCCGCAGGCGTGCGCAAGAACGGGGGGTCACATTACACCCCCCCCCCCCTTTCTCCTCCTCCCTCCCGCCTGATCACTTGATGAGGGCGCCAAATCTACCCCATACCTTTACAGTGTTCTGCGTTTTGGTTGAGGTGGCCTCAGTGGGAGGTGGTTATGAGTAGGAGGAGGGCGCTGCAGTGAACACTCTCGCCCCCCCCCCCCCGCCTATCTTAATGGAGAAACTTACGCGTGCTTATATTGCTAACGGCATTACCTCTTCAACGATGTTCCCATCGCTCCGCCGCTCGATGTTCCCTAACTCCCCCCCCCCCCCCGTCATGTGTGCGCACGTGACTTGTGTCTTTACGTGCATGATGATGATGATGATTGTGGTTCGGTTAGGAAAGGACGCTAATTTCTGCAGCCCATGTAGGGAGCACGGCTAAGTGTCCGTGGGGGTGGGGGAAAGGGAGTGAAAGAGATAGAGAGAAAGGCAGTAGTGGAGGGCTCCGGAAATTTTGACCGCCTGGTGTTCTTTAACGTGCACTGACAACGCACAGTACACGGGCCTCTGGCATTTTCGCCTCCATCGAAAATGCGACAGCCGAGGCCGGGATCGAACCCGCGTGCATGTGTTTGTATGTGAACTAACGAGTGCTTACGAATAGTAAGAGAAGGAAGAAGTGACTCCCTTTTGCAGCAGGCTCGCGCATCCATTTTATTCCTTCTAGACGCCAACAATGGGGGTTCGTTTAGGAGCAGAGGGCCCTGGCAACGCAGTTTCCGGCGCTGTCCCTGTAGAAGCCGTCGGCGCAGAAGCAGCCCGTGCGGCAGTCGTACGTGCACTTGGTCGGCGGCCTGGGATTGGCGCAGGTCAGCTCGGCACACGTGCTGCTCACGCACTGCTTCAGCTCCTCGCCCGGGCCGCACTGGGGAGGACGAACAATGCCCGGAACCGGCACTGCGAAGGGTGTAGGCGGCAAAAGTGTTATTTTTCTCGCTTAAAGGTATTTTGGAGCAGCGTTACAACTTACAATGCGTATTCATCAGTTAACAACCGCTACATTATTGGGGAGTCTTTTGTCCAACGTCCCAAAAGGGTAGTGGGAAGATTATCTATCTATCTATCTATCTATCTATCTATCTATCTATCTATCTATCTATCTATCTATCTATCTATCTATCTATCTATCTATCTAGCCGCCTACTTCTCGCTGCCTTTCCCTGTCGTCTCGTTTACCTGGTATGCACCAAAATTTGGATGGTAGAGTGTCAATACATCACAAACATAAATGATTAACCTTTACATCTCTAACATGACGTACTTATCACGTACTTCCCGATTAACGGTACCGCAATCACGTATGGCTCACACCTAGAGTGCTCAGCCCGTGGTATTCGGGTATGCGCCACAGGTGTTTGAATCTCATGCCAATCTCGAACAAAGCAAAATAGGCATTTAACATATCATCAGAACACACTTAAATACAACAAGGGCCTACCGAGTGTCGTGGGAATGTAATAAAGACATGACAAACACTCAGACACGCAAGAACGCGCTGTATTCTCTAAAGACAAACCTGGCCACCAAGGTGCCAAGAGAGTAGGCTACCACTAGGCTACGGCGGCTCCTCCCTAGCGGTAAACGTAGCAAACAAACCTAATGCACTGCTAGTTGGGATGAAAGTGCTTGTGCAACGTCACTTACGATAATTAGCAACCTGATAAACGATGCATAAGTTCTACTAGCACTGGGCATGCTTTTGTCCAACTTTGATTGACCCCTTAGGAACAGTTCAACGAACGACGCCCATCATACGCACGTCACCGCGCCGTATAGTGCATTTCTCTTCGAGAAAATATTCGCACTAACGTCAGTGCCAGCGTTACGTCGTACCGTGAGTTACAATTCAGTCACCACGGCGCATTCGAGTTTCTTGGTTAGCCCATATGGACGTTAAGCACGCACCAACCCATGCACATTGCACAAAGACGTTCATACTATTCGCAACACTTCGGGGAATGCAACACGATCCCCCGTAAGCAATTTCCCCTTTGGCGGCTTCGCGTGACACCGATTCCCACAGCGCGTGGGACCTGCAGGGTTTTTTTTTTTTCTTTTTCTGCAGCCCTTGTCGGGTGTGAGAGAGAGGTTCTTGGATTGAAAAGAAGAGAAAAGCATAGGAACTCTCCCGTCATGGAGGACACCTCAACCGTTCTGTGTGGGGGGTGGGGAAGGGGGACTAAAGAAGAGAAATAACGACAGGGAAGGGGTCAAGGGCTCGTTTTTATTTGTTAGAAACAACTTGGCGCTACCTAACACTCCCAGGATAACATGTACATAAATACCCAACAAAGTGCACGGGGGGACGACCGCCTTCGTAGCTCAGCGGTAGAGCATCGGACGCGTCATCCGAAGGTCGTGGGTTCGGTTCCCACCGAAGGCAGGTTTGTCTTTTCGTCCACTTTAATTCATTTCTACTCACTCCACAATTACAATACTACAATTAACTTCCCCTATGCTTTCCTAGGCTTCATTGTCTGTCTGCTCATCAAGTGAAAGCAGGTAAAGAAAGACAATGATGATTAACAATGAACGGAAGCAGACACGGGTGGAGGAACTGGCTCAGTGTTCGCGAGGTGTGGGGGGTATAAAGGGAATGAAAAAGTAAAAGGCAGAGGCATGCCGTAAGGGAGGACTCCAGAAATTCCGTCCACCAGGGGTTGTTTCACGTTCACTGACAACGCAGAGTACAAGGACATATAACATCTTCGCCTCTACCAAAAATGTGACACCAGCGGCCGGCATCGAACTGCGTCCTTTAGGTGCGCAGTCAAGCACCATAAGCACTAGATCACCGCGCGGCGGGACGGTCCTCAATCTTACAGTGGAACCGGCCCTCAGCGCCAGATCAAGCTTACCTTGGGCATGGCACAACAAAGCTCCAGCGAGCAATACAGCTACGGCTACTACCAGGGCTTGCGGCTTCATGATGGAAGGCTGTCGATCGCGCTAAAGTTGCAGACGAGCGGGTCGACGTTCAGCTAACGATATCGCTTTTATAGGTTGGCCCTGGTCCAGTCCCAGTGGAAAGAGTTCAGCGTGCGCAAGGAACGACAACATTCCGGTTGTCTTGCTCCCGACCTTATCACTCCTTCAAGCCACTGACCGTCTGGTCGCAAGACCGGTTGCATTGGCCGAGTTAAAAACAAGGCACATTCCAGGGGCGCAGTATAATCTAGGAAACGAAGACTTCTCTTTCGAGATTGCCCCTCCACCGGCTTCTATTTCCAGACCCCTGAAAATGAATTCGAGAATGTTTTATACCATGCCTGTTCCCAGGAGACACGTCCCATTGAGCGCGCCATGCGACGCGCCCTGCTGGTATCCCTCGCCCAGTATCGCATGACCCTGTGGTCCTCTTTTGCAGTTTCTCTATCCGCAGTCGTTCACTCAAAATTGCACCCTATGACGGGTTCACTCGGAAAAGCAAAGAACTCTCGACCTGCGCAGAGGATGCGACGCTGTGGCAGCGTAAGCTAGGCTTTCCTGTGTACTCTCTCATTCTTCTCTTCTACTCGTATTCCTACGTTTCCTCCCACACAACGCCCCCCCCCCCCTTCTTTGTCTTCCATTGTCTGTTTTTTTTTGTGCTTCCTCTTCTTCTTTTTCGTCGTCCGTTTCCTCGTATTCGTCGTTGTCGAAGCCGTCTTGATGATGATGATGATCCTTCAATTTTGGCATCTACCCACTTGGGGGGATTAGCCAAGACTCAGGCGGATTTCAGTTTAATTTACTAAGTTATGCTACCTGAAAGGTTTTGTCGTCCTTAGATGTTTAGCCGTCTTCTTCTTCTTCTTTTTCTTCTTCTACTACTACTACTACTACTACTACTACTTCCTCTTCTTCACCATCACCTTTTCCCTCGTCCTTGCTGATGAAGCCACAACCGGTGGCTGGTATACATGTCCTGGAACACCACCTCTACATATCAGAGTCGTGACTGACCGCACAAAGTGCCCAGAGATGTGTTGAGAGCCAGGGGTAGGTGCCTGTAGCTCTCCTACCGTATCAGAACCTTGGCTGAGCACGCAACATGCCCAGCCCAGAGCTGAGAATCAGTCAGGGCACCGTTCCTATTTTAAGCTGAGTTCAGATCCGCACTCGCATGAAGGCCTTTTTGTTGTTGTTGTTGTTGTTGTCGTTGTTGTTGTTTGTTGTTTCCCACATTGAAGCCGATAGCGGTTACGGACACCGGCGGCAGACGTCATCGCCCCCAATTGCGGTATCTGTGACGAGCCCATAACACCTTACGCTGTAAAACAAACAGCGAAAGGGCATATTATAGTGCTGGCACTTATAGCTACATTGGTGTCTTTATTAATTTGTGAACTATACGCGCTAAAAAAACACTCTCACAAGAAAGGAACATATATGGACGTGCATGTACCTTTCTTGAGAGAGTGCGTTTTTTTTTTTTTTAGCGCGTACCGTAGTTCACAAAGGAATAAAGACATCAATGTAGCTATAAGTGCCAGCACTATAATATTTGTGTGTTGATGATGATTTCTGGGGCTTTACGTCCTAAAACCAGCCGTGATTATGGCTTAAGTTTCACGAGAAATGCTTCGCATTCTCCCAGGTGGTCGAAATTTCCGGAGACCTCCACTACGGCGTCTTTCATAATCAGAGCTGGTTTTGGGACGGTAAACCCCATTAACAACAACAGCATTTCAAATATTGCTATGAACCGCACGTAGAAAGAAAGAAAGAAAGAAAGAAAGAAAGAAAGAAAGAAGAAAGAAAGAAAGAAAGAAAGAAAGAAAGAAAGAAAGAAAGAAAGAAAGAATTACACCATCTCCCGCTAAAGGGGACCATGAGGCGATGCGAAGCAGCACGGGGGGTGCACACCGCGTTTGCATCGGTTTGACTAGGTGTTTCCGTTAATGTTAGGGGAGGAGGAGAATCGCGCTTGTAAAGAGAGACTTTGGTTCGATAACAATCTGACCTAGGCCGGTAGCATGCGCAACCAACGCCAACGGAACACGATCGTGCAAGCGCTCCGGCGCGAGTTTACCGACAAGTTGTCGGAGAGGGGGAGTGGAGAGGATGTGTGTGGAGAGGGTCACGTGGAGATGGGGAGTGGAGAGGAGGTGTGTAGAGAGCCTTTGCGCATGCGCAGTAAGGGTGGTCACGCCGCACACCACCACCACCGGACTGAACTCCGCCATAAGCTGTTTCGCATCTAAAGAAAGACCGTGATTGAATTCATCTGATCTTTACCCAAGTACACTGAAAGTTCACCAAACTCTAGGAGCCAGCGCCTTTGAAAAAGACACTTAAGTGGAGCATTAAAGTCACTTAATTAATATAATCTTTTTCCCTCCAGGCCTTCCACAGCTGTCCAGTATTCGTACAGGAATTAACTGCACACTTTCTCGCTACATGAAATGGGCTAAATAAAAAAGAAAAATAAATTGACAATCATAGCACATATGTTTTCGAAATACGATATGCTATTTCTATACGCCGACCCATGCCTTTGTTAATATTTCCTCCTAAAGAACTTCGCGGTGTGTGCCAAGTGCGAGTCGCTAAGCTCTATCAGGCTGGCGTTAAAAAGTAGAGCAAGGCTTTACCGAATTCGTTTATGATCTACACGCACTCATTTGCATCACAGTATATTATTTACACTTACAGTAATAAATGCTGCATGAAAGGTGCATTCCTCTTTTTACTGGTGCTATCATTTCTGTGCTATTACACTTTCTCTCACTTCCTCAAAGACGTAGCGTTCTGAGAAACTCGCAAGATTTTTCGCTTTTAAACCGACTTGGAAGACGCCGTAACAGGCTGTTTGCACCCAAACCGGTGACGTATGTTAGAATCAGCACTAATCTGCTGTGATCCTTGCAATGCATGACCCAAGTCAACGAGAGTTATATTTTACTGTCCATCTAGTACAATGTAATTATTTTGCGAATTTTTATTTCACCTTCTTTCTTTCCTTTTTTCTTTTTTTTTTGTGATAAGCCTGATTCATCGGTTGCCCACATTTGCAACAACCATTTCTCCCTACATGAAACTCCTTCATGCTGTTTTTATTGTCTTGCTTCTCTGCACTTCCCTTAGATAGATAGATAGATAGATAGATAGATAGATAGATAGATAGATAGATAGATAGATAGATAGATAGATAGATAGATAGATAGATAGATAGATAGATAGATAGATAGATAGATAGATATTTTCGCTTGCCAGAACTCGGACGTTTCGTATGAATAGGAAAGCTGCTGGGACGATCGCACTCGCTGAATTCAGAATCAAACACATAAAAAGTCTAGCGTAAACTTTACGTGAAGATTTAGAGCGAAAGCACTGTTTAGTTTTGCACAGCAGATCAACAACGTGCCGACAGCTCTCCCATGCCGCATTGCAGGCAGTGAGTGCTTCACGCACGGAGCATTTTCAGCGCGTTTGTTTTCAAAGAAACCGCGTTTTCGTTATGAGCCACGTGGGTGACTGACGACGAGATGGCGTCCCTGACGTCAATACCCTTCGAGATACGTAAATGTTACTTAGGGAAATATTGTGATGTTGATAGTTTTGTAACTAGCTTTTGTTGTGGCGTTACTCATTTGGTTTGCCATTTGCGCTTTCTTTCCGCATCTTTTCATGAGCTTTGAATATGTTTGCCGATCTCGGAGGATATTTACATTACCCGCAGGTCGTTCGCATTCGCGAAAGCGTTGGAATTCGCTACGTTGCCGTTTCAATCGCGTTAGTGCTGCTAAAGCACTAAGTGCGGCGAAAGCTTATCACTGGAATTATTTTCGTGGAAACAGAAAGCATATTCAAGCCAATGCGCGGTCGTCGCCGTGGTGTAGTCGGTAGCGTAACTTATTCGCGCTTCAGGGGTCCCTGGTTCAAAACCTTCGTTCACAATATGCCGCTCTGAGATCTCCGTTCTGAGGCTCAGGCGTTTTCCCTTTGTGATACAAAACCTCTTTGTCGCTGTTGTTCATGGAAGCCGTGTTGTTATCACTGCTTCCTAAACTGCGACATTTACAGTGCATCATCAGTTTGCGACTCTTTTGCCTAGATCGCGTTGCCGTAGCACACGTGATTTCGCCTAAAGGAATCGACGAAACATTGCGTTTTGATTTTCCTCGAATACAAGATTTTGCGCTGTTTCAACGTCATCATTAAAACTACAAGGTAGAAAAATTAGTTGTTGCATGGGTTGTGCGCGGTGTACAGCGGTACAGTGTGCTAGCATACACAGTGTACCGGACTCGACAAAGGTTATCCATATCCTGCGTCTATGATGAGCTTGCCAGCCGCATCTTTCTACGAGCTTTTCGTTAGTGCCGCAGTACGTATATTGGCGTTTTATTTTTCACTAGAGGTGGGCCACAGCTTGCGGCGGTTTAGAAATGTAATAGGTGCGCGGTTTGCCAATTGTAATCGAGGTGAACAGCAGCTGATTGCATTGGATGTGCCGTGAGAAAAAGATAAAATCTTGTGATTGTAGCGACGAGAGTTTGTATTCAAGCCATGAGTAATTTAGGAATCATTGCTGGAACTCGCAAATCTTCAAACAAGTGCCTAGTTCCATCTCAGTGTCGCCATTATTTTTTTCTTTAACTTACGATAGAGTGGGCATCTGGCGAGCAACTCGCAAACTAACGTGGATTTTTACATAAGTATCCGCAAGAGGGCAACAGTAAAAAATGCGGAACTAGATCTCACTGGTATTTGCAGCTCTAATTCAAATGTGTACACTACGCTGAAAGTATGACGCGAACTCATCAAACACACACACAAAAAAATGCGCAATCTGAACGTGTAAAAGCAAGCATTGCTATTAGAGCCTCCGGGAGTTGTATCATAACACATGTATATGTAAGTCTCGAAGGATAAAATAAGCTAGTTGTTATTGTTGGTAGATGGAGGCACTTGTCCGACTGCTCTCTCGGTCATGCTCTTCGCGTAGGCGGCGTAGGTCCATGCCCTCGTGGGTTTCAACAAAGCGTATCTGTTCCAGCGGTTTTGGAGTGCGCCACGCGTTCCAAGCAGGTAAAGCTGACCATTAGATCTGGTGGCTATAACTAGTTCTAATGAGATGACCGTACGCGCTTACACTGGAGTTTAAAGGACAACGTGCGCTCCCACTCTTAGTATAGTGGGTAGCGTCCTGGTCTCGCGACCGAGAGGTTCGCAGTTCGAATCCCGCTATTCACAAAACAGCTCCTCTGTACTCTTGTATGAGTTCAGGGTCGTTCTATAATTGTGATACATTACGTTCTTGTCACTAATGATAGGGGAGCAGTCAAAACTGCTCCCTAGAGCAGTGACATAACATTTTTATTTTTTTCTACTGTTGCGTGCAAGCCTTCCTATCACTGATCTTTGAGCACCATTTCCACTCGCTTACGCATATTATTTGTACGCACATCTAATCGCACAGTGCTTAGTGTTTTGCGATCTCAAGAGCGTGTTGAAACTGGAAATTATCGGCGTGTTCTGATGGTCGTTCCTTAGCTCAGTGGTTCGAGTATTGCTTTCGTGTGCGTGAGGTCTTAAGTTCGAATCCCAATCACGTCAAGCAACTCCGAAGTTCTTCTTCATTAACTTTGGAGTGCATAAGACTGTGATAAAGCAATTGCCTGTCGGAAGTAGTGGGGGTCAATCGGCATTCGATTTCTCCCAAGAAAAACGGCAGAACATTTTTGGTCTGTTCTTCACGGCGCTTTACGGACTTGGCCAAGATATAGTACACTATCACATTCGCTGAAAGGTGATATAATCGTCAATTAGCGGAAGTGTTCGCTCGTGGGCTAGTTGGTACATCTCTTGGAAGTACAGTATGCGTGCATTGCGAGAAAGTAGGGCAAGGAAGAACATGTCCTATTTTTTTGCACTGCAGACATACTGTATTTCCGGGTCAATTAGCGGTTTCAAGCGCTTCGATTAAAGTCTTGGCTTGCACATATGCATGTTTCATGTGCTAAAGTCACATAATGTACCAATGAGGTCACACAGTAGTTAATCATGTTGAGCATTAATCGTGCTGGAAAGTACTATACAAGTGCAAGCTGTGGTCAATAACTCTTTTTTTTTTTTTTTTACTGTTACTCCTGTGCTTCTGCAAATTCAGTTTTCATTTAACAAGATTGTTCGGATATGAGCTGTCGACACCATGTCAATCATCAAACACAATTGCACCATGTACCTATATGCAGAGTATGTGGTAGGGCGCCCTGTAATCATGATGGCAGCTACATTTTCATGCATTTCTTGGCTGGTTAGAGACCCAATTTACAGTTTCAGAAGTACTGAAGACTTGCAGCATCCATATGATTGTTCCCAAAGGACTAATTAAGAACATATGTCTCCATGTTCCACACAGATATTGCACTTGACCCTGGCTCAGCGATGTTGTCTTAGGCTGTTTAACACCATGCAGCAAAGGATGACATTCAGAACATTGCTGCAATGTTGCAACTGAATCATATGCTACCAGGCTAACCGTAGCACTTCGAATTTTTCGCCTATAAATGAAGGTAACTTGGACTCGTGAATCTAAGGCGACCATGCAGTAAATATTGTACGTTGTAATGTTGATGTCAAAAAATTAAGAATCTTTATGTAAGCATGCACTCTCACACATGTGTTGTACAGCATTCATGGCACAAGCTCTCAAGAAAGAAAGAAATTAAAAACAAACTTGAGGCAGGCCGACTTCATTACTGAACACAATGTTTGGTCATGCACCCAAAAGGTACCTGTGTCATATCTACCTATGTATTTTTTGTAATGATCTGTTTATCCTCAGCACACTATGCATATACACTGTGCACTATCGTTGTGTTCGTTTTCGGGTAAAACCGAGTTTTAGGCGATCCAGTGGTCATTTGTAAACTTAAACTTGTACATATAACCTTAAAAAGAAACCCCGAATTTTGGAAATCAACAAGACATTCCATTTTGTCCTCAAATTCAGAAAAATAGAACACCAGAAAATGAACAACCCAATGCATACACTTGCACTTTCACAATTCAAATCTTTTAGCAGCCTCACAATAGGAGAAGAAGAAATTTTGAAAAAGAAAAATCAGAAAGAATAACATAATAGACAGCGTGAGTACAACGAGTCTTATCCAGTAGCTTGGTGTACTCTCACAAATCACTAGCACAAGTTGAATGCAATCTGTGCTGACGTCGTTAAGCTACTGGTGTCCGAGAAATGCTCCCTCCAACAAAGACCATTGTTCTGTCTTCCCAGTGTACGCTATTTGAAGAGATTGCCTGCACATTGTAGTGAGGGACAGGCACAAAGATGACACTTGGCTACAATTGCAGCCACGTATGTCGCCGGCTTGCTGGCTGGCTCTTCAAAACTTGAAATGCGGTGCATTTCTGAATGCCCGGGCCAGTTGCAGAAAGCACACACTGTGTCAATTCAATTCTTGTATTGAAGATGGATGCTGTAGGTACGGACACCAACGAAAGCAATGCACAAACCTTTAACATGATTGTGTGTGGTGGCATTTCAATGTTCTTTAGTGTTTCAGGCAATATGTAATTATTGCAACCCCCCCCCCCCCCCCGCTTCCACCTCCATTCAGGTGCCAAGTTTGATCTTGCTTTCAAAATGCCATATTTTAAACTAGAAAACTCCTTTCCATTTATGTTGTAGCTGCTACACTACAGCTAAAAGCTACAAATAACTTCCCTTAAGCCTTTCTTGGCCTCTGTATTTTAGCCTCATGGGGTTGCATCTAACAATGAAAAAATAAGTCCTTCTTCTTTCCCCTTTTGTTTTCCCATGACAATAGTAATTTAAGCGAAAAAGCACTTGCATGAATGTTTCCAGGTGAACTGTTGTTTTGTGAGCAGCTAGTAGCAGAAAGAAAATGAGAGAAAACAAAAAATGAAATCCAATTTGTGCTGAACATAAATTATTAAGCCAAAGAGTTAGTTGCAGGCTAACAAAAGTAATATTTTTAGAATACAGGGCTCATGATCATACACAACAGGGTAGAATAATAAATGAAAGACCAGAGGTCAGTACGCTACATGGTATTCTAAGTGATGCAACTGTAATAGCAGCATGTGGGCTCTTGCCTCAAAGCAGTGAAAATGTAGCCTCACTCACAGTGAGAAAAGTATTGGGCTTGAGGCTTGATGTTCATTATATGAAGGTTTCATATACTATATGGCCAATTGTTAATAACCAACAGGACAATGAAAAGCAAAGCACTCTGTAGGCTTTAACAAAATCTTGGTCTTCCGAAGTCTTGGGACCCCCCCCTCTCTCTCTCTCTCATTTAAGTGGCAATCTTCAGTTCTGTTTAGAAGGTTGCAAAGCCCACAAATTTACATGAAGCAAAAATTGCTGAATGGTTTCCTGCTCGCTGTTGTGCAATATGTCCATGTCATACCGACAGTATCATCTTTTGCTAATGAATCAAAGAAAATAAATATACATTTGCACTATTTAATTACAAGGCGTGCCATACTGGTGGGACGGTGGTTGAATTTTGATGACCTGGGCTTTTTCTCCTTAACACGGATACTAAAGTGAAAAACAATTCTTGCATTAATAGGTTAGCTTTTCACGATACCCAAAATGCCAATCTTGCAAGGAGAAGACCCTCGGTAAGCTAGGAAACATGCAAAAGGAAAGTACGGGTGGCAACGCCGGTTTGAAGTTCCAGCACTAAAATACACGATGTCGCAAATAAGTGGTGGCATCTGCTAAGGCCTGTGTGCCTACTTATCGGTAAGAAAGGCCTAAATTGACAAATGAGTTCTGTGGAAACCCGCAAAGTGGAGTAACGTTTATGAAAGGGAAAATTAGCATGCACCTGTTTGTAGCACAAGGCTACAAGGAAATCCAGACGGATTTCTCATGAATGAAAGAGCTTCCTAGTTGCCGAAACGGAAATGTAGTTTTCCCTTTCATAAACATTACTCCACCTTGCGGGATTCTGCAGAACTCATTTGCCACATTCATACCCATGTGTTTCGAGTTGTCGATCGATTTTCCCTCGCGCTGTCAATTACTAGCCTCCTGATTAGCTCAATTGGCAGAGCAAGCGCCCTGGACGGGCGTTGGTCCCAGGTTCGGGCACCGGACAAGGACAGTTTTCTTTGGCAACTAGGGAGCTTTCATTTATGAGAAGTCCGTATGGATTTCCTTGTAGCCTAGTGCTACAAAACGAGCGGATGCTAATTTTTCCTTTTATAAAGACCTACATTGTGTTCCAAGGAAAAGGAAGAAGCAGAAGAAACTGGGTGGTTAACATTTGGTGGTTAATTAACCTTGAGTGGAGCCCTCTCGTAGAGTCCCACTGGTCACAGCGGCTCGCCGGGCCTGGTCTAGGGCCGCCAGTTGGTTCCCTAGTGCCAGCTCCGACAGCCATGCCTCCCAAGACCACGTTGTGATTTCGTCTCGCGAGCGCACCAGCCTAAATATTGCATGGGCTGGCCGCTCTGTACATTGGTAGGTCATGTGTGTAAGTGTGGCTGTGCACATAGTGCCCGAGGCGTGCGGGCCCGAGAGGGAACGAGGAGGCGAACTGCGTAGCTCGTGGACTTGCTGGCCGAGCCGCAGGACCCTGCTCAGGGCATCCCACAGGCCACCACAGAGAACAAGACATCACGAACAGGCAGATATTGGAAGACCAACGAGTGACAAGACGGAAGTACGCCCCTCCACATCCAAGCCTAAGCAGTCAACAAGCCAGGGATTGGCGCCGCCTCCAAACGAACACATACCCCCACATATCAAGAGTACACGCAATCTCTTCACAGGCATACACGACAGCAATATGCCCGTGGTGCAGTGACCACACAGCCACACTTACACACATTACCTACACTGTTACAAGGAATCCAGACACTTAAAACAGGGAGCTTCAGAACATTTCATGAGTGAATTTGGCGTAAATGCGAAAAAAAGAAATTGGCCTCCCAATATCATTAGGTTCCAAAGTTCCAGTGCAAATTTCAAAACTGACACTTTGACATTCATTATCATTTTAATATAAATTATACTTCGAGGACATTACTGTCGTTAATTTCAGTGCTTTAAGTTATCATTCTAAACCACTTCACCCTTCCACCTTAGTGTCCCTTTAATCAAAGTAAGTACAACTTGTGAATTTCTCATCATCATAAGCCTATTTTAGGTCCACTGCAGGACGAAGGCCTCTCCCAATGATTTCCAATTCACCCTGTCATGAGCGAGTTGGTTCCACTATATGCACACAAACTTTTCAGTTTCATCGCTCTATCTAACCTTTTGCCTGCTTCTGTTGCATTTTCCCTCTCTTGGTATCCATTCCATCACTCTTACTGTCCATCTGTTATCTTTCCTCCTCATGACATATCCTGCCCAGGTCCACTTCTTTCTTTCAATTGGTATAATAATATCGGCTACTCCTGTCCATTCCCTAATTCATTCCGCTCGCATTTCATGTCTTAGCGTTACACCTATCATTCTTCCTTCCATTGCACGTAGCGTGCTCCTTAGTTTCATCTCTAGTTTTTTCGTTAGCCTCCACGTTTCTGCACCGTATGTTAGTACATACATTAGACATACATACATTAGTACGTACATTAGAGAATGCAGTGGTTGAATGCTTTTCGCTTTAGTGACAGCGGCAGGTTTCCGGTCATTATTTCGGAATGCCTTCCGCTTCCAAATATGGCTGCTGTAGCAGCGGGAACTTTACCTGTGCCCTTGGCTTAGCAGCACAGCACCTCAGCCACTACGCAACCCTGATGGGTAGTTAGTTTATGTTCAGAGTAATACGCCAACTGTGAGAAATTCCATAGGAGGCACATTATTATGCCCGTCTACCCGTCATCTTCACTATTTCACTATAATGATGACGATTCACCATCAACGTCGTAAGATCTAAGGAGTACTGACACGATTTTGCGGTGGTGCTAAAGGGACATAATCGTTTTCTAGTCATGCACTGTTTACGTTCTCCACACAACGAAGCCAGGAAACACATGTAAAATATTTTAGTTTGATTTTAAAGTTTCCGTCGTCCAGCACCTGCAAGCCAGCCCCAGCGCAATGGACAATACGATGACATATGAACACAGTCTCTTGAAAATCGTCGATATCGTTGTCAGACTTGCTGGGCAACCGTGAAATCATCGTTGTTTGCATACTCCGCCAGCAATCGACCACAGCCGACAAAGTTGCTCAACACCATCACAAATTGCTGCCCCTGCATGACTCCGGCTGTGTTGACACATCACTAGGAAACCGCCCCCTCGAAATCGAAACTGAAAGTGAGCTTTCAAGGGAAGCTGTACTAAAAATATATTTATTGCGTTGCGAGGCACCGCAATATTCTTTTTAGGGTTCTCCACGTCAGTGCATTTATTTACAGCAACAATATGAGAATGTCAAAAATTCATGTCAGTACTCTTTTAAGGACGAAAAATTGGAGAGACACAGTTCCGCAGAACTAACATAACATCTCTTTAGTAAATCCAGATGGTTCTGTCGTTCCGAAGGAGTTTCGTTCTAACGTTATGAATGCCTACTTCACCTCAGTTTTCACCCAGGAAGCGGTTGCAAATATTCCTGTACCGCACGATCCAAATTTTCCTCAAATGCTTCCAGTTAGTATTACCGCAGAAGGAATCTGTAAGCTGATCCCAGTCAAAAAAAGTCAATTGGTCCAACTGGATATACCATTTGTTAGCAAAGGGATCACAAATGGAGTGAACCGGAATCCAACTGGAGTGGTAAACTTCAATGGGACAGTCCAACTGGACTTGACAGTTCCAACTGGCCATGCCAGTTGGCACAGAATTTTCCATTTGGTCTCCCAATCGGAATAACTGTAGTCCAGTTGGTTGCAAACGGTCCGATTGAGAACCCATTGGGACAGCCGTTTTCCAATTGGAATATTTGGATTGTCCAATTGGATGCCCGATTACGGTCGATTCAAGCTTTTCCATCATCAGAATGCTTGAAGATTGCTGAGTCTGGTTGTTTATGCTATATGAATTTGACATTAAGGAGTTGTTGGTAGGGCAGTCCGTCACTTTTTCATTTTGTTCGTCTAGTCGGGAGTTAATTGGTTCAACCAGTTGGTTTCAATGGGTCTTCACTGACAACCCAATTGGTTTCAATTGGAAGACACAAAAATGAGAAACACTTTGAAACAAGAAAATAGCCCATATAAATATTTTTGCAGCTGTAAGAACATTGATTAAATAAAAGATCTTTGTGCTTTAGTCAGGTCATAGGACCACGGCATTTATTTCATCTTTGCATTAACAGATCTGCCAAAAAATTGCCTGTCTTTTGTGAAAACGTGGCACTACCATGCAGGTCAGAATATGCCTGATGGACGTGATCATATCCGACGTCAGTGGAGCGTTTTTTTTTTTTTGTTTTTTTTTTTTTTGTCGTTTTTCCCTTCTCCACTGGGAGTTTCCTCTAATGTTTTGCTCGCTCTGCGTCAACTGCATGGTTTCTATGGTGTGACAAATGAGATCTGTGTTGATGACCCAAATTCACAAAAGAAAAATTATTAATATCCCATTGGGTGACCAGTTGGATTGAACTGGTTTGCAAAAGCAGTCCTGTTGGGCAACCCATCAGATCTACATGGCTTACCAATTGGCCACCAGTTATTTCGAACTGGCTACCATTTGAATACAGTTGGGTACCCCAGTTAGATTCAATTGGCGCTCCAATTGGTTATGAATGGTATGTCACCCAAAGGGTGGCGAAAATCCAACTGGTCCAACACCAATTGGTGGCAATTGGAAATTGTCCAGTTGGACCCATTTGGTTTTTTTGACTGGGATTGATAACTTACAGATATCCAGTGCCCCTGGACCTGACAACATATCTGCTAAAATTCTTAAAGGCACAAAATTAATGTCTAGTCGCATCCTACAAATCATTTTCATGCAATCTATTTCCAGTGGCAAAATCCCATCTGAGTGGAAGATTAGCAGAGTCGTACCTGTCTACAAGGCAGGAAGCCGCTCTGATACATCTAATTACCGTCCTATCTCACTAACATGTATTGCATGCAAACTTATCGAACATATAATCTACTCTCACCTGGCAAAGCACCTGGACAATAATTCATTTTTCTTCCCGAACCAACACGGATTTCGGTCCGGCTATTCATGCGAATCTCAACTTGTTGAATTCACGACTGACTTGCACCTAAACCTAGACTCATCCTTTGCAACCGATGTCATTTACCTCGATTTTTCTAAGGCGTTCGACCGCATTCTTCACCAGCGTCTCATGACTAAACTTTCTTGCCTTTCAATCGATCCCCTGATATTGTCATGGGTTCGCTGCTTTTTAACTGATCGCTCCCAGTACACCGTCATCGAAGGCCAACCATCTGTCGCTACTAACGTTATCTCCGGAGTCCCACAGGGCTCCGTTCTTGGCCCGCTTCTGTTCCTAATCTTCATCAATGACTTTCCTGCTCAAATTTCATCAACCATCCGTTTGTTTGCGGACGATTGCGTTCTCTACCGACGTATCTCTACTATTAACGATCAGGCATTACTGCAGGATGATTTAACCTTAATCCAAAACTGGTGCTCGACCTGGCTCATGCAGTTAAACGTTTCAAAATGTAAGTTTATGCACGTGACCCGTAAGCAGCATCACCTTCACTTCCCATACACGCTAAACAATTCCATGCTAACACAGGTGGTATCTTATAGGTATCTCGGCATAGAAATCACAAATAATTTAAGTTGGTCTAAACACATCACATCACTTTCTGCAAGCGTTTCTAGATCACTAGGTTTCATCAGACGGTCACTTACATTTGCTTCGCCCACAGTTAGACTAACGGCATACGAAACTTTCATACGCACCAAACTTGAATACGCATCCCCTATCTGGAACCCCCATCAAGAGTACCTAATCCAGCTGTTGGAGGCAATCCAAAACCGAGCTGCTCGTTTTATAACTTCAAAATATGATTCTAGACCAAGCGTCACTGACATCAAAACTTCGATTGGTCTAACCCCTCTGGCATCCCGTCGCAAAATAGCAAGTCTCTGCCTTTTTCATAAGCTCTATTATAACTTTCCTCAACTACGCGAGAGCCTAATCGTACCACCCATGAGATCATCACGACGTCTGTTTAACTGTCACAGTGTTCAACGCATTCATGGTTCAACTAACGCTTTCAACAAATCATTTCTACCGACTGCCATATGAGATTGGAATGTACTCCCTGACGATATTGTTAGTGAAAGGAGTTATCTTAAATTTAAAGATTTATTGTTACAGCACTACTGTCAGCAGGCCGAATAGCATCCCTGTTTTCTAATTTTCATGTTTTCTTCTTGTTTTTTCTTGTGTTTTGCTTTGTTTTTCCAAACAGTATTTATGTGTCGCCTCCATGTGACCCAGAGTTATCTATTGTTACACCCCGCCCCCCTTATGTAATGCCCCATGAGGGGCCCTTAAGGGTAAATAAATGATGATGATAATGATGAACGCAGCCCAGCTGGTAGAGCTTCTGCAAATTATTTTTATTCATAAATATAAGATGCGAGGCTACATTCTGTGGCGCTAGCTGGCAGCATTCTCTGATGGCCTGAAATGGTGGTAGTATGCCTTGGTGAAGTCCGTCATCAAGTCTTGCGTGCATTCGGGCAGCTCGCCGGTGAAGAGACCTAGAAGTAGATAAGAAAACATGTGACAAGATGAGCATGGTGTAACATAACATCGTGCACAAATCTGTCAGCACAGCTACACCCATTTCTTTCACCAGTCGTACTACCCAAGTGAGCCGCCAATACAATCCGTTGAACATTGTGCCACTCAGATGTTATATTGATTGTTATATTCTTTTTTCCCATGCACAATTGAGACTTGGAATAACCTTGACACGGTTACCACATGCACAGTTTGTAAAACAAGTGTCCAATTGTGTGTTTTCATGTTTTCATTTTTTCTTTGTTGTTCTTGTGCGTTTCTTGCAGCCACTCCTGAAATGTCTCAAACATGAGGCAGCAGTATCTGTAAATAAATAAATTAATTAATGCCAGGAAAAGCACACCGTCTGTTTCGCAAAAGCATCTGCAAAACTAAGTGGTCGTGATACTCCAAGTTTTACAGCTCTGCACAACAAGATATACATGTATTATTCACAGCCATGAGGAATGTAGTATCAAATTTTTTTTTCCAGGGCAATTTTGTCAACAGATTTTCCTCGTTACTGGGAGGTGTGGTCCATCAACCTTCTCAGCGACAGCTTGCAGTAGTAGTGGTGGTGTCCTTCGCAAACTGCCGCAATTCCAGCATGCTTTGTGTGCAATTAATGAGACATCAGGTTAATCGAGGCTAAAGGCTACAGCTGCCAAGGTGCTTTAATGGAACACTGAAGCGGAACACTAGTCAAGTTTACGCTGGCAAATTATTCACAGAGATGCCATTGGCATTGCCTTGTGATCATGTAGTCAACGAAGAAGATGCCAATTCAACTTTTAAATGATCAACTTCAAACTCAAACTCGAGCACTTGCATGCCAACGACAGATTATGGATTTCAACATCCTCTTCTTTCTTTTTCTTTTCATTTTGACCAAACTGGTTCTATGAGACTTACTGAAACTTGCAACATAAAAGAGGTTATAAAATGATTTCTGCAGATTTTGTGCAATGTATGTATTTGGAATCCTGGCCCTCCAATCTATGATATAACATTGTTTATAATATACTTCCTAAGGGCATATGTAATTAAACTGATGGTGCATGGCACTACAGTAGAACCTCGCTGATACGTTCCTGGTTGGTACGATTTCCCGGTTCCAACGTTTGCGATCGCGAAAACACAAACTTTTCTCGTAGAGTTACGCTTCTTTTCTTCCGGTTAATACGTTCCCGGGAAATACGATTATCCGGCACCAACGTTCGATTTATCGTCCAACTACAATCGGATGATACGTTTTGTGGCCACTAGAGTCCGTGTGCAACCGAGAAGTCTAGAACTAGCTCGCGCGATCGAGAGCAGTAGCTGCCCACTGCATTGGCTACACCGCAGCACTCGCCCGACCGTGTCACAAAAAAACACCGGTGTACCGGTGTACAAAATACCCTCATATGTGGAAAGCCTCATGAACATCAGACAATGACTGCCTGGGGTAGCATTCTGAGTTGTGGAGACTGCTACCACAGTGATGTCAAGGAGTGGAGGCGACGATGTGTGTGTGCGTGTGTGTGTGTAGTGCATACTGCTGGCTGGCAGTAGCCTGGCAAGGATGTAGGATAGTTGGCTGGCCAGCTGAGATTGAGAGTCCTGCAGGCTGAGAGTTCAGAGATGCAGCCGTCTCCCACAATATCCTTTCCTCTGCGATTGCAGTCACACTGGCCCAAGATGGCCTGCACTGATGGAGCAGCACACCCACCGGCGGTGAAACCTGGGGCCTGGTACACAGAACATAGAGTACACCCTCGACCTCACTCTTGACAAATGCACCAAGCAGCTAGCCAGTCGTACAGCCATGCTGTCACAGGGGTAAGACCACAGGAGTGCCGGCCAGCCACCTCAACTTCGCAGCAGATGGCAGCTGGTAGCCTCACCAGAATGTCAGTCCAGAGAGGACATCCCGCCAATGTCTCGTAGTTGGGAATGCCATCATCATGGTCATGATCACCAGCATCCACCTCTTGCCATCCAGTTTGCCATTCCCTTCTCACCCCATCATCTTCATTTTCTCAGGTTAAATATAACTGCAGAACAATATGTGCTTAACCAATTACACATTTTCTTCCTTATACATAACAAGGTTTGCAAAGGGTTGGGATCATTGTCGTGTTTTTTGTTGTCCAACACCTTGTACCCATCGATTCTCTTCGTTGCCTGTCTTGTTCTTTTCTTCATTGCCTCATCTTGAGCATCTGTACTCCCTCCCTCACCAGCCTCCTTGTGACGCCTTAAGGTCCATGTGCAATTCTTCATCCTCTTGTGCATCATCAAACAGTGCCGCGAACAGGTTGAATAGCTCATAATCGTCATTATCGTCTGTTGCGTTACCCTTGCTGTCTTCAGTATCACCTTAAGTAGCATCACCATTTCTGGACATCTCAAACAACGTCCACTTTTGCGGAGACTTTACCGTCCCAGTGTCGGCAGCACCATTTTCCATGGCAACAATAGCTTTATAACCCTTCTGCATTATGATGCAGCTTTGTTGTCATCGGAACTGCACTGATGACTGCCTGCCATGGCTCACCAGCTCCCATGGTTGGCAAAGGTCATGGCACAGTCCGTGTGGCAGTGTGTGCTTCGGAGCAGGTGACACGACTTCACGCGTGAGCATGGGCCTATCTGGAATGCTGCTGAGCCCCACACTGCAGGCGCCAGTGTCAGAGACGGCCATATTTCTGTGGGCAAGGCCTGCAGGCCCCAGTCCCAGACAATTGCTCAGCCTCAACCAGCAGCATCTGCCTGCGCCCCAGCCCGAGCTGCTGTCCAACGTGCACCAACCAGAACTCAAACGCACTATCTTTACTGTTTCTACTTCTCCATGTCCCCTTTAGCAGCAATCCAGAGTGAGTAAATGTGGTGGTGTGTGCTTTGTTATACACCAGTAAGCATACTGAAAAGGAAAATTAGCATCCGCCCATTTTGTAGCACAAGGCTACAAGGAAAATCATACGGATTTCTCTGAAATTAAAGCTTCCTAGTTGCCGAAAATTTCGTCCTGGTCTGGGGTTCGAACCCGGACCAACGCCTGTCAGGGGCGCTCGCTCTGTCAATTGAGCTAACCAGGAGGCTCGCGCTGTCAATCGCTCGCCTCCTGGTTAGCTCAGTTGGCAGAGTGAGTGCCCCGGACAGGCATTGGTCCCGGGTTCGAAGCCCGGACCAGGACAAAATTTTAGGCAACTAGGAAGCTTTAATTTCTGAGAAATGCATATGGATTTCATTGTAGCCTTGTGGTAGAAAACGGGTGGATGCTAATTTTCCCTTTCATAAACGTTACTCCACCTTGCGGGTTTCCGTAGAACTCATTTGCCAGTAAGCATACTCTTGCGAACCTTGCTTTCCACATGCCAAGGTCCTTGATAAGAGCACGAAGCCGATGCATGGGAACTGTCATATGTCCGGGGGAGGCTACCATGGAGACCGAATTTTTGTTATTCCTGGTAAGAGCACAGAGCCAACAGCATGGGAACTGTCACAAACCCTTTAATATGGCAAAGGAAAGGCATGCTTACATTACAGGTATGTGCTTCCCTGTATCATACAGAGATAATCTCATGACACAAATACCTTACGTAGGGACTGAGGTTAGGCTTGCTATTACAATGCATGATTTTGGTGAAAGAAAGACCTGGAAACCGTTCAGGTTGAAGGCAGGAGCAGAATTATCTTTTTATTCTTCTCAGCTCGTGGCACGAGGCGCCCGCACCAGAGTGCGCCAGAAGATGGGCAAGGAAGATGACGATGGCCACTAGATTGATAAGCACAGAAGGGAAAAGAATTATGTCACAGTGCCTGCACTATATACTACTACTATGAATGTGCACCAAGTGGCCCAATTAACTACACTTCTGCAGGTAGCATCTACACACCTCCAACGTGTACAACCTACACGCAGAGTCAGAATGAAATTACTCAGCGCCGTATCTACGGCGTACATAAAGGAACATAAGCGACCTGGGCACACAGTTAAAACGAAACTGATGAACACTGCATCTGCTGTGGATGAACCCCATCTAAATCTGTGCATTAACGATGCTAATATGGATAGCTTCCTCGCAGCTTTGAGAGCATGCGTGGCTTGCGCGCGCCGGGTCGAGACTACTTGCTGCTGCAGTCGCTGTGGAAGAAACATAGCTCGCTGTTGAAGAATCATGGATAGTGAGCACACAGTTCTGAAGGCACCCGGTAGACACAAAACTGCTGTTTGTCGCAGCTGCTGCACAACAAACTGAAGCCACTATCAGCAGCTATCGACGCGATGACAGACAGCCTCTGTACAGTGCACGTGCACTGAGTAAAAACAAAGCTATTTCGCGGCATCTGCCGCTGGTAAGCCCTTCATCGCTAACCTGATCATATATGTCGACCATGCTTTTCCAAAAGCACATGATAAACTGTGTCACAGGTGGTGGCAAACACAAATTTCTTGAAGCGTGCTAGCTTTTCTTACTTCCGCGCAGTTCATACTAATGATGACGGCGATTCGGACAGCGCTGCCTTGTTTCGGATAGACGCTCATGCCATTTTTAGCTTTTTGGCGTCACACATTTGCGGTGATTTGGCTCGGCGTGCGTCGACGATCGTCTGAATTAATCGAGGAGCATCCAAATATAGCTGTATTATCAAGCCTTTTATGGCACTGAATTATGCATACCTTCGCAGAGAGCAAGCCTGAATTATTCAATTTACTGAATTAATGAGAGTCACTTAACAAGCTGCTTTTACTGAGCCAAATTAACAATCCCTTACTGTAGTTCTCCATAATTGCACATGCATACAAAACCATTTATCCTTGTCAAAAGCAGTACAGAAGAAAGAATGGTTAAGAGGAGTGACACTCTCTTGCAACTTATGTCTATTGCATTCCACTTTAAGTGCTAATGTGTACTTGCTTCGCAGTAATGTGGTAGCTTGTGTAGATAGTTCCTTCATGTCAGTTGCAAGGCCACGTCATTGCTGCTTACATCAGCTTACTGTACGGTATGTTAATCTCCCGTATACGCTAATATGTCTCGTCAAGCTCAGCAACTCACTATATTTGCAAAGCCTAGTCATTATTCAGATGCCTTTGATTAATTGAAGTCAGTGTTGTTTGTGTATGGAGGTGCTTCCTGCACTGTAAGTGCAAGTGCCATTAGTGCAACAGATGTCTCTTTTTGCACAGTGTTGCAAGGAGCGTACACAGTCAACCACTGTTCAATTCTGTGCAGCACAAGTAAGCTACAACTTGCCTGGAGACCCAGAGAACACAGGCAAATGCTGGCACAACCGCCTCAGGTGCCAGCACGGTGTTGTCCTCGATCATGCAGCAGTCCTTGAGCACGCTTCGCCTTCCCTGGAAAGAAGCAAATTAAAGGCCAAGCCTCATACGCGCGAAAATGCACGCGAAAGCGACGGGCGACACGATGAGCGACGAAACTGGCTGTTCGCGCGACGTGTCGCGTAGTCAAAATCGCGCGAACACTCGGTTTTGGAAATCTAGAATCGGTCGCCCGTCGCCCGGAAGTGCCATGCTCATCTAGCCAATAGGAGAAAGCCGGAACAGAATGTACATCAATGACGCACTGCCGGTTGCCGCCATGTGCTTGATATCCATGCACATACGCAGGAAAAACATTATTACAAGGCTATAAAAAACATTTTGTACACTTTGCGTAGTAAAACATGCTACTCTACTTTTCAAGCCGTGGTCAACGCACCAGTTGCGCTACAAAATCGACGCCTTCATGCCAGCAACACTGGATATCGCTCGCCGAAGTTTTCGCGTGAATGAAGTTTGGTTATGCAAACGACAGCTCGCGCGACGGTAGCCTGCTTCGCGTCGCCCATCGCTGTTGCGTGCATTTTCGCGCATATGGGGTTTGGCCTTAAGAGATTAAACGAGATTATAGTAAACTCTAGCACTCTATGAAGGAAGGAAATAAAGAGGGAGAGACGGGGATGCCATCAAGTGGATGTCAACTTCTATGCTACCCTACAGATTGGGGTAAAGCTGTGAGCTTGCCACCATTGCCAAGTAAAAAAAAAAACATCAAAAGTTAGACAAGGAAGTTAACGGTGCCTGTGGTTGATGATGATCAAGAATGCGGGGCCAAATAGTGGCATGCTGCTTTCTACAAAAATAACAGCAAGAATGATCATAGTATTTACTCAATTTTGACCTGCTTTCCACCATAATACTAATGTACGCCTAATCTTAACAGTCACAAATATGAAACCCAGTGTCATTGATCATAACACATACTTCAGTTTTACATTACACAAAATCACAAGTGGAATGCTAGTTATTGCTTGTTCACTCACGAGCTTTTCGCTGCATTCACTGAGGCGTAGTAACAGTGAATTGTGCTAACTTAGATAACAAGCTTATTGTATCTTTATTACACTGCTTGTTCACTCACAAGCTCTTTCACTGCAAAACAGGTATAGTAATGGCAAATTCTGCTCGATTCAGAAACAAGTTAACTGTTGTTTGTTGTTTCGTGGGGATTAACGTCCCAAAACCAGCTCCGATTATGAGAGACGCCGTAGTGGAGATCTCCGGAAATTTCGACCACCTGGGGTTCTTTAACGTGCACTGACATCGCACAGCACACGGGCCTCAACATTTCGCGCCATCGAAATGCAGCCGCCGCGGCCGGGATTCAATCCCGCGACCCTCGGATCAGCAGCCGAGTACCATAGCCACTAGACCACCGTGTCGGGGCGAAACAAGTTAACTATACCTGTACTCTAGTGGACTGAGCACTACTCTCCACTGCTGCTGCAGTAGAAATTATCTCTGTCAATCACACAGTACATGTTATTTTTGGTGTTGCCTGTGGCTTTTGTGATACTGTCAAACGAAGGTCCCAAACTTCCAAGGTCTTAAAGGACCCTAGTGCTTCATTATAAAATGAAGCACTCGGGACCTTCAAAACTCCTCGCTAAATAGGCAACTTTGCAGTAAGGATCGCCTACCGTGACGCTCGTAGTGAGGCTAGGCTGTAAGGATTCCTGTATTATACCGGTCATTTTGTAAAATAGGCATTCGTTTTGAAGGCACTTCACTGTAATAGATATTGAAGAAGATGCAGAGGCAATGACAGCCTAAATACTATGTAGTCTTTAGAATGAACTATGGCCACATGAATGTAAAGAACAGACGCTGGTGCAGGTGCTTCTAGGCTCCCTAGATCGACTAGTCTGCCTGTGTTACACTTTATGTCTCAAAGGGCTTTTGTGAGCATAGCATTGATTAAATATTGAATTTGAAGTCTTTCCATTACCTTACACTTCAAATGACGTGTTCAAGCACCAAACTGCTACACTGAGCCAACTCTTATGCATATCACTAATGTTCCATCAGTGATCGTAGTGAAATAAAGAATTAAAGAATAAAGTATCACTGAAAATAAGGTGTTTTCCCTAAATCAAATCAAATGTTCTCACTGAGCACTGCTGTAATGTCAAGGGGCACAGACAAAAGGGGTGTGCAAATGCTTGACAGAAGGTACAGGTATTCGGGCTTCACAGAAAGTGGTGCGAACGTACAAGTTTAGATATAATGCACACACACAACAGTTGTCACAAAATTAACACGGACTGGGCAAAATAAAAAGAGAAGCAGCTCCAGCAAACGCACTTAACTGCAAACAGGGAACAAATTCACACCATCATCATTCCTTAAAGAGCGGACACAGTGCTTGGCACAATAGGAAAATTATACAACAATTGTTGCTTGCCATAGTTAGTACAGGCCTTTGGCATGAGCTATACACTGACGGTACGAATGTTGTGTTCGTGGTAACAATAATCGCTGTGCTTTTACATCTCAAAAAGCCATGAAATGATTACAAGGCATGTTGTGTAGAGAGTTCCACAAAAATTAACGTCCACTGAAACCACACAGTACACAGGCCTCTAGCATCTTCGCCCCTGTCACAAATACGACCACGGATGGCATCGGACCCGCTATCCTTCAGGTCAGCAACCGAGCACCACAATTATTGTACCAGTGTAGCAGTCTTGTGCTAGCAGTATTTTGGTGTGTAGTGTTCAAAGTATGCCATGCACAATGCCTTGATGAAACACAATTTCAGAACCTGACAAAAAACAGGTCAACATCATAAGCTAGGCTTGGAACAGACCAGCACTCACAATGACGCAATTCTTGCCAATGTAGACGAAGGACCCAACGTGGCCCGCATTGACGACAGTGCCTTCGCCGATAAAGACATGGTCGCCGATGTGAAGTGGGAAGAAGGCCACACTGTACAGAAATCGGAGACAAGCCATAAGTGTTATGGTAAAGTGTGAATACGCACAAGTTCTTGTGCAAAATACACAAGTACCATAACCCCTGAAGAAGGAAGAAAATCTGTTCTGAAATGTCAGTTTAAATAAATTGATATTTCTCAGCTGCAGTCTCTCCCTAAAGGGTCTAAAAACTGTACCGAAACGCAAGTGCACGAGCAGTTATCTGCATTGGTATATGGATGCCATGGCTAGAAATCGAACATGCAACCACAGCAGGAAAACACCACAGTGACTGATGTACCACGATGGTTAATGCACAAAAACGACCTCCCTGGTACATCATGATGGCAAAGTATGAGTTTTCTGCCCATCACAAGGCATAAGCTCTAGGTGTAGCCAACACGTTTTGTAGAAGGAACGGATAATGTTGCCCGTTTTCAAATGGCAAAGCAAGATGACTCACCAATGATAGATGATTAGATAGCTAAAAACAATACAGAACAGGGAATGTCACTGGAGCCAACATTTTGACAAGTGAACTTTTCTTCGTCAGCACAAAGACAAGTCCATTGTCATCCTGACGAAGACAAGTCCACTTGTCGAAACGTTGGCTCCAGCGAAATTCCATGTTTTACATCGTTTTTAGCTATCTGTTCATCAAGTCTAAAATTAGGCAACATTCAATTTTTGTTCAAGGTAAGCTCTTTGGCAGGCAACTAAACTTGGCCTTGAAGATATGAATAAATGAAATAAATGTGACAATGAAAGCTCGTGTAAATTTCACGTTTGTGAGAGCAATTAAAATAGCACACGACTTGCATGTGAAAGCAGATGCACTAATGGGTTTTTTTATTTATTATTATTATTAATGACAGTTACCTAAGGAACAATAATGAAGTTGCAATTGGTCATTGTAAATGTCCGTGAGTTTAATACTTATTGAAAGCCCTTTGGCAAAAAGCAAGATCAAAGGCTTTCTCACCACATAATTCAGAGGAATTGTACTGTCAGCATTTGCATTGGCCGAGAGTATTCTGAACAGCAATACTCTTTTTTTTTTTTTTAGTTCCACGGCAACAGCATCACTCTTTTTCCTTTTTAAGAAGCACCCTCTCTCATTCACGTAATATCTCAAATCGTGACTATGATCACTCAAGTAGAGACATCACCAAACTACAGCGATTGCTCTCAGCCTGAACGTGTTGTATCTCAGGGCAAAATTTCAAACTATAACACTTTCTGTATACGCATGAACATGTGAGGCTGCACACAGTACATTTCGTACGATCCGTGTGTGACACACGGCCAAAGGCTCATTTCTACGGCAAACAAAATATAGCAGGTTTCACGTGAAACTGCGAGAGCGTACCCTTTGCTGAACTTTTTGAAGGGAGGTCTGATGACTGACCGGCTGCTTATGACACAGTGGCGGCCGATCCTGACGTTTGCAAGGTCCCCGCGAATGATGGATTCGGACTGAATGATTGTCTGCAAGCAGTGGTAATCAAGGTAAGGCCGACAACTAACCAACTAATCAGAGCGACCGTTCGCCTAAGCATCAAAACATCAGCGAAAGTAATTGCCAGGAGCACCTTTCCATTGAGAACAATGTTGTGGACTTCCGCAAAGAACCGAGTTCCTGCTCACTTTGTTTCCGGAAGCCTGGAAATCGAACGAAACACTCAGTAATTATTTCATCCCGAGAAGGAACAACGTAAGCTTTCAGCTCTTCACGCGATACGAAAGCTTTGGAAGGAGCGTCTCACGGTTTCTATGTAGTCCTGCTTGTTGTACCAAACGTCAACGACATCCATCGCAAGCTTCGCGTACGGGATGACCTGTCGTTCGAGATCAACTCGAGGTAAAAGGAAATCGGCTAGAATTACTTCCCAAAAGCTGAAATTACCGCCGCCCACCTGCAATTAGAGAATGAAAACAAACCTAGGCGGCCATATTGTGATTCATCGATCTAGAAGCGTCTGAGCCAAAGCCGTAGCCAAAAGACAGTCCTTCGAGGCGCTGTTTGTTGTACTGAGTCAAGGGGCGTTATGTTGTCATTCCTCTACGCTTGTACTAGGACAACATCCTGCTGAATTTGCTAAATATGCAGAACGATGCACACAAGCTTTCGTAAACGTCACGGAGTGCTTATTACGACGTTAAGGCGTCGGAGCCGTACGCTAGAAGGTATCTCCTCAATAAGGGAACCTCTGCAAGCGACAAACATTGCTGTGTGACCTGATTTCTTTGAGCGGTGTTTAGCACGGTGATTACGTGCGTCAGCTACTGCTAGGAAAGCAAACCATGTCAAAACGAACAAATTCAGACGGTGAAGTTCGTTAGCCCCGAGCCATCTTAACAGTAGTGTATGGGCGCGATCTCGTATTAGGGCTAAAATAAACGGCGCCTCACACGATTTTCGGCCCGTTCCGGTGCGTTAACCTCGCGAGCGTCTTCAGGAAAAAAGAACAGCGAATGCGCTATCGTGCGTCAAATAACCTAAACGCCGACGTCGCGTTCAACCCACTTCACTGCGTCGAAGCCCATAAAACCCAGATACGCAGTCCCTCGTTTCAAACGAACGCCCAACGGCCGTGCTTTCGACGCTATTAACGAAGCACCTGCTTCTGTCTGGGGGGGTTTGTTTACAAACACGACACACTTCCCAGCCGTCGTGTTTTGGACCCGAAGACGGAAGCGGAAATGGTCCCACCGAGGGGAGCCAATGGGAAGACGGCCAGTGATCACGCTCCACCAATAAGAGCTTTTATAGCGGCCCTGACGTCACGTCGAAGACCCCCCCCCCCCTCCTCGAGCGAGGCGCAAAACGGCGCAGGAGGTGGCGGTCGGTCGGTCGGGGTTCGCCTCGGGGATTCCGCAGTTATGGATTCCCTTCGCGAGCAGGTGATGATCAACCAGTTCGCGCAGGCAGCTGGATGCGCGAGGGACCAGGCCAAACAGCTACTTCAAGCTGCCCACTGGCAGTTCGAGGTAAGTGGCGGTCTGAGAGAATCAATCGTTGCCACTGTGTTCCTCCCTCCTCCCCCCCCACTTCCATATCAACATGGCCACGGGAAAGCTTCCTTCACAAGTCTCAACCGACCCCTTTCATTCGCAGACGGCGCTCAGCATATTCTTCCAAGACGCGGCTGTACCTGGCTGTCACCCGGCGGGACACTTTAGCTCGGTAAGCGACGTGGAATATCTGTCTTTCCGAACTTTTCCGATGACGCAACTGTCTTGGCGAACCACGAGTTCCTTTCCGTGGTCGCAACCGTCGGCCGTGTGTACCCACCTCCTCGCGCTCTCTGCTTGCTCCCTCGCCTGCTACTATCGACGTATACCAAGCCTCGCCTCGCCAATGTATGGCCCGCAGAATTTTTTTGCTTTCTCTGTGTTTCTTTTTCGTCGTCTAGGCACCACAGTCATCGCAATTCATTCTGTTGCCACCTGCCGTTATAAAAGATCGTATGCCGCAGCGTGCCTGGCATTTCGACGGAGGTTCCATTTCTGTTTGTCGCGGCCCGGTTTTATTATCAGTGACTCGTGCCGAAATAAAAGCAAAAAAGGACAGACCGCTCTTTCGCGACTAACACCAAGTCGTGTGCGCTCTGTCATCCCCGGCCTCGTCTGGCGGGCTGATAATCAACACCTCGGCGCGTTCCTTTTGTGTCAGTGTTTAAATACAGAGACTACCGTTTTCTCGTGAACTTAACTGGCATGCCCAGGTGGTTGTGGCAGGCGCGCCGCAGTACATAACCAACGAGGAGCTAAGTGGTTTTAGTAACCAAAGAAAAAGAAGAAAAAAAAACGGCAATATAGAACATACGGGGGGCTAGAAACAAGCCGGCTTCGCGCATGCGTCTCATGTCGCTGTATTACCGATTTCCTGTCGTTGGTTTAATTCGAGCTTTTTTTTCTTCTCGGTTTTGCAATCGTAGTTGGCCAACAACGACTGCGGACGTTCTCGCTTGCTGCGCCTCAGATCTATGTAAAGTAAACAGAGTCGCCGCGTCTATGTACTTTCAGAAAAGCGGTTGTGGCAGCAACGGTATACTCTCTCGGCTAGTTGCGGCACCTTTGCGTTTTTTTTTCTTTTTTTCCCGCTCGGAGGCTACGGCGCGCTGTTACCAACGTGTGTTCCTTTTGCTTCTTTTTCATTGACGAAGCGAGCGGTGTCTTTCACGCGTAGACAGCGTGCTTTCATGACCTTGCTGAGCTCCCCGCCGCAGAGGGGAAGTGAAAGCCCCCGTTACGCAACGTTTTTTTTTTTTCTTTTTCA
The DNA here is from genome assembly GCA_013339685.2 of Hyalomma asiaticum. Lineage (NCBI taxonomy): Eukaryota > Metazoa > Arthropoda > Arachnida > Ixodida > Ixodidae > Hyalomma > Hyalomma asiaticum. The sequence goes on from CM023490.1 coordinate 22,941,190, forward strand.
CCAGACGCGATTTCGATGCTATCTACCACGCTGCGGCTGCTGCTTGTTGGCCTGAGCGGGCGGTGGCTTCGGTCGTGGCGTGGTGGACCTCCTCATGCAATGAACACACAAGCGGGAAACACACAAAAGTGTCCCCGTGTTGTTGCGAACTGTGTTGGTGTCGAGATTGCTGGTCGCCTATCTGGCCGGCTAGGTAGTTGCCTTGAGCCTCGTATGTTGCAGGACAGCTGGAAATCGCGACGCCGCGGGCAGCTGTTTTGTTACTGCGAGCTCAATGTTTGCCTCCCTCCCTGTCAAAGGGTGACTCATGACGAGGTTGTACCCTGCTTTTGCCATGTCAGGAAAGTGCTTACTGCTGTTCCGTCTCGGTTAAAGAGGTTTGTGCTTGCTATCAGTGCAGACCTGGTTATAGTTTACCTGTTGGAGTTACTGGCCGACCCTGCTCTTGTATTTACCTAGCATTGCCTCGCATTGTTGTCATAGCTTTACTAGTACTGCCTAAAGGGCAAGAAAAAAAAAAGACCGGTTAAGCACTTCGCTGTCTATCCTGTTCTCTCTTTTACGCTAGACAGGTTGTGGCTGCTTTGTCTGCCTCATTTGTCATATTTCAATGGCAGTGTCCTGTGTTTAGCAATGTTATCATGGGACAGATGTGGAATTCGCAGATGAGCCAATGAAAAGCTTCGGGCTGTGTGACAGTGCACTTGTGTGCTAGACAGAGCATAATCCTCATCTTTGTTAGTCAGGTCATTGCGGCGAGCAGCATAGACATCCACAAAACAGATAGAAAAAAGGTTGACCTTTAAACAACCACATTTTTTAAAGACCACTGAGCAAAAGCAGCATTTATGCTGTACATAATCTCCGGTGATTGTGCCAGAAAAAGCCAAGAGCCTATATATCCCATGACAGATTTTATTGCTATGTGCTCTGATGTTTCCAGCTATCTCAGTGTCCACATATATAATACTAATGAGCATGGAAACAAACGCTTCCATGCTCATAAGTATTCAATAAGTGGCCAGACAGAAGGGGCAAGGTGATCGTAAAATATTGTTTGAAGGAGAGTAAGTGGCGGGAGTGAACAGTCGGCAATGTACCTTTTCTTTGCCGAAGCAGTAGTATCGACGTGTGTCTGTAAAACAGTCACACTCTTTCCTGAACTTTCAAAACTGTCTCAAGTGTGTGGTATGTTTATGGGAACTTGTGTAGCAGTGTTGTGAGCAACTGCTTTAATAGCAAAATTGAAATTGAACACGCTTCGTAGCCACTAGCGTTAAAGGGAATTACAACCAATCTTTAAAGGGATACTAAAAGGCAATATTAAGTCGACATGAGCTGTTGAAATACCCTTCAAGAAACGTCTGTATGTTTCATGCCATGAAACTGCCTAGGTTGAACAAAAATCATGTTCTGGTGGTCAACATGCCGTTAGATTTGTTCACACTGCCCGCTTTGAATTGCCTGGTGACGATTCGCCATTTTCTCTCTCAAATGGCCGGCGGCCCAGCCAGCTGTGCGAGGAGCTAACAGTGGCTAGCAGGCGCAAATGGGAAAGAAATGTTTAGCTGTTGTCGTAAGCAGACGCGGCTGTCGGCAGCTGCCGAGAAACCTGTTCCTACGATGCACCACTGCATGCCGCAGCCACGGTCGAGCCAGTTATAAGATATACCACTTGTGGAGCTAGCCACGCCTTACGTTGACCTAAATTTCTCAGTGGCTTATGCGCTTTTGTATATAATATAGACATTTTGGATGCTGCTCAAGCATTCGCCCATCACTCGGTCAAAAAAAGTTTTTGCCTTTAGGGGCCCTTTAAGGTACCCATTTCTTTATTGCAGCAGCAAGCTTCCAATCAGAGTGCCTAACCTTGGAGTGGCAACGGTCAATCCCTGTGAAAACATCACAATTTCTTGCTGGTGTAGTCTTTTATGCAAAACATGTTGCAAACAGCGGCTGAACATGAATGGCAGCTGGCGACGTACAGCAATTTCTGAAAGACTCCGAAACTCTGTATTCTGGCTTCACCAGCAGGTTGCACCACGTTGGTGTTTCTGTGGTTTTCAAACTCGATGTAAAAAATGCAGGTAAGACTCATATCTAGAAACGGTGCACCGTTTTGTAACTATAATTCAAGTGTCTTTCCAACTTCACAAAGGTCCTGTCACACATTCCAGCCGATTGTCTGTCCCTGCGCTATGTGCTCCCCAGAAATCACATGTTCAAACTTGACAATGCCGCACTGTCGCTTCCCACAGATGTGCACCCCTGCCAACACGCCAGCGACGCCGCCCAACTTTCCCGAAACCCTGCTGTCACTGTCCAAGCTCTCGGCCGCTACCCCTCCGACGGCGCCGAGCCCCATGCAGGGCTCCGCACTGCAGGGCGGCTACCAGGGCTGCATGGGCGCTCCAAGCCAGTTTGCTCCACAGCGGAGCGGCAGTGGCGTGCCTCCCCACTCCTCCCAGGGCCGCTGCTACCCAGCAAGCACGTCACCTTCCTCGTCCTCTATGGAAGCTCAACGGTAGACGGGCCTGCCCCTCACCCTTCAACGTGGAGGAGACGGCCCGTTTCCCTCGAAGACGCAGGAGCCGGAATAGAATGCGCCTGTGCGCCGACGGGACGCATGCTCTGTGCAGCATTGCCGTTCTGCGTGGCGTTGCTGCAGAGGCGGCAGAGCGTGTGTCCGGACATTCGATCGGCGATTGCCGCAGGCGCGGTGTGGAATGGGGTTGTGAATGTAGGGGATCGGCTGACGTCGAGGTATGGACGTTTGGAATGGTAATTCGCTGAAAAGTTGAGTTGGTGTGTTTCAGTTTGGAGGAGGGTGCGTGCGTGTTGTTCGTAGGTGTGCCCGCTTGCGGTGCGCATTGCACTGGCTCTCCCATTATTACGATAGTCTCCGATAAGCTCGGCTCGTGTGGCGTCAAGCAGGTTATCTGCGTGCCCAGGGGGCTTCCGTATTGTTGCAGCAGTCTAGGGTCTGACAGCAGATTGTTCGGCCAGGAAGAGTAATAGTCCAGCAAGCGTAAATCTTGTTGCTCACCTACAAAGAAATCTTTGTTTGTAAATGACAGTATTTATAATTTCCGTGCTAGGACTTGCATATTAGATTGAACGTTTGAATGTCATAACGAATTGGATGTTCTAATGCACGCTATAATTTCAGCGAATACTGTGGCTACGACTTCTAATTTTAGTTATTCAACACTGCTCAATTGTTAGTATAGTAGATATGGCGATTGTAAACTTAATCTGATGTGGACTGCAGCAAGAACTTTGGCTATTTTAATTGTTAATCTTTTCTTTTTCCCAGCACGGCTGTCAAGCGCCAACGTGGTCAGGAATAGAATGCGTGCTTTCGGGGGCACGCATTCTGGCATTAATGCATTAGCTATGTGATGCTATAGATTGTGCCTGTCGCACCCCTGAAAGTACCGTCGAAGGCTGGGGCACTTTCTACTTACGTTTGTATTTGTGATGGCCTGTCAACAAGTGTGCAGCTTCATGCAGATGTGCACCTTTTGCACTGGAGTGCTCAAGTGGATGTGTCCCTAGAAAGCACGCTTGTTTCTCATCTACACGGGCCATTTCATGGGGATCTGACGCCGAGGAAGTATTTCTGTTCCATCCCAGCAGCTATTGGTGGTAACTTCCTCAGTCCGAGCATGAAAGTGGACCGTTCCTTGACGGGACCTTTCTTGCATTCGTTAGCACTGGTCTGTCTGAAGCAACACTTTGTCGTGATCGGTCAACAGTGGCATCGGCAGTTCAGGCGATTTGAGAAGTCAAATAGAAGGGACCTGCCACAGCACATGCTGTGCTTGTTTCACAACCAATTCACAGGTGGCGCCTGCCGCATAGATGAGAATGAAGTGCTGCAGCTGTGAGAACCGAATCTTCACCTCAATGCCGGATTTCTCATTCTCGTAACCTGGAGACCTTAAGAAAACTAAATAAATTGGAAGGGCCAGATGCAAAGTGTGATTGATGTGTTAGACGCGGAAGCTATAGTGCTATCGAGAGAGTTTGTTGATGGCTTTGTAGCCATGGTGCATGTGCTTGTTTGAAGGTTTTGTAGAAAGCAAACTCCCCCCATTCTCCTCCCCTTTACCCCTTTTTAGGAAAACAAAAAAAAAAAATCTTTTTGTGCGTCATTTCTAGGATCTTGAGGGCGTGGTGTTGTGTGTTTGAAAGAAAAACTGTGGTTGCACCAAGCCCTACCGAGTTGCATCTCCACTCGTGTGGTTTGTTGAGAACGAGCCTTTAGAACGGAAAACTGCAGCAAGGGGATGATGCACGTTCATTTTTCTTTTTGTGTGCATGTGTTTAGTTTGGCAAGTGGCGAGGCAACAGTGGCTGTACTCCGCCGCTTGACTTTAGGGGATACGACCGCTTCTCTGCGTCTAGCACGCGAAGTGTAGGCTACTCAGGATGACAGCATACGTGAAAGTGTGCTGAGGCAGCATGCTTGGTATTGCATGATTACGTGTGTCATTCGTAGGCTAATAACCGTGCAGAATGTTACGACAGAGATTGCATCCCCTAAAGTGTACGTGGTTTTTTCATGCTTTTTGTCGTATGCTGAGCAAGCTTAAAGCCAGCGTTCATGTGCAACAAAAAATGGGCAAGAAGTACTATTGTGCCTGTAGTCCTTCCTTTTCTTTTTCGTCACCCAAATCTGAGTGTGCTACTGTTATTCGAGTCCCATTACTCAAGGAATCGTGCAGTGGTCAGTGTGTGGTGTGCTTCTTGTCAGTAGCACATTAACCCCTAATAATCCTTCTCGTGGTGCACGGCTGTTGGGACAGCTGCCTTTCATGGCCTACTTGCCAAAGCGTGACTGGACTTGTGATGCAAGGCCACTTTGTAAAACTGAAGCTGCATGTTGCAAAGCTGAGAAGCGAAGCCTCTAATTTGAGCTGCCCCATGGAACAAAGCAGAGATGTGTGTGGCTTGTTAGTCTCCAACACGCCAACAAAAACACCTGGTGCACGGAAAGCAGCATGTTATTGCTCGGCAACATCGTTTATTTGTCGCATGCTATTGCTGGCTGGACAACGTAATACAGTAGAACCTCGTTATAATGAACCCGGATATAACGAACTATTGGATATAACGAAGCAATCTCAATTCCCCCTTGAAATTCCCATAGATTAAATGGATAATGGCTATAACGAACTAATGGTTATAACAAAGTAATTACGGCTCCTCCTTCAACTTCATTATAACGAGGTTTTACTGTACAATTTTTGCACATTACAGCAACTGCTGGTAGTGCTATCTGTTGTTATTCTGTACAGCAGGTGGTAATCCTTATTTATTATTCCGTTCCCTTGACCTTCATTCGATGAGGTTCGTGTTGGGCAGTGGCAAATGACCATGTCGTCCCGGCCATTGATTTTCTTGAAAGCAGCATCATTGCAAAGGGGCTTAACTTGGCTGCTACAATTTGTCAAGTGGAGGCTCAGTTAGACTTCTCAGACTCTGGAACATGTTAGGCTCTGGTGTCGATGTGTATTCATGGAATGGTTTCATGGACTGTGGTGTTGGTAAAGTTGCGAGTGTGAAGCTACGCGAATTCAGCTGTTTTTGACCAAAGGCATGTCGCAGGATGGCAAGCGTTTCCTCTCAATTCCACAGCACTCAAGGAGTGGTGAACGACCAGCCCAACTTATGGGTCACTTGCCGTTCACCTGCACTGTTGCTCACTAGATTCGTGTTTTAGGTTTTCCTTTGCCAATCGTTCTCGCCTTTGCTTTTTTTCCCGGAATCGCTGCATGTGTATGTGACTCCCAAAACCAGCAGTGTTGTGCTACTTCATGCTAGAGGGAGCTTGTCTTTTTTCTAGACAAGCTTTTGTAGAGGATCCCAACTGTTCGTTGCATGCTAGTGTATTGGACAGTAATGTGGGTAATCTTGGTATTGCTACACGGTTACATCGCAGCTCACTAATGTGATCTTCAGGATTTAAACTATTCACGATGCTTATTCTTTACAGTGTTGTTGCCACTAAAAAATGTGCACCGTTGACAAAGGGCGTGCACTCGTAATTCTTTTTTCAGAGATCTGTCTTCAGTGTGGAAGATGCCATTTTACCGATGGACTGACATGACGCATTTTGTTGTATTGGAACTGCACTTTAAAATTAGATTGCAGACTGTTGCCTTTCTGGCAGCTTGTCGTTTTGTATGGAAATGTCTAGGAGTTCTCAGCGTTAACAAAATGAACAGTGGCATCAAGTCTGTACGTCGCCCACTATCCTAGACAGTGGCGTCAAGGAACTTCAGGACTGAAGGCTTTCTGAAGCTTCTCGCAAGACCTATGTGATGCAATGTGTAATGCAGGAAAAAAAAGAGGGCTGTTATTTGTGTAGTTTGGGCGTTACTGAACGGTCACTGCTACCGCATTGACCGGCCGGTAGCTAGACCGTATGGCTCCCCTGGCAAATGTGCAATTTTTGTCTCGCACTGTTAATCCTAATGCCCCCCTCTCAGTATTCCAGTGTGCTTATGTGCCTTGGAGCTATTGACAACCATGACTTGTGCAGCTGTTTTGCGGAAACTGTCGTCGTGTTGCCAACAAGTCACCTCTTTTAACAAGGTCTGTTGTGACATTGTCGCAACTTTTCGAGGGAGCGCAGTGGGAAAAATTGTGCATATGTAGAAGTTTTTGGAGTAACCACGCATTACTTGCATGAATGGGTGTTGCAACAACCAGTGGATTTATGTGAGAAGCAATATTGTGTGTCTCGATATCATCTTCTATATACGATATATATGTATACACATAGTGTAACATGCGCAATTCAGTTATAAGCGAATATGATTGACCACCACCTCAATGACGCAGATATTTTATTGAGCTGAACTCTCTATTTTGTGTCCAGTGAAACATAGTCATACATAAAAGAAGAACTGCTGTGTTGCAGTTTGACTGTTTTAACCTTTTTTGTTTCTAGTTTTTGTTATTGACTCTTCACTAAGAGTCCATGGTAGGACAAGGGTATGTTGTTCTGGTACTGACGTATGCACGCGTGTTCATTGACTGAATAAAGACTGTCTTGTCACCATCAAGACCACGAGTAATTTTTTTCTCTTACTTATCCTGTGTAGTCTGAGATATCAGAGGTTTTGTCATCGAATTAATGTTGCATTGGCCCTGAAATGGTGGGTTTTTGCAAGGTGGGGGCATGTGATAGTGCTTGCTGTTCAAGTGTAATATTTCTTGGCAGTTAAATCTAGTTTCAGTTTAACACGTGTTCTGTACTAACTAAAGCGTAGATTGGTTGAAATGTGAAACGTCCAGTAGAACAGCACTAGCACATGTGAGTTGCAAATAGCTGTTTTATGTAAAACAAAGGGGCTGCATGTGTTGCTGCTGCTTCACCTGCTAATGGTAGCAACACGAGCGTTTTGTTTCTCGAGCGCTTAATTTTCATAGCTTCTATAAGCATTCGACATGCTGATTCCGCGATATTTCGGCGCAATATTCAGTACACGTTTAATAACCAATGTTTTTGCGCTCCCGAGGCGACTATGCGACACCACAGGCTGGCTTAGGTACTGCTCAGCGACGTCACTTGAGCACATATTAACCTTCGTTTGCTTTAGATAGTTTTATATGAAAGCAAGAAAATAGTTGGGCCCCGTGTGGTAGACTGAAAGACAAGAATGCGGGAGCACGCTTTAAAATCTAGCTTATGCTGCCACTGTTCTGTGTCCTTTGCACATGCCTGGGGTCTTCTTATCGCTCTAAGGACGCGTACTCATAAACCAATCTTATCCTTATCGCTTTCTTTATCTTCCATGTGCCCTTGTGATGCTCTGTTAACAGATTAGTACAGTATCTACAAACAGGCCTTACTTTCGCAACGGCCGGCATGTTAGTGCCCTTAACGCGGTTCAATGGCACAGGGGCGATAATGAGAACAAGGATGAGGTGGGTTTACGAATAAACCCGTACGCCTGAAGGGCCAGGATTCCAATAGACACATCAGGGTCCTAGCCAGAATTATGTAGGGCTGTGAGTCCCCTTTGTCTAAGTGCGTGTGTGTGTTTGAATGTATCAAAAGCTTCAAACATTTCGGGAGAGATTTGAACCTCTTTCTCTCTGGCTGCGCCTGTGACACACATCATACGAAATTTTCAGAAAACGTGTCACGGCCCCTTTAAGAGTTCTGAAAACAGAAGTGCTTGAAGCCCTGTCCAGGCTGGTGACGTTCACAAATTTCATGCGTAAAGCACTTTATGGAAATAATATTAAAGGCATACCCGTTGCTTTAGCTTTAATTATATGTGTTACGCAAACGTTCAGTGTCCATAGGTAGGATGGCTGTCTTAGGTACGCTGAAAAAAAGCCACCCAATAATATTGTCTGTAAACTAGCGCCACGCTTTGCTAGTGTGCAATGCGCGTAAACTGCGCTCTTGGTCTGCGCTTATGAGAATGTGGACTCTTTTACGATCAAGATGGCGGCCCCCATGCTTGCGTAAGCAAGCTGTCGTAGACAACGTGTGTATGTGCGTCGCAGTGCGCGTACCTCGGTATATTTTTTGCGGGCGCATTGTGGACAGCGACAAATCATGTCGGACCAAGAGCTCGAATTCCACGAGATGGGCCTGGACGATCGGCTGCTCAAGGCCATCGCCAAGCTAGGCTGGGGCAAACCGACTCCCATCCAGGAGAAAGCAGTGCCGCTCATACTCGAAGGCAAGGACGTCCTAGCCCGAGCTCGAACCGGCAGCGGCAAGACGGGCGGCTTCTGTTTGCCCATGATCCATCGCTTGATGCAGTACCGCGTCGACCAGGAGCCCGCCACCCGCGGAATCATCCTAGCGCCCACTAAAGAGCTGTGCGGTCAGATCGCGCGGTGCGTCTCCCAGCTGTCCGGCACCTGGCTGCGTTGCGTCGATGTGTCCGGCACGACCGACCTGGCCATCCAACGTCCACTGCTCGCCGAACGGCCAGCCATCGTCGTCGGCACACCTTCGCGCATCCTGGCCCACCTGAAGGCGGGTCACCTGACCCTCAAGCTCGAAATGCTCGTCATAGACGAGGCAGACCTCGTCCTGTCCTTCGGACACGAGCAGGACTTGAACGAGCTCCTCACGCGACTCCCAAACCGCTGCCAGACGGTGCTCACATCGGCTACGCTGAGTCCCGAGGTGCTGAACCTCAAGCGCCTAGCGCTTCGCAATCCGTGACGCTCAAGCTCCAAGAGGGCGAGCAGGACCAGCAGCGGCTAGCGCAGTACGTCATCCGCTGCGAGGAGGACGACAAGTTCGCCCTTCTCTGCGCGCTCTTCAAGCTCCGGCTCATCGTGGGCAAAACGCTCATCTTCGTAACGACCGTTGACCGGTGCTTCGTGGTCAAGCTCTTTCTCGAGCAGTTCGGCGTGCGCTGCTGCGTCCTCAACTCGGAACTTCCGCTGGCGTCGCGCGCTCTCATCCTGAACCAGTTCAACGAGGGTCGCTACGAAATAATGGTCGCGTCGGACGAGAAGGGCATCGAAGCGCAGGACAAGGGACCCAAGAAAAGCAAGAAGCGCAACCAGGACCCCGAGTACGGCGTGTGCCGGGGCTTGGACTTTCAGAACGTCGCCAACGTCATCAACCTCGACTTCCCGGCAACTGTACAGGCCTACCAACACCGAGTGGGCCGCACGGCGCGTGGAGACCGCAAGGGTACGGCCTTGTCTCTTGTCAAGGACCGGGAGGCTCACCTGCTCGAAGCCGTCCAAAAGGCACTTCCAGAGGGCACGCTGAAGCCGTACCTGTTTCGAATGGAAGAGATCGAGCCATTCCGGTATAGGAGCAAAGACGCCTTCCGCGCCGTGACGCGAATTGCTGTCCGCGAAGCACGTCTGAAAGAGATCAAGACAGAGATGCTCTCGTCGCAGAAGCTGCAGTCCTTCTTCGAGGAGAACCCAAGGGAAAGGCAGCTCCTGCGTCATGACAAGGCCCTGCACATCATCAAGCACCAGCCACACCTGAAGCACTGCCCTGACTACATCATCCCTCCGACACTCCAGCGCACCCTCCAGAAGGAAAGCGCCAGGGCACCGCAGCCTGTCAAGCGAACCATGACGCGCGAAGAAAAGAACCGGAAGTACGGCAAGAAGCCACGTAGAAACGACCCACTTCAGACTTTCAGTTGTGACTGAGGTGTGCTACAAGTTCGGCGCGGAGCTTACCTTTGTCGTGACCTTGCTTTTGGGCTGATCCTAGCAGGACAATGTTGAAGATGTGACGTCTCACTGAAATGTGTCAGTGGCCGCATGTCATGAACACACAGCCATCTTTGCCAGTACAGTCATGAGAAACTGCTGATATACATTCGGCGTCTCAGCTGCTGTGCACCGCTCCATATTTGTTAGGCTGCATTTTCTGGTTCATTCAAGCTGTTCCAGGGGAATGCAGTTTGACTGTTAAGACAGGCAATAAAGAGCAACTGCCTGTACACTTGCATAGTGGATGATGTCTTCAGCTATTACAATGGCTACATTATTACCAGTTCCACAGTGAAGTGGGTATTTTAATCACAGTGGTGTGCGTCCAGTTCCATTTGCAGTCAAGGCTGCTTGTGATTGAATTCTTCAATGGCGATTGGCTTCTTTCTGCTGCTTGCACAAGTGAGCCACTTGCAACTGAAAAAATTCAATCCTGATAGGGCTTGGTTCTCACTGAGTGCTTCATGTGACAATTGTGCTAGAGCAAGGCATCCGAGGTCACCTTATGAACTGCTTTAGACAGAGGAAACCACAATATAGGCATGGTGAAGCATGTTGCTCTTGCTGTGTGGCAAATATTAGCAGCAACATGATTATTTAGGCATGCAGAACACAAACATTGGTATAGATTTAATCATGTCGGTCCTCCTTCCAATCTCCAAAGGTGCCTTGACGTAGCATGTGGGATGATATTTTTGGGAAAGCTGCGAGGCACAGAAGCAACAAACAGACAGTATGTGGCTTTTGTTACATTTTCATTCAAGACACTGTTAAATGGCATCAGGTTTCAGATGATTCCTTGCCAAGGAGGTGCACCGAGGTCAGGGCACGAATGACTGCCCTCTGAGGGCTGCGGGTCATGTGGTCCTGAACTGCCTGCTACATTCTGAAAGCCAGTGGTCGACCGGCACCTTATGCCAGATGCTCGACCCTCGAGCCAGAAGGTCCGCATGTCACCCTTGCCCTGCAAGAAATGGAGGAGCATGAGCACAAAGATTGGACAAACAAAGTGGCTTGGGGAATTGCTTGGCATGTGAACCTGTTCAATATAGAAGCAGCGAGTTGTCTGTGCACACGCATGTTCTCAGAAAACTTCTTCTAAGCACACAACCTTATCTTGGCTCAGTGCAGAATTGTTTGCTGTAGCCTTTGGAGTAAGTGCATGAATGTCAGTTTTACGTCGCCACTTTTGTACTTGGTATGGCTAGCTCCCAACAGCATGTTGTCACAAGGCATGATATTAATTCCCACTGTCAGTAGTACCTAGCTAAGATACTTCTTGAAGTGTAAACTGAACAATGAGTGGCTAGGCACCGTAACGGAAAAGACGGACTGGCAGGTGCAGCAAGTTCAGTTGCAGTAAAACAGGGTTTTTCTGATATTCGATGATGGTTAATTCTATATCTGTTGTTGCCCCACACGGATTTTGCCATGCTGTGACCTCAAATTTTCATCATGGGTGAACTTTGCAAACACACATTAATTGGCCTTTTCAGTTTGTAGTTGCCGGAAAAATTTTTTGGTTACATGTTGGCATTAGTGGGGAGGACTCGGGCAAGAGTGGCAAGAACAAAAGATGAACTCGCTATGAACTGGTGCAAGAAACTAATGCGTTGGTGTCTTGTGTCACTTTACGGAGTGTACCAAGGGTTCCACTTTTCTCGGAACAGCTGGTTTTGGCATGATGACCACGACAACTGTGCCACACACAGGCTAGACAATGCAAGCTTTGCTTGAATATGCGGCTACAAAGAATTCCACTCTGTGCCTCCCACATAATCACGTCTGTGCTTTCCATTAAGTCAGTGAGAAGTTGACATGAAAGTAAGGCCTTGCCTTTATGTAGACTAGTCCTCTTTCTTCCAGGATGTACCCTCCTGCTTTGTCCAAGAGCTGCTTGCAGCTTTCACTGCAGTGGATCTTCAGTGCTGAAATAAACAAAGTGCATTCCAGCCAGACTGCCAGTAAGTCGGTAAGTGCCACGATGGTGTCACATTAGTGGCTAAATCTGTTGTTAGTTTTTTACTGTGAGTTCTTCATAAATACTTATAGGTTTTATTAACACTTGCTAGTACAAAACTACCAATGTTCCCTGATGACGTTTTATGCACAAACTACTAAATGTTTTTGCGAGAATCATCTTGCAGCTTTACGGTGTTAATAGCTTCAGTTAATGCAGCTTCTTTTTGTACCACTTCTGAACCTTGATATAATAATGCTGGTATAACGAATTCTTGGTTATAATGAAATAACTGAAATATATGTAACGAATACGCATTTCTAAAAAATTATCGGGTATAACTAAGCGATTATGCCATAATAAATTTGTTATAACGAAGCTCATACCCATGCATGGTAGAGGCAAGACATGTTGTTTTGCCTGATTTCGTAGCACCTGAAGTTATGATCTGAAATGCTGGATAATTCACACTGCTTCATAAATATGTATTTGCCATTCACCGTCGGTGCGTGTGTCCGTGGATGCAAGAATGTGTGTATCCCGAAATCTCGTGTACCTCTGAGATTCCCTTCAAAGCCAGAGATGTTACATTCAGCTGAGACCATACTAAAGTCATACTTGACATACTGTTAAAATGCCTGAATGTTGAATGGATGGTTGTTGCTTTACTAGTTGGGCTAATGGTAGACATGCGTAGTATCAGACTGCTTGTCGGATTTCCGTTTTTCTGCTCTGTGCGCATGTGCTGTTCAACATTTTCCTATGGCATGCTTTCTGAAGAAAAATTAGGAAATAGTACAGAAATGGACAAAAGATTCACTGTGCCCTGATGGGCTTGTTAATCTTTGTCTTTCGGATGCTATTTAGACGAAGGATCTGCTGTGAACAGCTGATGGCTGTGACCTGAGAGGCAAGAAGAAGCTTGTAATAATATGCTTGGTGGTGCTAGAACCGCATTGCAAACTTGTTCATCATAAAGAACTCAGCCGGGAGACAGATATATAATTTTGCAAAATTTCGCACCCTATTAAAGACTCACGTGTTCCTGTAGACTCCATCCGGGAAGCCGTGTTGACCGTGTCACCGAAAAAGCAGTAACGAGGCATCTTTCTGCCCACGACTCCGGCGCAAACGGGACCTGCAGTTCACAGAAGTTGTAAGGCCTAATTCCATGCATGCTCTAATGTTGGCCAAAAATATATGGTCGCTTAGAGCAAGAAAATGGAGGCAAGAATTAAGCGGTCAAGATGAGTGTCAACTCAGTGGTTTATCAAGGTTTTCAATATAAAGGGGGGGGGGGGGGTTCGCTGAAATGATGTATGCTCCAGGTGCTTAAAGGGACACTAAAACAAAACAACTGTGTCGCTTGAGTGATAAATTAATTTTCGAGAACGCATTTGTAGTTAATTTCTCGATCATTTGCACACTATCCCATGAGAAAATGACTATCATAATTAGGACATTTAAAGTTCGTGCCGGAACCATAGCACTTGAACGTCATTATGACATCGGTAACTTCGAATATGCTTTAAACCGTCTTGACTCCATAGAATTTCCTTAAATTTACTTTTTTTCATGTGTCTATCTTAGTACAAAGCGTAGTTCATTTCCCCCCCAAAAGGGCAGTGGATGCCCTGGTGGAGGCCGTGGTATTCGTAACCTATGACTTCGCTGTGACTTTACCGCGCCAACTTCGAGCACCCGTCGGCACCCGTGTTTTAGATGCGAAGCAGCTTATGGTCGGGGCTATGTTACTCCCTCCCTCCATCCATCCTCCGTGCGGCGTCCACACCCGCACTGCGCATGCGCATCCTCCTCCCCCTCCTCTCCTTGTCTCATCTCCTCTGCTCTCGGCGTTCCTCCTCTCCGAACGGCGCGCGTTGACTATGGAAACGCTCCTTCTTCGACTAACGCTTTACCAGCTCGCAAGGAACGAGAACGCGCCCTTGCCCGTGAGAGAAAACGCTGACGCAGGCAGCGTCTGCTAGCGTCAAACCTGTGCAAACGCGGTGTGCACCCCCCGTGCTGCTTCGCATCGCCTCATGGTCCCCTTTAGCGGGAGATGGTGTATTTTTCTGCTTTTGGTGCTCCTCGTATCGTGGTGCTTGTTGTATTGTGATAATACAAGCTGAGTCACTTTTTCGGGGCGAAGCTCCTAAAGCCGTGGGTCTGTCCCTCCTAGCTTGTGGTACGTGACCACTTGATGACTCACTCGCAGGTGGGCGAGTGAGTGACGAGTGGCGAGTGAGGTGGGCGAGCGACGTCATCATGGCATCACTCGCACGTGACTGACACTATAAAAGGCACTCGCTCGTGACGCACTTCCTCATTCGCAATGAGTCACTGGATGGAGGAGGTGATTGTTCACAAGGCTGCGGAGCGGAGGGCGCGCAGGGCGGCGGCAGCGCGCACTCGCCGACAGGATCCTGCCGTACGTGAAAGAGAGGCTGAAGCGTCTCGTCAGGCTGCGCGTCGACGTCGCCAAGATCCTGCCGTACGAGCGGCAGGATCTTGGCGCTCGTACGGGATACGATAAAAGAACAAAATAAAAGCTGATTTGTATATACGCACACAGTCTCACGTCTTTCTTAATGATGTAATGGGCGAACTTTCACAGGGAGAGAGTTACGGTTTTACCGATGATCTCCCCCTCTCGAGCTTCGCCCACTTATCATCATTCATTCCGTGGATATGCTGTGATTTTTTTTTTATTTTGTCGCTGCCCTTGAGGTTAGCAGTTCAGTACATATGTTCTGGGCGCCATAAGGGCCGTCTTCCCGAGCCGAGGGAGAGACCACATTCGTTCTGTAGGGTGTCGGAAAAGTTTCCAAAGGAGAGGAAAGTAAGTCCACCATAGCAGAAGGACATGCATAACATTCTTCGCCCATATGTTCACCAAGCTACGCGGTTTTCTCTGCTCTGGTTACGGTGCAGTTATGTTGTAAAATACCCGGCTCTCCAAGTTTCGTTTGCGGCATGGTGCGGGCTTTTATTTACTTATTTTAACGGCGCATTCAATGTTGTTTTGTACCACCGAATCCCCGTAGACTCGTAGTGATACCACGAATATAGGACGACCAGTGCGATATCTTAGTGCCACAGCTCATTAACAAGTTTGTTTAAACGTTTCTCTGTAGTCTGAAGTGTGGCATCTCACCAACTTGCGAAGGGGCCTCGTGGTTACCTTCCCATTGAGTTATCGTTAATATTCTCGCCTTTTGGACCCGCATGTTGCTACCAAAATAAGAAAGTGTTCGATTAATTTCATTAGCCTAGAAAGAACATTCAGTGTTTATTTCTCTTATAACTGAGGTGTTTCTATTGGAGCATAATGGTGTAATAATATGAATGTTGTCCACTTCTGGGTGTCAGCCGCCGCTTGCCCCCATTGACAAGCTCTGCGACCTTTTAAACAGATTGTGATTACTTCACGCCGCCATTTGTGCACGGTCCTCCAGCATCAGTCGTGTGTTGAAACAAAACTTCATTTTGTTGGATAGCGTTTCTTCAAGACACTGACGGTGTGGTGACCAGCCCTTACCACAAATGCTTTACGCGCTCTCAGCCGAAATAGCCGGATCTGTACGTATGTCTAAAGCCCTATATGTCAAGATAACTGCACCACCTCAACCACTGTAGAGCGCGCTTTTCCTCATATAGCCTCTTGTTGCGGAGAAACCAGCTTGCGGACATACTCAGGAATGTACGAATAAATAATCATTGTGAATCCTCTGGGTGCTGCGTCGCCTACTACCAGCTCTCTCTCTTTTCTCAGCCTGATTTCGTGGCTCCTGTTTTAAATGCCATTGCAGGTATTTCAATCGTAGGAGCACAATCAGTTAACGTGCTAATTAGTATGGTTGCATGTTCATTCAAACCAGCCTACAAACACAATGGTCATGAAAGAAGACTCGCAAGGTGTTGTCGTCTATCATGACCACTGTGTCTATGTTTCTGTGCTTGTTGAAATAGCAGTATTTACACGCACCTGAAGAAAAATGAAGAAAAAAATGAAACACCACAGCCTTATGCCGTAAGTAGCACGCACTTAACGCTAAGGAATAATGACAACGTTATGCAGTTGCATTAGGCATATTAGTGAAACGTCGACACATATTTTATGTAATCAGATTGCTCCGCATAAATCCGAGGTGGACTCTTCTTCATGGTCCCAGTCTACTGCCATAAGTGAATGACAATTCCTTACTTCTTATTTTGTTTATTTTGCTTACATTGTCATGTAACCTTTCTGCCTGACGAATATATATGTGCGCAACGTAGAGCACCTGTAATGGTTTTGAAAGCGAATTCGTTAGCTCGTCCTTGGGTAATTGGTTAAATCGCTTGCTTCAGCAAGCAAGTGTCATTATGGCCAATCACGCGGCGGCAAGCGAATGGGTATCCTTGCGGACCATTATAGAGTTCAGCTCGAGGCTCATCAGCTCTGCAGTGTGGATACTGTGTACTAAAATATCACGCTCTAGTACGGAGCTATCGTATAGTAAAGATGTGTAATAATAATTGTGTTTCGGTTAAGGAAAGGACGCTATTTTCTACAGCCCTTGTAGGGAGCACATAGTCCGCGGGGAGAGGGAAAGGGAATGAAAAAGCGGGAGGGAGAGGAACGCCGGGGGGTAGGGTAAGACTCCGGGGATTTTGACCACGTGGGTATAGTGCCTAGAATATACAATAACTTGGCGTTCGGTAATGTGCACTGACATCTGCAGAGTAGCGCGCTCACCCGAATGCATTCCCGCGCGAAGCATGAGCATCTCTTCGGCTTGTGGCGGATGCGGAAGTGACGCACGCTCTTGAGTAGATGAAGCGCCATGGACGCCACCTGGGAGGCGTGCGCAACGCCAGGGTGGCGGGCCAACCCTCCGACGACCATGTAGGCGTCCCCGATGGTCTCCACCTTGTACACCGCGTAGTTCTCGATCACCGCGTCGAAGCACGTGTACAGGTCGTTCAGGAGCTCCACTACCTGCGTGTCGCGCATGCGCGTACGCGGCAGCGAGGGAAGAATCGTGGCAGTGTATGATATAAACAGCGTATTTATGCTATATAGGACTATGGAACTAAGAAAAGGCAGTCAAGAAAAGGAGATAGAACGAATTCGAAGTCAGGTTGACATGTATGTATGTATGTATGTATGTATGTATGTATGTATGTATGTATGTATGTATGTATGTATGTATGTATGTATGTATGTATGTATGTATGTATGTATGTATTAGCGAGAGCACCATTGGAAGGACAGGCAGAGAGACATGGGCAGGCAGAAGGGCGGGCGGGTAGGCAAGGCAATGCAAGGCAGGCAGGCAGGCAAGGCAGAAACGGATGGAAGGACGGACGGATGGACAGACAGAGAGACCAAAGTAGGGTAGATTGACCAGAGTGCGGTGTTGGCGTCGAGGCCGCATATAGCCAGGACGGAAGAGGGTAGCGGAGGACAAAGAAATGCTCCAGCATTTTAAAAAGGAGAATTGTTTAGGCGGTGCGGATACACCAACCTCCATAGGCGTGCTCTGTGCCGATAGTCTAGTGAATCCCACGATGTCGCTGAAGTAGATGGTGACCGAGTCGAAGCTCTCCGCCTCGACCTTCTTGCCCCGCTTCAGCTGGTCTGCCACCGTCCTACAGTTGAGAAGAAGTCATAGTTGTTTCGGTGTGTAATGCAGACACTGTGCCTGAATATTTCTGAGTTTGCAGCATAGCATGAAAGCAGATATGTATGCTAATATGTGAAGCAAACCTTTCAGGTCGTTTTGACCGGCTGTTATAAGACGAGGTACGCAAAATAAAACGTAGTACCTGGGCAGCATCTCGTAGAGCAGCGCATCGGCGCGCCGCTTTTCCTGCGCCAGCTGGTCCGTACGCTGGTCCACCAAGGCTTCCAGATTAGTGGCGTACGTCTCCATCATGGAAAGCATGTTGTCCACGATACTTGGCTTCCTGGTTCGACCGAATGGTAACATTACAAAAAAAAAAAAAAGATAGACAGACTCAACAAGCGTTGTGGATATCCACGTAAAGTAAAGCTCTAATTGTTGCAACACGACGTGCGGACGCGCGTCGAGCTTGTCAGGCTCATGCGTATACTTGGCGTTGTCGAAACGTGTCCGTTATATTGGCATTCCTCGGCCGCCACGGCGGCACATAACATACACTGTGTCCAAGGTAGGTCCACATTGCCCTGATACTATTTGCAGTCATCGCACTTTGGGTAACAGCGAAACTTAACACGGACAAAAGAAGGAAGAAAGAAATTCATCGCTATTCCACTACCGGCAAGATGGACAAACAGCTAGCATCGCTGTTCACCAAACATTCACACACACCACACACGCACCACCACACACCGCACGCTCACCACACATTCACACACATGAGCTATATGCACGCAAACTCCGTAGATGTTTTCCCCCGTGGAACATCTAGGGACCTTGGCAAAAGAGTTCTGCGGAAACCCGCAAGGTGGAGTAACGTTTATGAAAGGGAAAATTAGCACCCACCCGTTTTGTAGCACAAAGCTACAAGGAAATCCATACGGATTTCTCAGAAATGAAAGCTTCCTAGTTGTCGAAAAATTCGTCCTGGTCTGGGGCAGAGCGAGCGCCCCGGTCAGGCGTTGGTCCCGGGTTCGAACCCCGGACCAGGACGAATTTTTCGGCAACTAGGAAGCTTTCGTTTCTGAGAAATCCGTATGGATTTCCTTGTAGCCTTGTGCTACAAAACGGGTGGATGCTAATTTTCCCTTTCATCTATAGAGACCTTATAGGTATGATGTGCGGTCGTCTACTTCTTTTTTACGCCGTCTGCCAGACGCTAGAAGGACGCCAAGAGAAGGGCTCGTGCACGCGCCTTCTTTTCAAGCGCCTATTGCCAGTTCGCCGATGCGCGTACTTGGCAGTACGCTTCCGGCGTCGCATGGTTTCGGGTTCTCGTTCGCTCCCGCTGTGCTGAATCGATCGAGAGAAAGAGCACGCGTCAGTGAGGCACTATCATGTGGCAGTGACTGAGCGCAAGGGTGGGGGCAATGGGTTGAGGGCAAGAGTGGGCCTGTTTTGCCCTTCTGCGTAACCGAAATATTTCTTTCTTTCTCCCTTTCTCCCGCATTTTCTCTATCTTTGTTTCTTTATCCTTTTCTAAGTTGCCCTTCGAATGATCAGTACATGTAGTAGTAGGCTGAAGGCAAGAATGTGGGTAGCGAATCCATGACAAAAGTAGGTCGGCCTTTTTTCGCTTGCGCGACAGGCGTCAACAACGGACATATCGCGAGTCCCTGAACAGCTCCGCTGTTAAAACACGACACTGTGTACAGAAAACGATTTGTTGCCGACTAGAGTAGGCCGGTCCCGGAGGTCCTGTATTGCAGAAGAGCATATTACTGGTGGGACCGACCATGGAGGTGCATGGAGCACCTAGAAACTCAAAGAAAATTGAGGAGGGACGTTCAGAAAGGGTGTCTCGTTTTACATCCTAGTTGAGAACAGAACAATCAGCAATCAGCAAACTTTAAGGCAGTTCAAATGAGGACACATTTAAACCGCTTCGTGGACCCTTGTAGCAGGTCCGAAATGCCCTTTGTTACTCACTGACTGGGCGGCGCTGAGCATTCCTGCCATAATTATCGCAGGTAAGGAGGATCATTTTCTTGGAACCTAATCTAACATAAACTAACGTAACTTCACCATAGTATGTCATGCCGTAAGACGATCATAAAACCTGTATGGCGGTGAAACGAGTGTGTGTTAAAGGTTGCCCAGTCATGCACGTCTATGGTACATTGAGCTTTCTTAAGTCAGTTGTCCGACCGTACTCCTGCCTACCTGCAGCGGTCGCCTTCCCCTTTCTTCCTCTTTCTATTCCACATTCCCTTACTCCCAGTGCAGGGTAGCAAACCGGACGCTCGTCTGGTTTGCTATCCTGCCTGCCCTACCTCCCTGCTTTTTAGAGGCGAAGCAGCTTATGGTGGAGTTCAATCCGTTGGTTGTGGTGGTGGTGTGCGGCGTGACCACCCTTACTGCGCATGCGCATACCCTCTCCACACACCTCCTTTCCACTTCCCCTCTCCGACAACTCGTCGGTAAACTCGCGCCGGAGAACTTGCACAATCGCGTTCCGTTGGCGTTCGTTGCGCATGCTACCGACCTCGGTCATATTGTTATCGAACCAAAGTCTCTCTTTACAAGCGCAATTCTTCTCCTCCAGCTAATATTAACGGAAACACCTAGTCAAACCAATGCAAACGCAGTGTGCACCTCCCGTGCTACTTCGAATCGCCTCATGGTCCCCTTTGGGGGGAGATGGTGTAATTTTTTCTTTGTTCTCTCTCTCTTTTCGCCGCAAAACTGGTGCGCGCTTTCGGGCACGTGTGTGGTGAACGTTCCTGCATTTCTGCATATTGTGCAATGTATGCAAGAGTGTGTCCTTCACGTACAGTCCTCGACGCATGTGCCTCAGTCTGGCGCGCACCGCCTTGAAGTCCGGTCGCTCGTCAGGCGCCTCAGACCAGCATTCGGTCAACAGGGTGCGCACGTACTCCACGTCCCATGGCTCGGCCAGCTCGCATAGCGGGGGCCTGAACATCTGCGGCTCCTGCTGCTTCTCGCTGTCCATCTCTGATTGGTAGACAGGCGGCCGCCGGACGCGATCCAGGATCTCTGCTCGAATGTGGAGAAGTCGACAGTACCCGTAAGGAATGATTAGGCTTTCGGAGCGGGTTACGGATCTCGAGATTCGAGACATAGGCACCAGAATCACTTGAAGATATTCCATGAGTGTAGTTCTAACAGTGGAGAATAATCTTTAGACGAAATTATGGCGATGAAGTCGATCGTTCAGCTACCATATGTATGAATGAATTTCCCAGTGTTTGCACGATGCGCAGACTTGCCTATAGTATTTGTGCTACTTGTTCTTGCCGTGCTGCATATGTCATACTTTACTTTTCAGTCATACCAATCATACTGGTGATAGCATAGTTAGCCCAGCGAGGCAACAAGGCTCTGCATGCACATTTATAACCACTGCGACTTGTGTTACTTACGGCGTTCCCTGACAAAAAGTTACCATATTTCGACAAATGGTGTTGGTCGCAATGGAAGTAGAGGACGATGAAAATTTAAAACGAGGGCGGAGGAAAAGTGAAGCTCACCAGTGGCCGTAAGGGTGGTTTTGCCGTAAGGTCCCGACCTGGCGAGCATCTCGAAGAGCACTATGCCAAACGAGTAGACGTCGCCGCGTGGCGTGCCTTCCGGTGGCGATTCCGGGTCACGGAGCAGTTCAGGAGCGCGCCACAACAGCCCTGCATCGGTCAGTCAGTCAGTCAGTCAGTCAGTCAGTCAGTCAGTCAGTCAGTCAGTCAGTCAGTCAGTCAGTCAGTCAGTGAGGACTCCATCCATCCATCCATCCATCCATCCATCCATCCATCTATCTATCTATCTATCTATCTATCTATCTATCTATCTATCTATCTATCTATCTATCTATCTATCTATCTATCTATCTATCTATCTATCTATCTATCTAATCTTCGAAATGGGTAAGGAGCCGGTGATCGTCAGGTTAATTGGGAACTATCCTCATATATGCAACAGTATTGCAGGAAAATGCTGTTGTCTGTAATGGACTAGCACGTCTTCCACTTTCCTTCTTCAGTGCTTTGCACATGAGCAAATAACACCCAACTGTATTCCTTAGACTGCCTCTGGCCGCCTCCGCGTTGACCGTCGTCACCTGCGCTGTGCTTGATCTGGGCCAGTCCAAAGTCAGCCACCTTGAGAACCCAGCGGCTGTCGACTAGGCAGTTTGCCGAACGCAGGTCGCCGTGACTGCGAACAGGGCTTTCGTGCAGGAACAGCATACCCTGTACCATGCGATAGAAAAAAAAAAGCGAATGCTAATGGATATTCTAACACTGTCTTGCTTAGCGACTATATACACAGAGAAGCGCATTTTTTTTTAGTAAGGCCCTCACAATAAGTGAGTTGGTGGTTTGCTGATTTCGACAACGATGCATCATTTTCTGGCTTCCCGGAGAATAACAGAGCACGTGCAGATAATGTCTATGATGGCCTATATTTAACCCTGCCGGCCTTTCAATGGAGGAGGCATAAGCCTACGTAATGGAACTCCGTTTTCTAGACGCGTCTGTGCAGTTCACTGAAGAACCGGGAATGGTGCACTAGATGGCTTCACGCCTCCTACTTGAATGTCTTCGCTACAATAAAACTAATAAGCATTTTATAGGGGACTTACTGTCACTCAGCCCGGCGCATCTTCGAAACAAATATTCGATACGTTTGCGACGTCTTCATGACTTCGCTAACGTATTTTCAGCTTAGACGACACCTTTTGTCTCGACTAATGACCGGTTTGTTTACGCCTATAAAGCCATCTAGAAACGCCTTTGGTATACGTGGTGTTGCAAGCAATTTGGGGGAGACCTGAAAATGGCGCCGTCAGACAACAACACCTTCGTGCATGCAGAGCGTTAGAACGTTTCAGCGACATGATCGACATCCGCTTATAAGTGTTTCTGTCCCCTACTTTTTTGGGACGTCATTTGCACTAAGTGATCCTTTCAAGAGTTTGACCCCTTGGTATGGTACGGTAAAACTTTATTGTAAAACCCAGCGAGTTCGTTGGCCCGGGCTAAACCACCGGGTGGTCCATAGTCGAGGGGGGTAACCTCTCGGCGATAGTCCTGGCGCGCTGGACAGCCCATAGTTGGTCTGTCAGTTCTGAGCTGGTCAAGACAGTTCGCCAGCGTTCTTCAAAGAGATCTGGTCTTATACTATCCTCTTTGTACAACTGTAGATTACTGGTACAGCCCCATAGAATGTGCGTCATGTCAGCGTGGGCGTACCCGCACCAAGGACAGGCTGGTGATGGATATAAATGCGGATGTAGCCTGTGTAGGTGTGCAGGATTCTTAAACGTGTGCGTTTGCAAGCATCGTAGGTCTGTGGCTTGATATTTATCAAGTTGCTGGTGTGGATGTGGATACGTTTGCCTCTGCTTTCTGAAATGGCTAAGGATCTCATGATATGTTACCATGATGTCTTTGTTGTCCTGTATGGCGCAGTAGTCATGTAACTCTGCTCCCCCGTTACGGGGTCACCCCGGAAAACCCCATTCGTATCAGTGGCCCGGAAAGTGTCGCGGTGGGTTAGACGTCTCGGGACACGGTGGGCCCGCTCATTAAGATTGTCCGGGATTTCAGGCTTCTGTCTATTAAAAAGACGTTTTCAAGATTGTGCGCTACATGAAATAAAGAAACGATCAAACGCAACTACCGTCTTCTTTCGTGGGCTGGTTAACCCTCGCGGCAAGAAAAAATAGACACCTAACCCAGGTGATCAGTAAGTTGATTCATATTTTGCTAATGAATGTGTAAATTATGGTATACTCTCGACGGTAAAGTTTTTTGCGCTGGTAAACAAAATAATGTGCCTTATTTATATATGGTGTACGGACAAAATTTTTGTGAAGTAATATAAGATAATAGATGTGGGCGGACCATTCGGAGCACAAGGTTTATAGAGGCTCAGTAAAAGACCGCCTTCCTTTTGCCTGCTGTAATGAAGTTTTATTTGGCATGCTTCATTGCTGAAATCGCGTTCTTCGGACCTGGGGACAGCGGTTAGCTTTGGTTAGTCCTCGCACGCTCACCCGTACAAGGTCGTCGACGAGCGAGGCGACGAACATGTTGTCCAGGCGTATGTCCTCGTTGTCCAGGAGGTCACGCAGGCTTCCCCGGCTGCAGTAGTCGGTGACGACGCACACGTTCGGAGGCTCCACGCAAACCCCAACCAGGGAGCAGAGGTTGTCGTGCCGAAGGTCGCGGAGCTGTCCAAAAAGGCACGACTCATTGTTTATTTCATGTATAGGTTCCAAATCAAAAAGTGCTTCGGAAGGACATATCGCTGAGCTAGTTGGGAGGTACTTAACGCAGAAACAGACGTGCAGACACGGGCATTACAGTAGCTAGGGGAACAGTATTTCTAGTTTCTGTTTTCGTCCTTATGTGCCCCTGTTGGCTCACCTATCTTTTCTAAAATAAAAGCTTGTTTATATATGTGGGATTAAGTTGTGAAGAACAACAGACGCTGTCAATGGCTCTTGGCCTGCAATGGTAGCCTGGCTGCTATCGCGCTAAGCTGGCTAAGCTCGATGATAGGGGTGAAGCCGACCACGGAGATCGCATTCAAACGGGGGCATAATGGAAAAAAGACCTTAACGCCTGTCCTTGAGGATCCGTAGCATTCGTTACAAAAACGTTTCAGTGTGCGGAGGCTACAAGTGCCACAAGCCTCACCAAGTTGAGCTGCTTCTTGAGGGTTCTCGTGAGCAGCAGTGACTTCGTGTGGATCTTTTTGACGGCGCACAGGCGGCCCCGGTAGACGCCGACGGGAGCGTACAGCTGTGAGTACCGAAACTCGGGGTGTGACGACAGCGAGAGCTGCGATGACGTCGGCACCGGCATCAGGCCACCGCCGCTCTTGTCCGAGGGACCGCTGCCGCCGCAGTGGCTCTGCGAAGGCATCTGCCAGTCAGCAGGACTTGGCGAGGCTGAAGACCGTCTTGGCTTTAGTGTGAGGAAGAAATTCACATTCTTTATTTGTTTCTTTCTGCACAAAGGGCAGAAAATGGAGCAAGGACAAAAGGCTTGTAGCCTGATAAAGGCCTTTGCTGCAATGCAGTGCGGCACGCAGGCCATAATATGTACTAGAAAAAGAAGAAAGAAAAAGTTACGTTTACAGAGTAATAATACAGAAGAATCATTAGATGCATACACATATATACATAATACTGCGCTTGTAATATTTAAACATGTTGAAAAATTGATACACTGAAACAATAAACTGGATGTGATTGATCATCACTCCCAGACAAAGCAAGCAAGGACATATGCACAAAGTATACAGAAAAGAAAATCGCAAATTGAGATAATAGACCGAAAAAAAGGAGAACTCATGGACATCTTGGCGTTAACGCAGATTATCTACTTATGTACTGCACGCTCTGTATACCTCATACAATATCTGTGCCTCAAGTAATTTCACATGTTCCCGTCGTGTCACCCTATAAGTATCTTCTCTATGGACGTTCTACCTCATCTAACATCACTATCTCATGTTCCCGTGCACGCCCGCCGTGTTACTGCAGATAACACCTCTACGTTACGCACGCTTATCTAATATTCCCATTTCATGTCTCCTATACGAGCAGCGTGTTACTGTAACCTTACATACGCCGGTGGCTCAGCGCATGCGTAACCTAACACAATTCCGCTAGGCATCCGCTGAACTTACCGCACACGATGACGTCTTGGTGGCCTGCTGATGGGCCGTGGGACCTCCTCGCATCTGGATCTCGTCGAAGTCCAACTTCCACAGCAACCTGTCCAGGGCCTGCTCGTACGCCCAGTACCTGACCAAAGACAGCGCGAACGAATGAGGCGAGACGGATAGAAAAAAATAATCTGAAATAAAAATCAAGTTGAACAGAGTAAGGAGGAAAGAAAGTGTAAGACATGTGCAACGCCTATTTATGCATGTGTTTGTGTACGTAGCTTTCTAATTTTGACAAGGAGCACCAATTACCGCCTGGGCTGATGGTTGCGGGAAACGTTCGTCGGCGAAGTCCGCAGGGCGTCTCTTGTAGAGGTGCGTCATCTAGTACCATTGGCGACTCATCACACCTTCAGTATTTAGCCACTCGCACCATTCAGGCATGCGTGTAAAGTATGCCAAATTCTTTTTGCCACTTTCTATTTACTTTATTATCAGTGTGGAAATCATCTTGAATTTATCTCCCTTGAATAAGTTGTCTTCCTGCGAAAACGCAAACAATATAACGCCCTTGTTTACATTACGCATTCTCTGACTTCACTCTGCGTTATGGATTCGTTATTCTAGCCCTTAGTTAAACTAACCAGGGTCGCGCGGTCTTGTATGCTCACTTTGGCATTAACTAGTATGCTCAAATGCGTTTAGGGCTGTCACGTCTTGTCCAATTACAGGGAGAACAATACGAACAAAGCCACTGCACAAATATGCATTACGTAGCCGAAGTCAAAGATAGACACTCACCTGTACACTGCGAAGCCGACTATGGATAAAAGGACAAGCACGCCACAGGACACGCTACCAAGAATCTTCCAGACTTCGGCGTGCATGTATAGGTAGAGAAAAGCCAGGATGAAGCCGATTTAGACGTTAACGAAGTAGAGAGAAAAGGATCACTAACTCTCATTGGCTGTTTGATATGGTGTGCAAAAGGCTGCGCTTCAAACAAAGCTCGCTTTCATGGTTAGGTAATTGCGAAACTATGCAAGCAGAGTTGCGTGTAAAGACGCATGGAATCTAAACATACACCCCGTGAATATTAAAGCTGCTCTTTCTTTCTTTCCTCTACTGCTATCAAATGAACCTTAAAATGAATTGCCAAGTCGTGCCAACTACCCAAGCAGAGTTGAGCGCGAAGAGGCGCATAAGCTCTAGAAAACACGCCGTGTGAACACTAAAGCTGTTTTTTTTTCTCTCTGCTTCCATCAGCTGCTAATCAGTCGGACCAACGAAAGCTTCATGCATTGCGCTGCTTTTCATTTATAGACCCTTTTCATTATCGTAAAGCTAGCTTCCCTGCGATGCAGCTTACCCGAATAATGGCGCGGCGTAGTCAATCCTGCAAAGAGCATGTACAAGCACAGTTTGCTTGCGACTGGGCATGTAAAATGTCGACTCAGCCCTTCTGATACAAACACGCACAAAAAACAAGCCTCAGCATGTGCAGTTTGAATTTTAACAGCATTTCAGTCATGACAGCTGTCGCCATTAGTAGGGCAAATGTGCAGTGCAGAGAAGCGCACTTGCGAACTATGAAAAGGGTCTATAACGAATGCATCCTTCCCCGCCGCTAGTCGCTACCAAAACGCTTTAAAAATCTAACAGAACGTGAAGGCCACGTGAGTATTTGCACTTTACAGGGCTGCCTCTCGAGGCAACAAGAGATCGTGCGTTCATCTTTCATTCTTTGTGCAGCCCTTTGAACAAAATGATCTCATTTGAAAATCTTTGTCTTTTCCCATAAAATTTCGGGAGTTCCCATGATAGAGCGGACCTCTTTTTAGATTTCATTCGTTTTCTATGAAAATGCTGGTAATCGTTAGCAGCTACATCAATACGAATTTGAAAACACACGGATGCACTTCTCTCCGTTGAAGCCGCATGGAGGTTCGTCCCTCGGTGGCGCACCCTTGATCCACTCGATCGTGTCGAAAAGCTTCAAGACCTATTAAACGAAAGTTAGAAAAGGACAGTGTCAACAAGGAACAAATATAGGTAACGTAAGTCGACACAAACGTCTCTGCCCGGTCCTTTGTTTAAGCTTGCTGACTGTTCGTACCGGCAAAGTTGATCCATTGCCGGAGAGTTCGAAGACTCCAACGGGAAAGAGGCCGTAAGCGCTTCCGCTCTTGCCGTCGCGTTTCTTGCGTGCGATCAAGGTGTAGTTTCCTTCGGCATCACCGTTGTCGTCCATGCGAACCATGTAACCCATGGCGCCTGTAACCCAAAGAAGGCAAAAGTGCGGGAGAGCGTAGAGACTTCAAGTTGCAAGAAGCTTGCCTGAGACCATGATTGATGGGTTGCATAATCATGGTAGCACACGGCAGCTCAGATCACGCTAAAGGGACGGCACTAAGTGTACAGTGAACGTGCGCAAGCGCGAAACTTCAAATGACGTTCGCTGGTGAGGAAGGAAGGAGCTTCCATATGCTATCAAGTTATGAGCAATCATGGAGAAATGGAAGTAGCTGTAGGCAACGTTCCGACAAGGTGATTTTTTTTCTTATTCTAGTACCCTAAACGCCCAAGCAGGTATTGCACAGAGGCGTTGCAATACAATAAATTAGTGGCAGTTGCAGCGCACTTGTTTAGCACATGCAGTATCGTATTTACGCGATTGTATCGCGACCCATTTGTAAGACAACCGTTGGTCATTAAGGGTAACAGAGTGGATTCCTAGAGAAGGCAAGCGTAGCAGGGGGCGGCAGAAAGTTAGGTGGGCAGATGAGATCAGGAAGTTTGCAGGGATAAATTGGGCCCAATTAGCACAGGACAGGGATAATCGGAGAACCATGGGAGAGGTCTTTGCCGTTCAGCGGGCGTATAGACAGGCTGATGATGATGATGATGATGAAGTCGACCCATTTTGTTGAAATTGAAATCCAAATTTGCGGGTCGGCTTCGAAACCGCAACGCCCACCTCCAGTAAGTATATTTTCTTTTTAATAATGATGGGGGGAAGGGGGAGGGGTCAGGAGGCTCGAATGTAGGTCAATTGACCTACGTTTGAGCTAACTTATAACTGCATAAACACGGTATCGCTTCTCGTTAAATATGCTGGTCATTTTGGTCGCTAGTGTCTACCTTCGATGCCACTCACTATGGTAGGATCGCCCTCGCATGTGCTCGAACAGATGCTTGCCGTTGCGGAAGTCGCCACCGTGCTCGACGCAGGCGTTGACGGCCCTGGCGTAAACCATGACGGCGTCGTACAGGTAGGCGCCCTCCGACGGAATCTGCGTCAACTCTAATTGAATGCACTGACAAAGTTTATAATTAATGGGGATTTACAGGCCAATACCACGACACCATTTGGGGCAAGCCATGGTGGAAGGCTCCGGAAGTTCTGACCACCTGACGTTACTTAACGTGCACCAATCACTGGCAAAGTCCAAAGTGCAGCACTGCTTCCTGGACCTTTTTGTGAAACGCCATAATTAAGATACCTGGGAGAGAACATGGGCACTGTTTGTGTCAAACACAATTATATCCTGGGAACAACTCGAAAGAATTATGCACACAGTGTGTGTGTGTGCGATTGTCCGTAATACCAATGTAGATCATGTACATTGCGCTTTATTAAAAACAGTAATAACAGATGCGCAGTCAAACAACATGCATGTGCGTCACCACGGTGGTCCAGTGTCTATGGTACTCGGCTGCTGATCTGAAGGTCGCGGGATCGAATCTCGGCCGCGGCGGCTGCATTTCGATGGAGGCGAAATTTTGAGGCTCGTGCACTGTGCATTGTCAGTGCACGTTAAAGAACCCCAGGTGGTCGAAATTTCCGGAGTCCTCCACTACGGCGTCTCTCATAATCAGATAGTGATTTTGGGACAGAAAACCCCAGAGATCACTCAAATCAACCACATGCATGCATGTGCTGTGGCGGTTTGCAGTAGCCATGGTTACTACCAAAGTTGTGGTCATCCCTGGTGTCCACAGTAGACACGATAATGGTTCCCGCAGACGGAACCCTATAAACCATGGCAAAGTCCTCAGCCTACCTTTGGCAGCGATTACTCGTGAGGGTTATACGCCAGCAGAAATATAAAAGGTAACATGCTATCTTTTTTGAAATTTCAGTGATGGTATAACTCAAGACGTTTACTATGCCTTCTAGACTAAATCCAAATTTTGAGAGGTTTTTATAGTCGTGCGCTAAAGGTGTTAAAGTGGTATTACTTGAGCATCAAGAGCAATCACAGTTGGAAACATAAAAACAGCAGCGCGAAAGGCGAACCACAGGAACAAGAAGGACATGAACAACACAAGTGTTTTTGTGTCAGCAAACATCTCATTTTTCGAGCTGTTACCTTTTCCACGGAATCGCTCTGCTCTGAGTGTTATGATAGATGAATAGCTACGGCGGATTTTGTGGGCAAGGGTCCAAGCTTTCATGCGAAAGCAAGTGATCAGTCTTTCGATAAATATTGTTCTGGAGGCAATTAACGTTCAGAACACGCGATTTCTCTTCATCGCGACAAAGGCAAGCCCGAAGTCACTTAGCAAAACTCTGACTTAAGCGACATCTCCTGTTCAGCGAACTTCTCATCACTTCAAAGCCTTTGTGTTCCGCTAAACTTCTTCCCAGTTTATTCATACAAGCACCGTCTATGTGGAACAAAGTACAGAGGCTGATTAACTCTGCCTGACTATAGCTTCCTTCCACCAACACCCAGTAGGATACCCTGTTGAAAGGTGCAACACATTTCCTCCAGTTCACTCGAAGATGGAACTCTAGTGAGACCGACCTTTTTCCTTCCTCCGATGGTGTCAGCGGCGTTGACGATATTGAAGGGCGGCCTCTGCATGTACTCGTTGACGGCCACCGAAAACTCCTCGAAACCCGTGGCCGGAGAACCCACGATGCCGAGGTAGGACCGGAAGGCCCGCACCACGGGAGGGTCCGGTTCCTCGCGAAACAAACCTGCGGTGTAGAGAGAGAGAGAGAGAGAGAGAGAATATAGAGAAGAGAGACGTGCTGTTCCTTAATGGTTGCTGTACCTTTGAGGAATATCAAGGAGGTTGTACTAAACGCCCTTGAACCTACACGTACTTGGGTACACAATAAAAAGCGGTGTGTTTGATCATCATCATCCCCGCGATAAAAGCCACCACTACCGTTACCGCCATCGTCAACGTCACTACGACCATTACCGTCGTTACCGTCATCGTACCCCAATTCAAGACGTTTTTTTTTTTCAGCGAACTACATCATGTATCTGCCTTTCCTAAACTCTCTCAGTCCACGATCTCCCTCTTTCTTTTCTGTTTGTAACCTCCTTAGACCATGCAATTATCTGGAATCCCATACCACTACTTTTCTGTTCCATGCGTTTGCTAGTGCCGATATTGGCTACCCGCTGTTACGGGTAGTAGCAAATGATTAGAATATTTTAGAAAATGTAACGAACTCCCAGTATTTAGTTAAGTTGAAATATTGGTCAGTCCCAGTCTTTCTGGGAGGCGATGTTGCTAAATAAAGCGTAGTTAGTCT
Organism: Hyalomma asiaticum; assembly: GCA_013339685.2. NCBI lineage: Eukaryota > Metazoa > Arthropoda > Arachnida > Ixodida > Ixodidae > Hyalomma > Hyalomma asiaticum. The sequence goes on from CM023490.1 coordinate 22,972,238, forward strand.
ATAGTCGTTGTGGGTACGTGCCACTTGTTTCCTCAACGCTTTTTTAAAATTTGACTGGTTAATACTTTCAACAAAATATTAAATGCGTAGTTAGGGGCTCTCCTTGTCGATGACCGTCGCCTCATGTCGCGTGCTCACGCTTTCCGCCGATAGCCGCGGGGCGCAAGAGAGGGCACACCGCCTCGCCCAGCGACTTTTTCTCCGACAGCACTTCGGCGCACTACGAGAATCGCCGAGTAGCCATGCTATGCGCTTCTTACTTTACGTGACGTTGTAGATACAACTTAAAAAACGTACACCATCCCCACATAATAGCAGATGTGAAAAACTGACCAGTAAGATAGCGTGTGGGGGTTTCGACGTCGTACTGCTGAACGTCGACGCCGACGACGAAGTACTCTCCGCCTTGCAGCAGTCCACGGGCTTCCAGGCTTGCCATCAGGCCGATCTGCTCGAAGTACTGGCCCAGCACAATGAAGACTGCGCGCGCACATTCGATTGTGTGTTGCACAGACAAACTATAAACATTTTGTAAACCGCCACCGTAGTTACCACGCTGAATTATGTGAATTTTTTCGTGTTCCATGTGCTACTCAGAAAGTAAACGTCACGGCATCATGTAGCATTCGCTCACTAAACGTACCGGTAACGCGCATGGTATCCGCAACGTGAAATCACTCTGATAAAATGCTGCAGTGTGTCAAAGACACATCGGTATAGTTTCCTCAGGTCATTATATCATGTACCTTTAAAATGACGGTTAGCAGTTCTTTTTTTTTTTTTTTTCATGCTGCGTGTTTGGTAGAACGACTGTTTTGTTTGGGCATCTGCCTTCTAATGCGAGCCCAGATTCCTTCATGGGAGGCGAGGGGTTCAGATTTCGAGATGGCGGTTTGATGATGATAATAGGGGATGCCTAATCATTATTATGATCATTTTCACAACTGCAGGTTCTAAAGGCTGCTCAGTATGACAGCTTATTTACGCCTTTTATTTGCTAATATATACACATAAACACATACATACACACACATATACAGGTATGCAGAACATCACGACGGCGGCTCCACCGACGGCGTTTTTTTTTAGCATCTAGCCGATATGTGCCTAAAATTGCCATCGCAACAGGAGAACACGCTTTATACAATACAGAGGGTTTCACAAAAGGCGCACCGCACATACACCGACGGCTGTTGTCCCACCTCTTGCCTTTGGTGCGGCATCCTTGAGCATCGCCTCGAACGGGCTCGGGCCGTAGCCGTAGTGATAGGTCTCGTTCCACGAGCTCACGTGACGCAGCCGGACGCCGTGTGACGTCAGCGTTGCCATTACGCCATCGGCCACGTGACCCAGCCGAGAGGCGTAGAACAGAGCCACCTGTCGCCATCCAAAGTGGGCGAGCAGCGCCGCCACCGACTTGGAGATGTGCGTCTCTGGAGGGCGCGTCCGGGCGAAAGTCGGAAACCGCTGCTTGTCTGATGTCTCACGGTCCAGGCAAAACTGTAGCACACAATACCGATATGAACAGTCTATGTGAAACGAAGGCAACTTTTGCGTCATTAAAATATGGGGTTATTGGCAAGCTCTACGGTTGTATATTCATTTCATTTATTATTCTCTTTGCACTTCATCATAAACTAGAGCGTAAACTGTAGGCAACCTCGTCGCTGTTACACTGACTGCAGCTGCTCTTGATAATAAAGGAAAGGTAAAACGAAGGTTACAAGATACAGGCCACACCTTCCATGAGATGCATTACCGTCTACGGACTGAGTAAAACGCTCCATTAGAAAGTCGTAACCTTAGTGGCCCGCTATATTCTTTACGTTTGCGGATTACTTGGTTGCTGGATGCGTAAAGAGTAGTAGCCGAATTGAATGATCTTCGATCCGCGTGTGCATCCACCTGGCCTTGCAGAGATCAAACCGGACAAACGCAGAAGCAATATGCTGCATCATCTAAGCGCAGTCCGCATTGTTACTGGTGTAGCAGTGGGGGGCTGCGGCTTAACTGCCAATGTGCTGCCTTTTGAAAACGATTTTCGATGTAGGACACTCACTGGAATCGAAAACGTGTCCTTATGACATTGTGGTCGGAGGAAAAAGAGACACAGTCTTTGCTACTGTTGTCCGGTGGACCAATATCGCGCAAGCTTCATTGTGAACCCCGACATGCTAGATTAGTTAAGCCTCTTCGATAAATAACGGAATTGCAAACCGCACATATCACGTACGTAGGACACCATGGGCATGTTGAGGGCGGCGGCCAGGTAGGCCTCGTGGACGCAGGTCTCCTGGGGTCCGATGAAGGCGGAGACGTTCTGGCGCCAGAGGCGGGCCGTCTGCAGTACACTGTGCCGCTCTCGGCCGAAGGTCTCGGCGACGAGCACACCTAGGCGCAGGCCGCCCAGCAAGGGAGCCCGCAGGTTAACCTGCAATCGCACCACGTGTTGTTCTATAGGTATGGATCCTTTAGCGGAGCGTTAACACGCATACGACAGTCTGCGGAATACCGAAGCATCGGATGGCATATCGGCGCTCGCTCCAACACCTGTTGGCACTACTCAACTACAAGGTGGCAGCGTGGGCTGCTTGGTGAGGGACTTTTCGTACACTGCAAGCCGTTCTATTTCATAAAGCGTTAAAAAATAGGAAGTATATACGGAACGTGACGGCGACGGCGAAAATTAACTAGGAATGCCTATGTAATTATTACGACAATAAAAGCACACAGAGTTGCGGAAGCGAGTATTCATGTGGGCATTGACACACATATAGAGTGTTCACACGTTCCGAGAGCACTGTCGGAGTGGATCTAACGGTCTCATCATCACAGAGTTGAAGGACAGAGCATGACGCTCTGTCCTTCAACCTTCATTTGATTAATGTTACGTATGATGGAAAATATTTGCTCATCTGAAATTTCGCTAGCCACAACATATCAGAAACGCTTTTGTCGGCGAACAAATCTGTCTGCGTCGTATGAGCACATGAAATCGAGCTCTCCGGCGTGTTCATACAAGATACGGGTCGTTAAACTCCAACTCAAGCTTCCGAGCATTTGACAAATAGCCTCTGACCTCTGTTTCAGTCTGCTTTAATCACTGTTCCACAGGAGGCGCCGAAAATAAAAAAAAGAAGAAAGGAAAACGGATGGGTGCTAGCCATAGAGATAAGCCAGAACTGGATTGCGACCCTCAATGATATATCGTTAATGCCACTTGTGGAAATAAAGAATTTGGTTGTTATACAGCACTCTCTCATGTGCTCCTTGCTCGACTTGGGTGGCGCTTCTTCAATATTTTTCTAAAGGTTTTAGCGATGCTGCGTTACCTTGTCAACTGCCAGTGTCAGCGCCCCCGAGATGGCCAGTCCCGGTCGCCTGTAGCTCCTGTCACCGGGAAGTCGCTGAGAACCCGTCAGGTAACCGAGGACGACGGTCTCATTCGTTCTTGTATACGTCAACCGCCGAGAGAGAAGGACCAAAAGGATCACAATAGCCCTCTGGAACATAGCTGACCGACAGGTTTATCCTGCTTGGATTCGACAAGGCTGATGGACGTCCATGAAGCGTCTACAATCCCTTTCCGCTTCGCATCTTTAGTATGTACTTCATTGACGGCTACACGCTTTGCACTGATGAAAACGGGGTGATGCTAGGCGAAAGCTTGTTCATGCACTAAGGAGTAAATGATGCTGGAAAGTCTTTCAAGGGTCCAAACATCAAAACATATTGCGCCCAAGTCACTGGACATATCCATGCAAGCGAACTTCGATGTTGCTCAGTGTATGTTAATGCGTAAATCACTGAAAAGGAAGGCTTCGCACAGAAGTTTGGATTAGTGGTCCAACTTCGCATCAACCAATCAATCAACCAATCAATCGATCAACAGTAAATCGAGTAGTTACTCATCTGGAATGGTGGCACGCACTTTCTCGAAGTATACGACGATATCGACACACCGAAGAGAAATTGTTTCTTCCAGCGCAAAGTCAACGCCGCGGACGATACAAGAGCATTTCCTTTTCTAAGTACCTCAGAAACTGTTCTGAAAAGACCGGTTCTCCAACGTTCCTCAAGAAGCAAGAGAACTTCACCAATCCAAATACATAGTTGAAAACGCAGTGTTACATCGGTCGGACGTTAAACGTCGTTGCTCCATCGAACTCGCGCACTTCATATGCGCTCGCGCGAGCCTACCCGTCTGTTGTACGTGTTGCACTAATGAGGAGACCGTTGGAGCCAATCCGCCAGTCCTCTCGGAACGTGTGAACACTGTATATGTGTGTCACTGCCCACATGAATACTCGCTTCCGCAACACTCTGTATATGCGGGTACGGAATCAACCTTCGTACGAACGCGGTTGGGTCGCGTTTGCTGTCCCGTGGAGAGGTGCGGGTCATTGACTGAGAGAACGGCTTTAATAAGGAGTAAAATACATGCTGCAAATCTTTACACACACACACACACACACACACACACACACACACACACACACACACACACACACACACACACACACACACACACACACACACACACACACACACACACACACACACACACACACACACTATATCTATCTATCTATCTATCTATCTATCTATCTATCTATCTATCTATCTATCTATCTATCTATCTATCTATCTATCTATCTATCTATCTATCTATGACGACGATGGCATTGTGCCTTTACCATGATCCTATGCGTGATATCGCTGAAATACAGTGGTATACCTTTACAACTCGTTTCCTGTCTCTTTGCACATTGCATCATGTCAGGTCATATCAGCTCATATCGACCACTTCTTTTCTTTAAAGAGCTATTTCTCTCTCTTCTGCTTCTATATCTCTCAGTGCGACTGCCTATTCGTCTACGTACTACACAAACACATAAATTTGGCTTTGCCACAATAACAGATATGATGTGGAGAAGCCAGGTTTAAAGGCCCGTACCTCGTTGGAAAGCTCGCTTCTGAAGTTTCCCCTACCGTGCAGTTGTCTTTCAGATCGTCTCTTTTGTGATATCATCCACTTGAATTCACTTCCTGGTTGAGCTGCGTATGATATTCCTTGAATCTAGGGCGTATTGTATGGCGCATAATTATTGGTTGCTAAATGGCTCAGTGAATTGTAGCACTGCGATACAGATTCTGTTCCACGCAACGGCGGCCGCAACCTGATACACGCATTATCCGTTCTTTCAGTGCACACACACAAAGAAAAAAAAAAGAAGAGAAAAGCAAAGACAGAAATTAGCGAAGCTTGCACTAGTAGCACGAGGCTAGCGAATCAGCAAAGCTGATGGGCACTTGGCTGGTCCGGGTTTGTCTCCAGCACACCCGCATTTCGCCGTGGTTATGCATCGGGAAACGCCTCGCGAAGCACTGAGAGGTCCAACTAACGCTTCTCAATGTTTCGCACCGAGCTCAGCGTAAAGACGTTCGTTTCGAACCAGAGACTGATGATGATGATGATGATGATGATGATTGTGGTTCGGTTAGGAAAGGACGGCTAATTTCTGCAGCCCATGTAGGGAGCACGGCTCAGCGTCCTGGGGGGGGGGGGGGGTAGGGGGAAAGGAGTGAAATAGAGAGAGGGGAGAGAAAGGCCGTAGTGGAGGGCTCCGGAAATTTAGACCGCGGCAGACGCGGCAAGCGTGGCCTCGGTCTGACGCCGTCCCACTCCTTTCCTGTGCTGCACTGTGCATGCCTATGTTCTAGGAGCTGCTTGGACGGCGCTAGAGGACGCATACTCTCGTGGCGCGAACCTGTGCACAAAAGCTTAGCTTTGCGAGACGCCGTGCACCTGAGAAATCGACGCATGCTGTCTTCTGCTTGCACGTGCAACATGTGCGCCCACCAGCCACAGTTTTGCCAGTGCAGCATTGGGCTGAGGGCATGAGCGCCATAGAAGAAAGAAACGCGTGCGCGAACGCCGCACATTGGGCGCTGCTAAAAAGAAGTCTAGGCGCACTGTTTGGGGATTAGGACTAATGAGTATGGTAGTTTCCTGGTAACCATGCTGTTTTGTGAGGTTTTACGTCCCAAAATCAGTTCTGATTATGAGAGACGCCGTAGTGGAGGTCTCCGGAAATTTCGACCACCTGGGGTTCTCTAACGTGTACTAACATCGCACAGCACACGGGCCTCAACATTTCGCGTCCATCGAAATGCAGCCGCCGCGGCCGGGATTCGATCCCGCGACCCTCGGATCAGCAGCTGAGCAACTTAGCCACTAGACCACCGTGGCGGGGCTCCTGGTAACCATGGACGTACGACCGCCAGCCTAAACAGCTTAGCTGTTAAAAAAGAAAAGCGCGGGTGTTGCAGCTTGTTCCGTAAGCTTTCCACTGTGGCATTATTACGAAATTATGTTTCTCCGCTGTTCTGTAACGTCAAACTTAACCCGGGCACTGTGGGATATCAACGCTCGGTAAAGAATCCTATACGGTGGAAATTTCCGGAGCCCTCCACTAAGGCGTCTGTCATAATCACATCGGAATTTTGGGACGTAAAACCCAGGAAATTATTATAAACAACAAACTTAACTTTTCTCTTGGGATTACCCAGAGCTTTTGTGACTTGTGTGGTGTTCACGTTGAGTTCAACAGTTCTTGCCTACCCAGAGAGGACACCGTACCGTGAAAGATGGCGAACGCAGGATATATATGTCGTAACCAGCGTAAGTGAGGCGCTGTAACATGATTTGGTATCTCTATCTTGATACGTCCAGTTAGATGTGTATCAACACCTGCATTTCCGATACACAAATAATGTATCCTGTGCCTTCAGACACTAGATTTATGGAGGAAATGGGACTAAAGGGGACAGCTTGTCGGGCTAAGTTGGTCTGACGTTTATTACTTCAGAAGTTTAGCGCAAACGTTCTGTCGTGTTTCTTTCTCGTGTATGTGCAATTTTAGCGCTAAATTCACGAAGCAACGAAGGAATCAGTGGAAGTCCTCGGCTAGCCCCCGCTCTCCCTTCCATCCATCGTAGCAGAAGATAATGCAGGAACATATCCCCAAAAGAAATTCTGGGATATCTTAGCAGCGTACACACCATGCCCCTTAATGCCGCGAAAGGACGTGACCATCTGGTCTCGGAAGACTGCAGCACTGCGGCCTACACATACATATAGAGCAGCTCGATTTTCCTGAAGACACATAACGCCCTTTTAGAGTTGCGTACACTACCAGTGCCGAGAACGAGGGAGTCGCGACCTTCGACGCTCGGCCCTGGTAGGCGGCGGGTTCTAAATCGCGTCGGTTTAGGCGTAACTCGAGAAAGCGGAAGACAGTAACGCTGTATCGGGGAGCTGTCAAACCTACTGGCACGATGTAGCACCCGTTGTCGGGGCGAGGTATGCTGCTTCATTTGACCTACTGGGGCAGGTTCTGCAACGTCATGCAGGACTAGGGGCCTTTGGCCAAGGTCCCGAACCTCGCCCTTCGCATTTTTAAACTCTCAGGTGGATGCCCACCCCATTGCAGGAATTCTTGGGCTTTTGTTGACATCAGCGTTTGGACCGCCATTCCTCGGTGGTCATCCAGGTTGGGACATGACGATAAGGGTGATGATTATGATGATGATGATGATGGTTGAGACAACTTGACAATAAGGGTGATGATGATGATAGTGGGGCAAGGTTGCCGCTTAATTCAGCCTACTGTCGCCTAAGTCTCTGCTGCCTAATTCATACCAGATCTCATTTACGGGCCCTCCTAGTGACGCTGACGGCGGCCTCCAGGGGTAGAAAGAACCAAAGGAAACGTGCTAGACGCCCCCTTCCCCGCCCTTTTGTTTTTCTCTTCTCTTCGCTGCATGTAGCAGCGCTATAGGTTCTTGCGGCCGTCGTTTAAAAACTCGCTCGTACTCACGAGGGGGATTGGGCGCACCTGTAAGTGATAACGAAAGCTAACTGAATAACAACAACAACAAAACATGGCAAGAAAGTAATCTTGATGCAAGTCACCCAGAACTAGTTTATATACATTTAAAATTACCTGTATTCACCCAATATCCCTGTAGTGGGCAAGTGTCAAACTGCGCGTGAGCAAGAACAAGAGCTCAGGCCACGCGATCGTGCTCGCTGCCTCAACAGGACGATTCGCCTAAGGACGCGACATCCAAATAGACACGTTTTAGGCGTTTTACAGGCATGACGGCGACGGCTTCAAAAGTGAACCCCGAGACGATGCGGCCTCAGGTTCCACCCCCGGCCGCGTTCCCGAGGTACTGCCCCCAACCCGTGGCCCTGCGGCCTCTGGACGCCGAACCAATGCCACCCCTGGGACCAAGACGTGAGTAATAGCTGCTTGCCAACGTGCTTGCCGAACACTCGGTATCTACCGGCCACAAGATCGACTGGGCACAGGCACTTGCGCTTGAAAAAGAGAAAAACAGGGCGTCGCGGCTTTATCTCGAGTCGCTGATTATTCAGACGACCGCAGTGATGGTGAGCTGCCCCCAGTATACGCAAGATGTCTGGGATCTGACATGCGCCGTATTTAAGGCAACGTTTCTTCGTTTTGCCTCATTGTGAACAAGGCTCCCGCGTGGGAGCCGAAACGTCATTCCATCTTTATTTTTGTGGGTGCCATATATTTTCGTCAATATGTTCCATCCCGACAAGACGGGTTTCCGTCCAACTCCTGACTTCAGTAATAGCTGCGGTGCACTCTCGATTCTATGTGTACATACTGCGGAATATCTTGTCCGCATTCAGAAATCGACCGATCAATAAATAAATCAATTAATTAATTAATCAGTCATGTAATTTTTCAGTTTCTTTTGAAAGAATGCAGGTGTGCACAATCATTCAGCAGGTATCATACAGGACATCGCTGAAAGGGAGTCTGCTGGCATGGATAAGCACAATAGTACCACAAAAAGAACGCTACTGAAACGTTTCGTTCCATATACCAATAATCCCATATGTTTCCACAAGAAGTCCATACATATTCATTATTTTTTTCACGTATTTCCATATGAATATTACGGAAACATTTGGAATTAGTGGAACGGCAACATACGGAACATTTCAGGAGGGTAGGTGTATCATTGTAAATGCAGGAAATATACAAGACAAAAGAACTTGAGAATATAAAAAAGCGTGAGAACAGTCATAATATACAAATCTAGAGGAAATCAACAAAAAATATGGCAATTTACAGATCAGATACGCAATGCTGAAGAGAAGAATAAGTGAGCAACGTTCCTCTTAGGGAATATAATAAGCGAAATTACAAGTTGGTTTAGATTAATTATTTCTCGCGGACTATGCTGCCGTTAATTTCAACATTTTATGGTTGATATTGGAAGATAAAGTCAAGACCAAAATTTCTTCCTTGAAATTCGGCGCCTAAACTCACAGAGGATAAAGTCACGAGCCTCATTAACTTTTTTCTTGCTCTGATTTTCTGAAATACGCGAGATGAAATCTCCGGCTTCATTAGAAGGAAATGTACTTCTTTTTATACCGATAAATCATATCAGACGCTGTCAGAAATATATGACGTCATTCGTATTAGCACGGGAACATCCGAGTGGCGTCTCCACCTGTATTTTTTATTGGGCATTCTATGGTCTATCAAGCATCTTTTCGTCAAAAGTGTGGTGGTTTTGGCTATGCTGACGAAATAATTTCACTATATGAGATTTCTTTTTTCTTTTTATTCATGTGACCCATAGCTGTTGTGTACAAAACAAAACAGTGTCTTATCTCAGAAGGAAATAGCCGCAGACAGGCGCGTATACAGAAGGGGGGTGGAAGGGCTAGGGCCCGTCTCGAAATTTTGGTTGTGGTGTAGTCTTAACGTAGTTTAGTGCTAATAACATAAAATTTAAGCCTATTAGTGACGTTGCATAAAATCACCTAATGTACATACTGCGATTTGTACCAAAAATAAATATTGAGAACATGTCTTTTTTCTCAAATAGTCAAGGCCTAAGTCAAGGCCTGCCCCCAAACCCGAAAAAAACTCCTGGCTACGGGCCTGGCCGCAGAAGTATGTTTGTCAGAATTACAGTCCTTATCCATTTTGCCACGCCTTTCCTTTCACGCTGAAGGTTCTTCTCGCATTATCTTGCGCCTCTCATATGAAACATCTGACCGCCGGTTCAGTGATGTACCGTCAGCATGTATGCGAACCCTAAGTTATTCCGAAACTATACTCTGGTGCTTTGCTCAGCTTCCAGTTTCAACCCAATTCGTAAGACAGGAGGGGAGAACGGGCAATTTGAGCAAAAAAAAAAAGTGACATTAGGAAGAAAACAGCGCAAGAAAGACGCAATAGAGGAAAGAGGATGCATGTATACAGCGCTGTGTCTGCGCGTCCTCTTGTGCGAATATATTGACCGCAGAGTAGAGCGCTACAAATGTTGTTCTTACGCTGTTTTCCTTTCAAGCTGAGTGCCAACATTGCCCGAGCACCCGTATTTTCAAAAAAAAAAAAAAATCAGAAGCAGTGCTTTTTTGTAACTCGTCCGGGCAGCAGGTACCATAAAACGCGAAACTCTGTACAAAGGATTCGACGACGAAAAGAGCATTTATTTTTCGACTTTTCATCAAATGCCCGCATGTTCTCGTAAGGATGCTGCGGATCACCTCGTCTGGGTGCCTGGATAAACGGCTCCGGCTTTTTGGGTCAGTGTCACTTGGAGGTCGCCGACAACTGTAGCTAAAAGCATTCCGTGCTTAAAAATCGTCTGTCAATACAGACACTGTTAGATCATAAGAGCGTGTGTATAGGTCAGTTGGTGATGCATTGAAATGAGAGAAAAAAGAAAAAAAGAAACGCAATACACACTGTCCATTTAATGAAAAGATGCCGAGGTCATGGACACGTGTGCACAGGAAAAGCAATTACAAGGATAAAACCACAGAGCTGCCATAACGCGGGTGCAAAACTGCATCTAGATAAAACGTCCGAGACATCAGAGATCGAGGTATCAAGTAGAAAGAAACAGAAGTTCTGAGATATAGATGCTGACGGTGAACTTACGCAGATACCATCCTGAAGGGTCGCACGGCTGTAGCCTCTACGATCTCCCCTTCAAGCCGACCATTCTTTATGCCAATAAGCTCAGTGTCAGGTAACCTAGTGGCAGCCTCTGTCAGATAAAGCTCCGCTCGCCGTCACTATAACGAATGGGCACAACCGCCGAAAAACTTTAAACTATGGATCATCTGCGTACAATGCCGCAGTGCCGCTTCCGGAGCCCCCTCGGCCACCGGCGCACCGAGACTCCGCAGGCGGTGAGCAAGGCGGCGGCGGTGGCGCCATGATGGGCGCCATGATGGGCGGTGGGATCAGCCCGGGTTCCCTGGAGGGCATCTCCCGGTTACGCCTATGCCTCTACGGACTCGCTGGCATGGGGGTGATGTTGCTGCTGTTCCTCGTCTACGCGTACGCCATGTTCGACGGTGAGCCCCTCAAATCAGTCGCTGTGCTGCCTGCGTACGTTAAGCCTGATGTGTCTCATGCGAAAGGGCACTAAGGTGAAACACCAAAGAAGCCGTCAACGCGGCGCCTGTGCGCGCGACATCTGCGTAGACGTGCAGTGCTTTCACTGCTCGCGGATGCCGACAGAGGGGAGGTATGACGTCAGCGCTAGTGCAAAATGGATCCGGTACGGCGTTCTGGTGCCGGGAGCACTGCGGAGCCTTCCTCACCGGCGAGTACTGGTAGGTCAACTTGTATACCCGACCTCGAGGGAGGTCACGCAACACGGAGGGAGAGGGTGAAGTGCTAAAGGAGTGTTGTGTCATGACACCTACGTGGTTATGTGACTCAAGAGCATGGCAAATAGCCAATGAGAAGGCGATGCGAACGGGCACGGTAATATCGCGTTGCACTCTTAAAGGCGAGAGTTGAGCGTCCCGCAATTTTTTGATCGGGAACTGTATTGTGGCTAATTTGGTGATTTTTGGTGTTTAATATTAGAATAAATAATTGAAGGTCAAGGTTAATCCCGCGTCAAAACCATGAGATGACTTCACGAATACCCCACTTCTTTCGTATTTTCGCAAGATTGGCTCAGTGGAAATGTTTACAACACGCCTTGCTAAGTCTCTGGGTACCTTCGAACGCAGTGTACGTCTCCTTTACCCATGAATAATTATGTAAGCCTTAGCAGGTGCCTTAAGAGATTATGACGTCACGTTTCTTAGTGCGGAAGCCTGTGAGCAGGTGTCGCCACTTGAATTTTCTGTTTGCGCATTTTCTAGCTTACGAAGCGCAAGAGTGGTCTTCTCCGCGGAAAAGCCACCTTTGGTATTGTGAAAATGTAATTTAGTAACACAGGAAAAATCGTTTTTCACTTTTGTGTCCATTCAAAGAAACTGCGGCGGAAGAATATGGTACAAAGTCATAGGGTGCGAAAGAATTGAAAAACTCAAGTCTCGTTCACTCGATGTATACCAGAATTGACGCTGGAGGCTGGAAATCGAATAACGTGTGACTGATAAGTCGTGACGTCGATTACATGGCATTTCCGTCAGTTATGTCACGGAAGACGCCGACCAATTGTAAACAAAAACATTAAAAACTAGATGAAAAACTTACAAATAACTTTAAAAGAAAAGTTATTATTATTATTATTATTATTATTATTATTATTATTATTATTATTATTATTATTATTCAGCGTCTTTTACCTTTGAACGTGCTCTGAAGCTAACCATAGAAAGCAGTCAGGAAAGCTGGCTTCACCGCAACAAGAGGCTTAGAAAGGAGAAGCCCCCTTCTGCGTTTCCACGCGCACACATCACGGTTATGGAGGCGGTCGCGTCACGACGATGCAAGAAAGCAGCGCGCGGTGCCCACGCCTCATGACGAGGGTAATCACAAGGCTTTGTAGTGAAGTGAAGGTGGCATAAATCATGCTCGCCTTTGTCGGTTCACCATCGATAAGCATGAATTACTGCAATACATAGCATGTGCATCCTTGCGATACATGTAACTTCTTCCAATAACAGGTTCATCATTATTTTTCGATAATTGGACAAAGGGTCTAAAAATGTCGTTACCAGTCGTCGGTAATCTGGCATCGCTGAGAAACTTCTGTTAACTTGCGCCAAGCTTTAGGAAAAAACTCACGTGCACGTTAAGGGGGTGCAACCAAGTTATTCACTATCGTCTTGACCATCTCAGGCTATATATATATATATATATATATATATAAAGGTCAACAAGATTTTCTTCTGGCTACCGTTAAAAAATTATAAGAACTTTGAAGTAAACTGCAATGTTAACAGATAAAAACTTTATTCCCAACGTTTCGGCTGGGCTGGAGGACCAGCCTTCCTCAGAGGTTTAAGTCCGTTCGACTTCTATATATATATATATATATATATATATATATATATATATATATATATATATATATATATATATATATATATATATATATATATACATACACATATTGACGTCAGCTAATTCATACTAAGCAGCAATGTTTTGAAACTGTTCATTTAAACGTAAATTGTTCAATGGAGAAATTGTAGAGGATATTAATTAGTGTTCACATAATGTGTTGGCATGATAATAAATGCAATGGTTTTGATACTTTCGGGCTTCATGAGAGGGCGCGAGATTCGAAAAAGAAATATCGCGTGACTGGTTGCTTGCGCCCTCAAGCATGCTACAAACTAACGATCGATGATGCACATAGACAGACCGCACTGAACCAGCCGCAAGAGAAAGTGATAGTAGGCGGCCACATCGTTCGCCTTTTATAGGCTTGTTCATGCGAGCGTTCCGAGTACGTCATCGATATGGTTCGTTTGTAGCACAGTTAGAAGGTGCTAAGTGGCACTCTTTTATGTCTCGCACACTTTCTGAGAAGCCTAAGAATTTAAAACAATTGGTCATATTGCCATGGAGACACATTGTATGGACACTAAATAACTTACCCTACAACTTCTTCATTAGACATTTTCCGCATAATTCAGCAGTTTAAAATATGGCTAAATATTACTGATTACCAGAAATCATTTTAAAAACATAACCTGAGACGGTCAAGACGACAGCAAACCATATAAGCTGGTTGCATCCTGTTATTATGCACGTGGATTAGTTTAAAATCTTGCCGGCAGGTTAACTGAAACACGATGGATATTACTAGAACACTCGGAAAGCTAAACCTCTTTAAACTGCACTCTGTGAGCGTTATTACAGTAAAACCTCGTTATAACGAAGCTGAAGGGGAGTGGTAATTACTTCGTTATAACCATCAGTTCGTTATAACCAATATCAATTTCATCTATAGGAATTTCAAGGGGAATTGCGATTGCTTCGTTATATTAGATAGTTCGTTATATCCGGGTTCGTTATAACGAGGTTCTACTGTACATACAACAAGCACTTATAGTGACGCACATTTCAAAAATAACACATTGACAGCACTGTTAACAGTGCCATAATGTAGTAGTACATGCACCCTGAAATAGTTCACTCCCCTTTTACATTTTGTGCAGAATCTGACGAGCCCAGAGCAGTCCCGGGGAGTGACGACGCACATGGTTTAGGAAGCCATGGTGGTAAACTGATTTTGCTGTCCGTGAACTGTGTTGCGGCTTCAAAGGCTGCTGGCACTGGGCACATCACTTGTGACGTCACAGAACCATACGTCAGAGTGCTTGTAAGTGACAGCCCGAGTTCTGAAAACTATAGGTCTATTGATCAATTGAGATTCCGCTGATTCACGTGATTTATACAGTTTAAACTTATTTTGGTCCAAGCAATGTAATTTGGGTGCCTCAACTTTATCAATTCCGTAAGGTAGTCCAAATTTGTTAGATGGAAGTAAACAAGAGGTTATTGGTATATTAATTACTATTATCACCATTACTAATTTAGAGCTATATTCTTGTTGAGCCAAGCTCTGTACAAGCATCACACATGGCAGCTGTAGGTTATTATTATGAGCAGGACATGCGCCAGCAGCCTTTTAAACCACTTGTGTGCTACAGTCAATCCTCGTTATAACAATTTATATGACACGGAAAGAACTTCGTTATATCGAATAATTCGTCATAAGTCTTACTGACAATACTATATTTCATTAAATTCGTTATAACCGATAATTTGTTATATCGAGGTTCGTCTGTACAGCAACGAGCAAGCCCCCTGCTGCTTTGCTGCGTTGGCGAGTTGCTATTGTGCCGATCCTATAGAACGTGCACACTGCGCACAGTTCAGTACTGCTTGTAACAGGCAAAATCACAAGTACAATACCCCTTTTATGACAGTACGACTCATACGATGAACCAGGCATTCAAACTGTCCCATTAAGTAGCAATGCATTGCAAAAGTGGCCTGTTACAGCAAACACTGAAGTGGTTGTGCATTGTGTAGCCCCAAATGCCATCTTTCGCTGCGCGAGCACAAAGCAACGCTGCTGTGAGCTTTCGTGCGTTTGAGCTGCATGCGCGACGTTAGCTAGGTGCTAGGACAATGGAACATGGAGTGACGAGGTCACCATGAGGCCAACATGACCACAATGCGGTGCCGGAGAGACTACGAGACATCGTTCTTCCGTGGACCACCTACTTCAGCAGGCCATTGGTTGCAAGACAGACGAGAGATTGAGTACCAGGTAAGCAAAACAGAAAATCCACGTATTCTGCCTTTCCTATTCCTTTCTCCTGCATGTATTCTCCAGAAGCATTACTGTATACGATTTACAGCTTGCTGACGAATTCTTTAGCTTGATGCAAAGCTCCTAATGTTAAGCTGTTTTAGTTTCACCGTGTTTAACTGATACTTGAGAAATGAGTTGCAAGTCTCCTGGAAAGTTACTGCACACTCGGTCGTCAAGGCCATATAGGGTGATATCACAGCTAAAGTACGCTAGTCTGTCTAGCACTAAAGTCTTAATCAATGCTGAGTGGAAGCTTGTCACAAAAAAAATAGACCTAAGAAAGAACACCTTCGTAATTTCAAACCTGTTATAGCTGCATATCTGAGACATTGAAACAGCAGCATGACAATTTTTATTTACTTTCTTATATCGCACACAGTAACAATATCAAGGCTATATTACCATGCTTTTTTTTTTGCAAATTAAGCAAGAAAAAGCCTACTTTCATATAGCCATGTGCAAGTTTCACTTGCTTTTTTGTTGCTTGTAAATTTACATGTGGTGCACATTAAGTGAAGATCAAACAGGTACCTTGAAAAACTGGGTGCTCTCTTTTTGAGTGCTATATCCGGATTTCTTTTAACTATTCATCAGACCTTATTAGGTCTATTTTCCTATTTTGAGAGAACAGCTGCCTAGGTAAGCCAATGCGCTATATGGTAAGCAGTGTATGAAGGAAAGCTGCAAAGTTAATCTTGCTTCTCCATTTTTTTAAAGCCTATAGCAACACCGCTCTTTAGAGGCTCAGCATCAAATCTGGCACGAAAATTCCACCTTCCTGTATTCTTAGCCATTCACCTAATTGCCACTTAACTGACACGGTACTTGTAGCTGCCATAAACATAATACTGAATTAGATGGAGGTGTATACAGCCTAGAAGTGCACAGATGCAATAGGCCTTAAATTGTGTCGCTACATGCACTCCAACCACATTTCAAAATGTGTAGTTTACACCAAAAATGTATGAACCGGTGAAAAGTATATTTTCATAGCATGGGGTGCACTTTCTTGCTCCAATATCAAGCCTGCACCACATAATGCGAAATAAAATACTGCACAGTACTACACGCTACTGATGCACTCCTCAGAAATCGAACATTTTTTTCAGAAGTTTGGTCAGTGAACTTTCAATGCAGACTGTATTACACCAGGTAGCCATTTGTGCTTATGACTAAATAGCCTACCACTACCCTGTTACATGAGAACCTTAATTCGCAGCAAGATGGCTGGTGTTAGTAGTAGATAAAGTGACACAGGACACAAAATATGAATAGAAAAACAGACAATATAATTTATTCCAACAAAAGAAATACTAGCAAGGACAAATGCCTGCAAAATGTGGGCAAAAGGACACCCACATAAATGCTTAATTCGATGACATGTAGAGAACACAACAAAAGTTGTCTTGTGTTGAAAAAAAAAAATGCACAAAACGCAAGCTTTGAACATCAACAACGCACCACACAAGCTAGACTAAGTATCTGTGCCCTTGCAGTTACTGACCTGCAGAGCTTTGGACTTTATGTAGAAGTCAAACTTTTCTTGTAAAAGTCCATGCATAGATAAACCAGCTCTTCTTTCTCCCTCTGAATCAAACAGGGATGTGCAAACCCTCATTACAAACACAATTACCCTTAACGTTTTCTTAGCTCAACACTCAAATATATAAATTGTTGGTTGCTCACCTTGAATGGCTTGTTTACAGAACTTCGTTACTGGTGCTGTCCTAATTCACCAGAACTATTTTAAAAATTAATCACAGTGACAGTACTAGATACTTCACACTTAAAACAGTAACAGCTACCAAGGGCAAAGCAACTACTATAACCAGCAAGCAAGTTCTAGGTAGTTACAGAAAGGCTAAGCTTGCAATGCTTTTCTTGAACTACTGGCTAACCTGTCCTCAGATTTTTGCACAGCGACATTCCTTGTTGGACTAAGTTCACTTTAGCACAGTATCTATGGTCATTATTCATGATAGTTAAGTCACTAATAAGCCCAACATGGATAGGGGTGCGTATTCCCCATCAGTTTAACGGCCTACAGTTTACAGTACACACAGCTTTGCCTAAACCTGCAACAGATGGCACCATCGATTCAGAAATAAAATTTGCGAGCAGTGCTCCAGACAGTGAAGGTATCTAATCCTGTTGTAATGCGAGCTTACTGGTATGGAATTTCCAGTTACTCTTAGAGCACAAACAAATTGGGACATAAGAAAGTGGCATATGTGTGTGTGTGCACGTTTCTTAAGTCCTTATTTACGCTTCAAGAGTAACCAGTAATCAAATTCATTCTGGATGCTGAATGATGCCCAGAAGTAATGCCCACAAATATGGTGTCAAACTTGGCCTTCATTCGAAATGCTAGCTTAGGATAAATTCAATTCACTGTTGAGAACAGCACTATAGAAGATTACAAACACTATGCAATTGTCCCTTACACTAGTCCTAAGTGTCAGCTGTAATCAACATGCCAAATTTATTAGGACTAATACAGACCATGCAGGCACACTTACAATAAAGATTGGGATATCCATCAGAGTACAACTTCTTAAACGGACTGGCTTTCATCAACACTGCAGAAACCATACAACCACAACACAAAGACAGTCTTGCTTGGCCCTGAATGTAATTGAACGTACACTGACTGTGTGATGTTAGTATCAAGTGAAATTTGAACAGTCATCAGCTGATCAGTTTGGCAGAAAAAGTAATGTGCACCTGGAGCTCGTATATAGCAATTTACACATATGCAATACTTCAATGGAACTCTATTCTAGTCGTATTCAGTTTGTTCTTAGTAACCGGGCCCTCCCAGAGACATTCAAGTTATCTATCAGGATAATCTTCACGATAACATTAACCTCTCAGCACTATCACATAAAAAAACATTCATCCAGCGGGTGGTGCTGTTCTATTCACAGTGAAGTAGATGAAACATTTCACACGAAGTAGCATTTTCAAATGTGGCGGTACGCAGGACATGATGAATTCAGCGACGAGTGTGCGTGAGCAGCTTGTCTCGAAGGCACAGGGTGGCTTTGGAAGTCATGCTGACAGAACACCTCCCTCGAAGGCATCCCATTGGTCCAGGCACAGCAGTAGAGAGATCTAAAATACAAAAAAAGCTTATTCAATGAATCTAGGTTATACTAATTTTGCTTTCCTTGTAGAATTGTGCAAGTTCCTGTTAAGTTCCAAAGGCATGCTGAAGATTTCTTTTCTCGACTATAATATGTGCCCTGGCTAAGAGCCAAAAGTTAGATTAGTTGCTTCCAATGAATTTCTTAGCATCACTCATCAAAACTGGCTACTATAGTGACGACCAATATAAAGCAGAAGCACCTACTCTGTGTTCCCTGCACATGAATATCCCTGAAATGACAAACTTGCATACTAAAAAGCAGATCATTTAACACTCCGAGTACTTAACAATATCTGGTCAAGCCTCATTTTAACAAAGTTGCATTTGGCATGATAGCGGCTCTGTTGTACCCAAAAATTGGTTACAAACATATATTCACTACACTATAACTGTTTAAAAACATGACTATTTTTTGTTGGTTTTTATTATAACCTACAGTTACATGTGTTTTGCTGTACTGAGGTTTCAATACAGCACTGTTAATGAATCGTGTAAAAGTAGTGAAGCACTACCTTTCACTTTTAACGACAACTGTTTTATAGCCAGGTAGCAGAACAATCAGATTTCTAAAATGGTGGAAAATCCAGTGCTCCTCCTTTTCACCTTCTTCCTTTAGACTGCTGATTACGTTATCTTGTGCAGATTCCACATGTTCACCTTGCATTGTGAGTGATGTGGGCACAAAGCAGTAACCTATGCACTGACTATAATAGTCAAATTAATGCTGCTATCATGTGCAACAAACAGCAACAGTGGCCAGCATTTTAATAAGCTGCAAGCTCACCCAGTCTTATTTGCAAAGTAGGGAGTTCAGGGACAGAGCACAGCTGCTGTGGTCCCGCTAGCTAGAGGAGGAAAATGCCTGCTCACCATGCTATTGCCACATTAACATTGTTTGCATTAAAGTGACAAGACAGGCATGTTCAATAACACAGCAGGCATGAAGCAATAGCTATGTACAATTCCGAACATTTGCGCGCATCAATAATTACTCCAAAATGTACAAATAACGAGCTCACTCGACCAGCAAGTCCGCATTCAACAAGTCACGCTTGTTCCCGCTGCGGCATCGTCATTTGAGCATTGCCTTAAATTGAGAGTGCAAGCTCACCTATCCAAATGGTTTAGCATTTGCTTTCACCTGTACCGCCTATATTAAATGCGCAAACATCTTCAAAATGTAAAAGCAGCAGCTCACTTCAGAGTTCCAGATGCCGCTGAAGGATGCGCCCTTCTAAGTCCTGGTGCACCTTGTTGACCTGGGGACAAAGGCAGCAGCAGAACATCAGTTCCGTGCAACAGGTACAAATCATTACGATCGCAAGAGTGTGCCTACAAACATTAGAACAGAGAGAATTGATAGCACACAGCAGAGGTATTTTAACAGCCTTCTATCATCTTTGTGGCCACCTGTCAAAGTTACTGCGGGGCAGCAACATTTTCCAGTGATACAATGTCAGCCTTGTGCTGCCGCTACCGCTACTGCTCTATAGTTGCATGTACAGCTAAACCTCAATACAGTAAAACCTCGTTATAACGAACCCGGATATAACGAATTATCGGATATAACGAAGTAATCGCAATTCCCCTTGAAGTTCCTGTAGATGAAATTGATATTGGTTATAACGAACTAATGGTTATAACGAAGTAATTACCGCTCCCCCTTCAACTTTGTTATAGCGAGGTTTTACTGTATAACAAAGTCAGTAAAACTGGCAGTTTACTTTGTTATATTGAAACTTGTTATATAAAAATTTGGGCTTTTTGCAAAGTATAGCCACCGAAGGATTCTTTTCTTTTTTCATCGAAATGCCATAAGATTTATCGAATAATATAGCAGTATGAAAAAAATGGAACCTCAGTAACATTTGCAAAAAGTTTTATGCTTTAGATGAACAGGGCAGCTTGGTAGGTGTGGCTGCAGACAGGAGAGCACCTCCAGTCAGAAAATGCAGGCTTGATAACCGAGGCACGGTGCAGAAATCTGAGTGCATGTAGGAGAGACGCTTATACCGTCAAAAGGAGAGCTACCTTGTGAGTGTACTGTTTGATGCGCTGCTTGAGCGTCTTGATGTGGTCCTCGTCCGGAGATGCCTTGGGGTCGGCACCGTGCTGTTCCAGTTCAGTCTGGAAGTGACCCAGCTTTCGTATCCTGTGCTCGTAGTGTTGAAGTTCCTCCTAGAACATGCACAGGACAATCAGTTTACAAAAAGAGCTCAAAATGTCTGCTACAGTACCATCAAACCTCATAGGTAAATGGTCCGGAATGAATTAACAGTAGTAGTGATGGCAGAGACTATTACAGAAGGGATATAGCATAGCTCTATGTCTACGAAGATCACAAGTGTGGCAGTTTTTCTTTTAAGTGTGCCCTTAAAGGGACTGACAGCCGATATTTAAGGACCCTGTCTTTTACGGCACCAGAAAAATCTCACCCTCGGCACTGTTTACACCTGAAATGGTTGCTTCCAAAAGCGAGTGGAGTGGATATTTTGCAATCTGAGCTCTTTGATGACGGTAGCATATCGGAGAGGTAGGGTCTGCCTCCTACCAACACTGACAAGTAATAGCGATACCAAAAGCCTGCCCCACAAACTGCAAAAGCCGCTCATCGTCCTGCTTTCACAGCAGTACATGCAGCTGTGCCCAATTGCATAAATTTTGACCTTTCCAAATGCTCTTGAAAATAAAAGATTGGTACAAGAAACTTGCACTGCTCTCCAGACTGTTCTCGTGTTCCTACTGCGTACCCCCCTTTGTACTACTACAAGCCTTTGCCATATATTACTGGCTTCTGGAGTTGTTATTCAGCTGATAGCATAGCCAACCGGGTCAGCCAATCTGAAAATACGCTTTGGTGCATGATGGCAGGTTCATGGCAGGCTTATACAAATTGTAGGTTAAACAACGCTATAATATTGAGGGTTTACAGCATTTCAGCAGTAGTAAAAGGACCAGGAACTGTATGCCCTGTAAAGTTCAGGTCATCTATCTCTTACGCAGCCTTTTGTGTTGGCCCTTTGGGTTACTAAAGGTCAGTTTTCAGTTTTTATGACTTTGCATAAAAAAATAAAAACACATCCATGTTTTAATGAAAAGAACAGTCCAATTGTTTAAGCTAATGCAATACACAACTTCTCCATCAGTGAGGTACATCTCAAGTTAAGTTGAGCAGTTGCCTGCATTTTTAAAATAAAGAAATAAGTTTTGCTCGTTATTCGCTTGACACCTACCTTGAGAGATTCGAGTTCCGAGGGCGAGAAGTCTCCCTGCTGCGCGAGCTTCCACAGCCGCTGGACTTTGTCCTCAGCGAAGCCGCCCTTGCGCTTCCAGGCCTCCTCGGCACGGCTGCTGAGCTTGCGATACGAGTCGAGCAGGGCCTCGTGGCCTTGCTTCTCCAGGTCTCCCGACAGGAGGCCGTTCTGCCGCTCCTCCTCGCCCAGCATGTTCAACTCCACATCGTCTGGTGTGCCACAAAGAAAGGCAAGTTAGGGTTAGCTCTATCTATGAAGTCTTTCTTGTAGATGTCCTTGTTTACACTCATACCAGACAGCTTCAGCAGAACACTTTCTGTTATCAGCTGCACTCGCATACACCTGCTCCACCCAAGTGGTTGAACAGAGCAAAACTGGTTTTATCTGAGTGGGCAGTGTACACACTAGGCTTGCTGTGCCATCTGGCAGTAGTGGATGAGGCCGCATACATATGTGCATAGCACAACCAACTTCTCTGGGAAAGCAGTATTTTTTTAATTAAACTGTGGAGCTTTGAAGGCTTCTGCTCTGCTCTGTTGAGACGAGCCGCAATAGTTGGTTCAATTCATGCCGCATGTATGGGTTCTGGCATTTC
Source organism: Hyalomma asiaticum (assembly GCA_013339685.2). Taxonomy (NCBI): domain Eukaryota; kingdom Metazoa; phylum Arthropoda; class Arachnida; order Ixodida; family Ixodidae; genus Hyalomma; species Hyalomma asiaticum. Next base: position 22,994,889 of record CM023490.1, read on the forward strand.
AAGAAGAATATCTGACTGCGATTCCCATTTGTTAATTTTTCAGATAAATACGCTTCATCTGACCTTTTGAAAGAAGTATCTTTTGAAGGATATTTTGGAAGACTTATCTTAGAAGAACTAGGTATACATCAGTGCATAGTATAAATAGTAGCATATAACAGCTTTCGAACAAGAGACTGCGACAGATAGGAGCTAATGTGTGTGCCTTTTGTTAAAAGCAGATGTCATTAATACTCTGGGTGGACGTGACAGACAAGCTGCGCAAGCAATACTCTTCTTGAGTCCTTGAAATAATTTTGTCTTATAAAATTGGCGAACCTTGAGCACATCCTAGGAGGAAGCAGATAAGCTAAATGGTTTATCTCCAGCAATAGTATGCTTCTGTGGCAAATTTCACTTTGCTAATGCTGTCACAGAGTGTGGAAGCGGTGATCAGCAAACTGAAAGGCACCGATAGGCAAGAAGTCGTACTTGTAAAGAAGCCATGTCTTTACTGTGCCAAGCCTGCTTATTCCTAGAAATCCAGATGCAGGGAAGTGGGAGTAAGAAGGTTCTACAAAGGGAGTAGTAGGGAGCAGAAACACCCCACACTTGCCCCAAGAATCAGTGTTGTTAAGTCAGTCTATTTGGACTGTGTATATGCACTCTGGGCCTCGTGCAGTCAGTTATTCCTATCTGTAAATTGCTACAGCATTGCTCGAAGAAGTTCATCTATACACTGAATAAGTTGCAATCATTCAGAGTAGTATACAATAGACTTAATTCAAACTCTGATACTCCAAACCTTCAGTTAGTAAAACAAATTTCAAATTTTTGGTTGGCTTGTCGCGTTTTCAGTGTATTCAAAAGCTGCTGAACTGAAACTGAACCATTCAGTTAATTTGAATTCATATACGTTTTGCTCAACCTTACCAGAAATAGGCTGTTTTGGCTTCCTCTAGCTGAACATTCAAGCTTCTATATCTTAAAAACACTTGTCAAAGCATTCAACACCACCAGCAGAAAAAGAGAAAAAAAGAGTGAGGAAGCAGCAGCGCACATAACCAGTTATGAAGCAGTTACAATCTGCTTTCCCGGTGCATTTCGCCCAAGCCATACTTCTTCAAGTAAAATTCTGGGGTCTCCTCAAGTTTAAATTAACAAGGGTCTATTGTACGTTATGCGTAAACTCTAATACCCCCTGTGTATTAAGTGCATCTTGTGTTACTGCTGCAACAGACGGTCCGAAAGCTAAGTCAAACTCAAGCTGCAATTATGTTAATTATGTACAACACTGCAAGCAGTTGCCCATGCAGGAGAGGGTGCAAAAGAAAAGAAAACAACAAAAAGTAATCATACATGTTACCACACTTTTGTAACTAAGAAGGGTGAAATCCATGGTAATGAATTCCACTCTGTAATTGTTCGCAGAAAGAATGAATTTTTATACAGTCTGGTTCTTGTGAATACAGGCCTAATGTGATGACTGTTTGTGATGAGAGGCCTGACTGGTGTGTTTCTCCAAGTAGTCTTCAGGTTTGATTCCCAGTTTACCAAAAGAAAGACAAGAATCCTTCTTGCTGTCACTCCTTATTAAGCATTTGCAATGAATACACTCTGCAAAGTGCTATACATGTTGAACAATTTATCATTTCCCAACTGGAAATGAGAACGCCTTCCAAGGATGCATAACATGCAATGAAAATGCCAGTGTAATGAAGCTTGCTGTTCGGTACTCACTGCCTAGATCCTTTCCATCTTTGTCCTGTGTCGCGTAGAACTGGTCGATCTTGTCTTGGTGGTGTTGGAATTCTTCCTTGAGTGTACGCAGCTCCTGATCTGCGCAGCATTCAATACGCAACACACTTAGTTCTATGCATTAGAACAGGCACAACCACGACACACGTATCGGTGGATAGTACAGGTGAATGAACGCGCCCTTCCCTTCCATCACTTCTGTTGCTTTGCCTATGATGACATTAACACACAATGTGGCCAATAACAGTGAGAAGCCAGCAGTGTGGTTTGAGGTAATAAGTGAAAATTAATTTGTAAGCAACCTGTGCATCTCTCGAGCCTGTAATCGTGCATAAATGGCAGGAGTGTGCCAAGGAACATACCCAGAGGATTTCATCGAGATCCATTGACCTCAAAAATAGCCGGAATTGGCCTTTAATGTGCACCTAAGTACACGTGCCTATATCGAAATGAAATCACTGTAGACGAGACTGAACCAGTGTCTCTTGGGTCAGCAGCTGAGCACCGTAACCACTACACCGCCATGGCAGCTCTTTACAGTGTTAGAACATTGCGATTATGTCATAGCAACGTTCCAAAAGCTTTCACTGGCAGCTCCGATATGGTGCAACCACCAGCTTTATGATAGGTATATAACATGATGAATGCACTGTTATACTGCCATGCAGATGGTCTTGTAGTGCTATTAATGGTTAATTTACCACTGAGGCCCGCCTTCTGAACTTTCATCCAGAGCTTGTTGAGCTTCTTGTCCCTGAACATGTAGCCCTCTTTACGAGCCACATTTGGATGCTCAGGTGGTTCGTCTTGGTGGTGCTTGAACTGGTCTCCCAGGCCAAACTTGTCCACGATTGCTGCACGAAGAAAATGACAGAATTCCACTCGTGTCCTTAAGCAATTCAAGCTTTCCAACAGTGCTTAAAATTTAGATACACACATGCCCTCACATATTGTGAGGTAATAATTAAGGCAGGTTGAAAAAAAAAGTATAAAAAGTGCTACAAGAAGGATTCCTGAACTGGATATGAGACAGCATGTAATCTGTAGTAGCTAAGTGAGAGAATGGGCAAGCTGCACTGAAAGACAACGTGCGAGCATTTTATTAATACACTCAAGACAAACACAGTACATTACAGGCCAGAGGCGCAGGAACGAAGTTTGAAGGCACTGTTAAAGGCAAAATACATTTAGCATATAAAACGTCAGTGGAGTAAGTACTAAAGCAAAGTAACAGAAAATATTACAAAACAGCGACAAGAGAACAAAATGTTATGGGCCCCATATCACGTTAATTAACACGGAGAATAGGATCACATTTTTACCACTCATACAATCAGTTTACTTCATTTGGAATGGGTTACAAAAAGAAATGATTATGTCACGGTGTTACAGGAGGGTCACTCACAACGCTATGTTACAACAGTGTGCAGAAAACAGCTTGAATAAGAATAGACCGGCATGTATGCATAGGTAAATAAAGCGGCCATGAATTAATGCTGCTATTCATGTTGCAGAAATGAAACAAACTCCGATTAAGAGTAGTTACGTTCTCGTACTATGTAGATTATTAATTGCAGCAAGCTTGTTGCTTGTGCTTTCTATAAACGACATCCTTGTCTGTGTCTTTGCTTGCACATTTCAATCTATAAGCCAAGTTGTGTGGCTAGAGACATGGTAATACCTTTGAGCTTGCTTCGAAGTTCAGCCTCCTTGAGACCTTCCTTGTCCTGGCCAACCATTTTCTTAAAGGCAAGCTCCTCCTTGTCTTGCACTTTGAGGTCAGCGTAGAGCCCCTTCAATTTGGCTTCACTCAGCCTCTGAATACAAGAGAGATGTTACTCGCAGATAGAAAGGCTGTCTTTACTTTAAGAAGGCTTTCGCATGAACAGGGTTTCGCGCAAAAGGAAGTCGTATCTCCTCCGAGAGAACATACAGTAATGGGCACCACAGGATGTTTAGCGAGGGGCGAACACTTTTAGAAAGTACTTAAGATGACGCACTAGATAAGACAACGCTTCGCGTGTTAATGAACCAAACTTCCTTCCTGCGACGTCGCCGCTTTTTAGCTGCAGCGAATTATGACAGCCTAGCGCAGTCGTTGGCACTGTACTTGCTGACCAGCCTAGACCGTCAACACTTCTAGTTACGCTTCTACAAGTCTTAAAAAAAAAAAAAAAGAATGAGACAGGCTAACGGAGTAGATCCCAAAGATTTCGGATCAACGGATCGTATTACGGGCGTGAAGGGTATACGATAAAAATGATGCAAACATTTATGCGCAAGAAAGATATCCCGTGGTACAACATCCTGAAACTTTCTGGAAGTTCTCCATGGGGTAACCGGAAAGAACATACTGCTTGAAGATGCCCAGTAGCTGTCTCTATCGTCAAAATAATGCGCAAATACTAACAAAATATATGCGCGAGGGGAAAGCAACCCTTTAACACCAAGATAAATTGACGTTTCAACGGTGAAACAAGTGCTGCTTACCTTTTGCGCCTTGTCCCAAATGAGGTTGAGTTTGTGCATGCGAAACGGTTTTTTCTCGGCGTTCGCCGCGGGTGGGGGCCCAACTTTGTTCATCGCTTCGCTGTACTTGCCGCTGTGGGCCATGGCTAGGCAACTCACGGAGGCCAAAAACAGCCCGAGGAAAATTACGTTGCGAGACATCGCGGAGCGGGTTAACGACACAGCCTCGACGATAACTCGAAAGTGATTGACTAGGGCGAGACCCTTCGGTTGGAACGACGCGTTATGAGCCCCGAACGTGGCGTGCCACGCCGACCAAGCGCCAACCGATAAACGTGAGCGTCGGCTTCACCGCACGCTTCTTGTACGCTTGCGGGAAAGGCCACCTACCAGTCGTCAGGGCTACGTCACGCCACGCCCACCAAGAAAAGGCGAGTAGGCGTGGTAGCCAGCGCTCTCTGCGGTGCTTGAGCTTTCTTTTCAAATAAGAATCAGTTCTGATAACCCGCTTAGTAGATATTCGTGAATGCAGAACAAGCAGAACTCTGCGAACTATTTCACGCCAGCCGTTCGCTCGAAAAAAGCAACTCATTTGTCTAACTCTTACTACGAGACATGGACATACGTTTTCCCCCAGAAGGAAAATACTTGGTTTTTCCGTTTTCCCTACCTCCTCGGCGTTTTCGTAAAAGGGGCCGATTGGAACGTGCAATTACGAACCTCAGTTCCCGCCTGCGCTGCAGCCTCCAGCGATATGACGCCGGTTTTAGAACACCCAAGAGGCTATTGATCAAAGGTGCTTTGTAGCTGTTACGACGCAGAGCTACTTGCATTGCCATTAATGGCCAGGTCACTTCTTGTCCGTCACACTCTGATAAAAACCAAAGCCAACAGTTACACTAATACAGCTGATGTGTATTGAAAAGGGAGCATGGGGGGGAGGTGCAATTTGGTGCATTAAAAAGGTCAAAGTTTATCCCAAACCAGCTCATACTGCCTGCTTACCTACTGACTTAGTGTGGGACAGAATTAGTAGAACAGTACTGTGGATTATGAAGCATGTATTATATATCGTACCACATGTTCTCAAAAGGCAAAATTGCAACAATAAATATTTTAACTCATTACTAGCCAAAATTTTATGTTGCAGAAAGTGTCAAATTATCCCACCCTTTTATTCTCATACAGAAATGCCATTGCAATCTCACATCTCTTCATATGTTTGACTGGAAAATTGTATGCCTTAACACAGACAAGTAAAGGGCAATTGACTGGAATCGACACTAGGTTTACTGCACATGTAGCAACTCTAGTGAGCACTGGCCTGTTGTGCTCTGCTTTCTACACTGCACATAGATTTGCACATGGCGTTAAAGCAATGGTATTCTGTGCGACCTTGGCATGCATGCATATTTGCACACATCTGCCTACTGCTGCAGAGAGCCGTCAACTTGCAATGCCATCTTCAGTAGTTGGAGTGTCACACCTACCATTGAGAAGCTACCTACAAAGCAGGCACAAACATGGGCATGTACAAATCCTGAAAAGCACCTTTATTTCACAGCAGTCTTTGAGAGCTACGAAAGGCACTTGCAGAATACCGAGTGAGGTGACCGCCACCAGAATGACGTCAAGGCTACCGATTGCCGGCTCCGGAATTGGCCACGTTTTCTTTAATATTTCTGCCTCACTTTCACGTCCACGTGTCTGGGTCATCCAGCACTGGACTGGGCCCGAGTTTGTTGGCACCTTAACTGACCCTCACCTGCCCCCCTTTTGAGGGGGTCACTCCTGAGGCTCAAATTTCTATCATTTCTATTGTGTATAGGCTCGGGTCCTCGAACCTGAGCGGGTCCGTTTTGCCGAGGATGAGCAACAACCACTGCTCAAGCTCACACAGGTCGCCGAACAGTTCCTGAACGTGCGACACCGCCATCGACAGTCTCCTCAGCAAATCGCCAATGGCGAGCGGCCCGGTGTCCAGGGCCCAGTGGTTGAAGTGGGCATCCAATAGGCACGACAGCCAGTCAATCACTTTTTCTAGCGGCATTTCCTCCCTGTCGGCCAAGGAGTAACTCTCCAAGACACTAATCAGATAAACAAACAAGGCCGTAGCCTGTTCAGAGTGCAAGTGGTCACGGAGGCACTGAGCAAGGATCTCAGATGTGTGTGGGCAGCGCAGGAGGCTGTGAAGGGCACCGACTTCGGGGGAGCCAGCTGTTGGTGGGGCACCACTTTGGAACAGACGCCCCACTAGCACGACAAGGTCTCGTTCCGGTAATGTGTCGGCAACCTGCGTGTGGCATGCAAGCATAAAATGAATCATGAGTGACCCAATGATAAAAGCTTTCTAGAAATACATTAGGATTAGACGGGTGGATTAGACAGGCAGCTGTTCATCTGTATCATACGTTGCGGGAAAACCAAGTTTGCTAGTTGCACATGATGATACCGTAGTAACTTACGAACTTGCATCTGTGTACAGTGAAGTACAGTGACATATGCGACCACCAAAGTTCACCATGGGATTCACTCACATTCCCGAGTATACATACATAATTGATTAGAAGTGCAATCAGCTTCCACAAGATGCAAATGAAGTTTGAAACGTTTCAGAATCTTGGATATTCTCGTCAAATTGCGCCGATAATATAAGCCACTATTGTGTCTTGTGGACGACAAGTACAAATCCTGTTGTAAACAAGCACTTGGGACCACGCAAACAGTTCGATATATAGGTAACTTCGTTGTACAGGTAGCACACCGTAACGCAAGCAATGTAGCCGGTAGGCGCGGAATCTTTCGGTATCTAAAGTGGTACGGGGTGTCTGACAATATCGCCAAAACGCAACGTACTGTGTCAAAACAACCACACGAACATGCCTATCACCACCGAAGCAAACCTAAGCCCGAGAGGTCTTTCCTAAACTTACTGGCGCCAACTCCTGGACCACGCTGTTGGCGTCACCAGTCGCAGATTTTCGCTGCAACCGCCGACGCCATTGGCAGAACATCGCCCTCGACTCTGGCCCCGAGTCCGACGACCTGGGAAAGTGTGGGCCGTCCTAGCTTCACCGACAGGCACATCACGTTGTTACTGCCGGTCACGGAACCGCCGGGAACAACGAAGCAAGCCACGTCGTTTCTGACGAGCGCCCACTGTTTCGCATGTTGCCCCTCTAACGTCCTTGACGTTTCAATCGTGCCGAACTTTACGTTCCACACCAGAACCCTGTCTCGCAAGCCCAGAAGCACTCTGCTATCGTCCAGTGCCGCAAGGAACGCGCCAGCTTCGTTGGAGTAGCTGGAGGGCAACGGCAGCTTACGACCGGACAACGATCCGTCTTCGCCTAGGCTCAGCAGATCGCCAGCGAACAAGCAAACAGGGGGCCTGTCGCTTTTGGGCACGGAAGTCTCCGACATCTGTTCGATTTTCGCGTCCCCGACGCGAAACACACGACACCGGTAGGGCCCGGCCGCTTCACCGGCGACGGACAACAGCAACGTCGGCAATCCGTTGCGGCCGGCTTCCATGGCTGCCTGCACGCTCACCAGTTCCTCGTCGTCACCGCATACTCGCAACTTCTTGGAACGAAAACGTTTGCCCGGCGACCCTTGCAGTTCGGTTAGGGTCGTGCAGACACCGCTCTCCAGCACGATCAGTGGTTCTCCGCCAGTTCGGTGCAGAACCGCGAAAACCGGGTCCGGCACGGCGATCCGCTCACGTGTCGTGGCCGCGCCGCCCGCGGCATCTTGAGGCGGCAGGATAAGCAGGCTCTTGCGGCTCGCGGCCACGTACTTGGCACGTAGCGCGTCGTACACTACGGGGCACGTGAAAGGTTCGGCGTGCGACGTGTTCCAAGTCCTGATCTTGAACGGGCGCCCTTCGAGTTCGACGAGAGAGGCCGACAGCTGCCCGTGCGTCACGACCACGGACGAAGAGTCCGAGGGTCCGGGCTGCACGCAAAAACTGCCCCGGAGTGCGTCCGCTTCGTTCGTGACAGTGGCGAGCACGAATGGTTCGCCGACCGAAGTCATTTTTTTAACTCAGCGGTGTGCGCGCATGCCTGCGCGCCAGCAAGAACACCGAAATGTCGCACGGTTTTTTACGATCTTCAAATGCACGCCACTAGAAAAACGTGACAAAAGGACATCACAACGCGCGCCGCCATGTTGAAAGAAAAGCTTGGTTGCCAACTTTTCTCGCCACCTCGGTGCTTCTTTCGACGACGATGACTCATTTTGGGAATCGGGTTAAACGTATGATTGCAGTATGCGGTATCACATCCTCTGAGGGTTGACATTTAGGCTCAACAATAGCCGCAGAGTTTCTATGGGGACAGCCAGAGCCGCGTGAAATTACGTGTTTTGTTATACGACAATGAGGACAACACGCATTCAGTTTGGGCTTCACAGTCACGTGACATTTTTGGCGCGCTCTCGGTCGCATCGGCGTAGTTTGCTTGATGGTGTACCCGTGTTTTCCATGTGATATTCGAGAGTCGGTCATTTGTAACGGGGGTTTAGGTGGTGAAGACGAACATTTGTAAAGACATGTCGCAGAAGAAGATATCGTAAGTAGAGCCGCGCCCGGTCGACGCGGGCCGAGGCTAGTCGCCTCGGCTCGCTCGATTTTTTTCGGGTGACAAATAAAATGGGCGCTACCATCCGCGCTCTTTGGATGTGCTCTGCTCGAGCTACTGGCTTGTGGCGTTGCATCGTCGTGACCACATGCAACGAGTCGATGATTAACCGCTGCGATCGGCATCGGCTGGCCTTTTATTCCCGCAGATCGTTCTTCAAGACATCGGCGGCGCCTGCGCCGTCCAGCTCGAAGCCCGTGAAAGAAGAACCACCCGCGAAAGAAGAAACGCCCGCTGCCGATACATCGCCCGAGAAAGACGTTAACGGGTGAGAAATGCCTGTCTGATGCAGTTGACGCAACCACCGACAAAATTTCGGGGGCACCGATTTCTGTCGTTTCGAGATGACAGATCCTCGCATCGCGATGTTACTTCGTTTGCATTGTAGTTGTTGCTAGTTAGCACCTGAGTAAAGCTTACGAGTGATGAGAGAGTCATTGGTGCAGTGAAACGCATGCTCATACATCGTCTGAGAATGGTGTTAACGGGTGAGCAATCCCTGTTGGAAGTTGATGCAACGAGCACCAGAATTTGCTAATCGAATGGATATACGTTTGATTTCTGTCGCAACTTGGTCCTAGTAGATGACGGAGGTCATGCTTACAATACAGTGCTATTAGGGGCACTGTAGTTGCCCTTGAATAAAGTATTAGTAAAGAGAACAGTAATGTGGGAGTGAGCATTGCTGTAATGCGTATAAGAAACATACATATTGCACAAGGTTTACAAATTTCTTTTACACAAGTTCTTCTATTAATATTATCCATTAATAAACTGACAACTAACATCGTATTAATTACCCTATCGATTTAAATCTACTTCACTTACAGCAGCATTTTTCTGTAATAATGATGGAAAATCAGTATGATTGAGTATCGATGCACAAGTAGAGGAGCATTGTGAAAACAAGTAAAAACTCGTATGTGGGTGGAGGATGGTGCCACCATGGACACAATAATGTGGTTTTTGAAGTCATGTGACTTTATACACATGCAAGCTTGTATAGTATGCTGGAGTATGGTAGCAAAAGGGTGTTGGCTTATAATGGAGGAAAAGTACTGCAAAATTAATAAAAGCTGGACGAGTTGCTATGAGTTCATGTTAGATGCTTTCTGCAGCGCACACAAAAACATGAATGGAAAAAAATTCGTAATTTTCATTATCGTTTATGCATGCATTATGTCGGTATGCTGAGAAACGGGCACTAGTTTTCATCGCAAACTTAGTGGTTCTTCCTCATTGTAGATGTTCGATATGTGTGCAATCTTGGAACATCCACGGAGTGCGTCCTGCAAGTGTGACTTGTGTCTGCCAATAATTGAGACGTGTTAGTGTTGCTTGCTCTGCCCGTTCCTGTGTTTTGCAATTTGATGTTCATTTTTCTGCCAAACATGGGAGGCTTCACTAATGAATCAAATATGAATAGCATGGACTACAGGATGACAATAGTAAACTGGTCCTTATGTAAATCCCAGTACATATCTTACATAATTCAGTTGAGGCATTAGATAATAGTAAGCCAGAAGAAAAACGATTGATCGATTGATTTTTAGGAAAGTCTCCATAAGGCAATTGTATATGTCAAATTCATCTCTGCAGAAGGCACATTAGTAGGCTAGCCGTTCTACCTTATTAATTCACTGAGTGCTTTTTGTTGAAACATCAAACAAAGCAGTGTGCTTGTCATCAACTATTGTTATTTGTTGTATTTCCTTCACTGTTGTTATTATGATTTGCCAAGTTCATATTGTACCCACCCCCTCTGTAACACCCTCTGGGTCTTGAGGGTATACTAATAAATAAACGAATAAATAAAGTAGAAGGTCAAAGAGTTGGAACTAATGCATACTTTGTTTCAACAAGGAAGATCATGGAGGCACAAAGGGAGAAAAGGCAGGGGTCGAGCACGGTGTCTCTTTGAGAACACTGTTTCATATGCGGGTTCCTGTCAGGACTGTGTCAGTGGGATTCTGCCATTTCTTTACCTGCAGCCACGATTCCCCTGTCAAGCCACCGACAAGGAGGCGTATTCGTATGATCACCGACAGCGATGAGGAAGAAGAAACAGACCAGAAGAAAGCCTCGACAGACAAGAATGAACACTTGGCTATTCCTTCGAGCAGCAAGTCCCCGCTTCCTGCAGAGTCTGAGGAGCGTCTCGCCATTAGACGGAGAACAGGTGCTGCATGGAATGACAGAAAGTTGAGCTGTTTTGTAGGGATTCATCGCAGAAAGAGGTTGGGCATGCAGATGAGGATGTACGGGTGTTTGTGTTTTCTGCATCCCATCTTTTGTGTCCATGTCTGTATGCCCAGGCACTCTGATCAGGTTTAGGCCCCTCTGATTCCATGAACATTATGGCGCTCCTTGCGTTCCTGCTAAAAATTAATGATACAGCAGTTGCATAGCACATTCTCTCCAGATATTAAGAGAGATGCATACAGTACTGTGCGAATGCGGTTTAATCGCGTTTGTGCTACCCGCTTTTTGGAATACATATTCACTCTTTTGACAAAGATTGCTGTGCCATCGCAAATGACAGAAAAAGAAACAAGTGTATGTAGTAGGCCTTATGGGATGTAGCGTTTGCGGCCTTTTTATTGCTCGCAAATGCCACTTTCAGATGACTTGGAAGGCACTTTAGCAGCAGCAAGTTGGACTTGTTGCTGGATAGTTAAGGAAAAACAGTGCAAAGACGTACAGGGAACAGGCAAGGGGACAAGCGCTGTTCCAGTGCTTGCCCTCATTTCCTAACTTTGTCCTTTGTGTTCCACAGTGGTCTAGTGGTTATGGCACTCGGCTGCTGATCCGAAGGTCGCGGGATCGAATCCTGGCCTTGGCGTCTGCATTTCTATGGAGGCGAAATGTTGAGGCCCATGTACTGTGGGATGTCAATGCACGTTAAGAACCCCATGTGGTCGAAATTTCTGGAGATCTCCACTAAAGCATATCTCATAATCATAGCTGGGATGTAAAACCCCACAAATCAATGAACCAATCAACTGTGTCCCTTGTGTGTTTCTACACTGTATTTTCTTCACTGTAGCAGTGTTATGAATAGTGGGTTCTTGTTGACACAATTCTGTGTCGTACAAATTTTTTTACTTTTTATTTTCACCCCATGAGAACAATGCATATTCATAACATTGATGCGATCGCATTTTAACCTAAAGTTTGAGATGACCATGGAAGTTCGCTTTTTTGACGGTGTTTCTAAAACTTGTAACCTTAAACTCTGGTGTTGCACAGTTGAGTTATGAAAAGGAAGTGCCTTTTCACTTTGAGAACTTTCAAGCAATCTTTGAAAAGAAGAAAATTGAGTGCGAACCGCTAACATATTTCAGTTTTGCAGATAAAAAGTGTATTGGCTGTTGTTTGTATGTCATTGAGGAATGCTGCTTTGCATTATGTGTATGTAAAGCAGCTTCACCTGTTGGAAGAATTTTTCTCTTGAACTTTCTAGTATTGGTATGCCTATTTCAGCACTTTTTGAAGCTTCTCTTGAATAACATGCTTATCGGTCCTGACGAAGACAAGTCCACTTGTCGAAACGCGAAAAAGCGACATTCCCTCTTCGTTATTATCCTTTGTAACGTGTGTCGAACATCAAGTGAAAATAAGAACTGAGAAAAACTAATGCACATTCTCTTACCTTGCTTAGAGCGTTACAGTTATATTTTACACACATGTGGTAGCATTCCTTCACGACAGAGAGTAATTTTCTGCTATAAATCCATACTGCGAAATGCCAGTAGCCAGTGTTGCCGACATCCTCACACAAGCAGAAAGAGTGACCCCAAAGATAGGAAAAGTTCGCTTAAGAATTTCTACACACTTTTCAGCCAAACTGCTGCAAGTTAGTACACTTCGAATGGTGCGCTTTCAGTTGCAATAAAAAACAGGAAATCGACACGGGGCGGTAGACAGTTCCTTTAAAGTTCCTGTTCTGCTTTTCTATTATTTCGTGCTTCTGTTTCACTTGCACCCACTCCAGCAAACACCTTGAATATGCCTGCAGTAGTTGAAGATGCTACATAAGCTTCATTCTTACTCCTGTATTTTCTTTCATACCACAGCTCGCAAGTCAGCCAAGCGCAGTCCAGAGCCCAACCGGCTGTCACCAGAATCGGGCCTCAAGAAACTGAAAACCGAACCGACATCGGAGGAAGAGCCTCCACAACCGTCTTCTCCACAAGGTGAGCTAGGAGCAAAGCTTATTTGTCAACTTTCTCTCTTCTTGATCATCTCTATTCTTTGTAAAATTATATTCAATGAACAGTTGTTGTACAGTAAAGGCCTGGCGCACTGAGAAAGAAGTGTTTGAGTATGGGAATTTTCCAGGCTGTGACAGCTTGCACAAGCAGCCCAGTAAACACAGTCCATCTGAGCTCTGTTATGGCGATGAGAGTTTTGGGGGGATGGTGTGTATATTCAGTGAGATTTGGGTCATTGAGTCTTTACCTCAGCTGTTTCAGATTGCCTCACATCTCAAGGTATTGAAATAAGCCAGACTAGCACACTTAAGATATTTGCTTGTCAGAACTAGCCGGAGTTCATAGCTTTTCATGCGTAGTGAAGACGCTGAAGGCAACCAAAGTAAGTCATGTGACTTACTTTGGTTAAGCCCGTGGTTAAGCCCATGGTTACTGTAGTTAAGCCCATGAATCGTTTTTTTTTTATTGCAGACAGCAAGAAAGTCAAGACTGAACCCCCCGCATCGCCTAAACAGGAGGAGATGGAAGAGTCTGCACCTGAACAAGGTAAGCACCTGAATTATTACAGTAAAATCTCATTAAATTGGAAAATAGGATAATTCGAACTTGTTCTCTGGTCTTGGTGGGCATGTGCATTGTCCAATGGGCGTCAAACTCTAGTTAACTCGGCTTTATTTGGCCACACCCTGACTAATTCGAACAACCCTCGGCACGACCCTCGGAACAGCCTTCGGCCGAGCATGAAGCAGCAAAAATGTGCCACATGAAATAGCAAAAATGACGTTAGCATCAAACTGAAATGATGTAGTGCAGTGCAAATTGTCATTGTCAGCAGTGCGAGACATGTGGGAGTGACAGGAAACACTTCATGGCTGTTCGCGTGTGACACTGCCGTAAACTCTCCAGAGCGTGCGAAGTCCATGTAGTGAATGGCTCTTGGTTGTGTCTCTTTTGAACAGTGATGAATTTACTCTACGGGCCTAAAAAAAGCGGCTTTCAGTAACAGGGGTGTCCCTCGTTACCATGTCTGTCGTATGCAGTGCTTAACATGGCATACATAGGGAAACGACCCAAACCATTTTCAAGTGTTCCTTGTAACCAAGGCTGTCTTGCAACAATATCTCTGGTGATGAGGTTTTATGGTATTTGTAGCTTTGTGGTATTGTATACAAATGAAAGTGGGAAAAGAAATGACTTGCCGCCTGTGGTGTATGGAGCTCAAGTGTTTGTGAAAGGCTCTGCAACATCAGGTATTGGTGAGCAATGATCGATTTCGATTTTTTTTCAGTTTCAGTTTCAGTTTATTTACTTTCATAAAAAAACATACATGTTTAGATAAGTATACAGAAGGAGGTCCCAGAGCACTTGGCTGAAGGGGGACCTCCTTACAGAAAAATATGTGAGAGATGAACAAGTAAAATGCAACCATGTCAACAACGTGGAAAAAGTTATAGAAGAAAATGTAAAGTTATTACCATAACTTTCTATTGCAGCTGAAGAAATTGAACCGAAGGAAGAAAAAGAAGAGGACGAAGAATCTGACAACAAAAAAGCAACGAAGGCCTCTCCGCCAAAGAAGAAAGGAATAAAGGAAGAGAAGTCATCTGCAAAATCCAAGTCGTCTTCATCGAAAGAGAAGCCATCTGCAAAATCCAAGTCGTCGCCACCAAAGGAAGAGAAGCCATCTGCAAAATCCAGGTCGTCTCCACCGAAGGATGAGAAAACTAAGGAAAAACCAAAAGCCGTGGCTGAGAAGAAGCTCCAAAACTTGTGAGTACGAATTAGATATAATGGTCCTTTATAGAGGGCTACATTGGTGAGAATGATTATGGCACATTTTGCCACTGTAACTACAAGCGTGTTCAATGGTTGTTGATTGAACTTTACAAATGGGAAAATGTTCCATGACCTTGGCTTGGTACCAAGTATCAAACTTTGCAATTTTGGAAATAAGCAGCGCACAATGCGATAGAACCAGATAATGAAAGGAATGCATTGATACTTACAGGTTCTGCGCGTGTCGCTTGTTCGTCACCTGTACGTGTCAGTTTTGTTTTTCCTTCGTTTGTCCGGTTCTGTTGCGCTGCATACACTGTGTTTTCAAGAGATGTAACAACCAGCTCGTGAATGGATCCTTCTGGTGCTGTTATTACTGTCCGATTTTCTCACTTACGAAAGTTCTCGCTAAATGTGCTGCTGTGTGTGTGTGTGTGTGTGTGTGTGTGTGTGTGTGTGTGTGTGTGTGTGTGTGTGCAAAACTACAAGATGGGCCAAATCCCGGTAATTTATGAGCTTGATCGATGGCGAAAATACAGATAGAAAACGAAAGTTTTTTTTTGCTTTGTGTTTGTAGTTTGCCCCACAGGTCTTAATCATGAAAACTGGATACAGCTTGGTACAGCAAACTATTTCCCGAGCTATACTCCAGCCATACCCAATACTTGCCTTCTGCGTAGCTTTTTTTTTCATATTGTTAACATGAATGGCTGGGTAGTTATGCTGGAAATTATAAAAACAAGCGTAGCACTAGCAGGTTGGGTACAAGGAAAGCAAGTTTTTAATTGGGATGCCTGTGCACATCGTTCAAGAGACTACACATGTTGCATGCATGTGGCAATAGTGTACTCCGAGACTAAACATGGATGCTTGGCAGCTTCTCATTATGAGGTTGCAGGTTTGATTCCCAGCTGCTTAGGTTGCATTTTTGTGGAGCACAATGTAAGAACACTCAGGCACTGCTGCTTGGGTGGATGCTATGAAAGCTTGCATGATCAAAATGATAAGACAAAAATAGCGCGTGCGTTTCACAAGGACAAGGAAAGGCAGGGACGACACACATGCGCCACTGACTATCAGTTGCTGAGTTGACAGTCAGCGTGTATGTGCTGTCCTGCCCTTGTTTGACCTTGTGAAGTGTGCTTGCTGTTTCTGCCTTGTGATGACTCGCCTATCTTGAGATGTGTTAATCAAAGTGATCCCAAACTATCTGCTACAGCATTTCTATACTGCTTGTGTTCCTTTGGCATGATAGCATGAGCTAATGCACTGACCACTCAATCAGTGAATCATGTTGCACTCTTATTCTTGAGCAGTGCTTTCACTGCGTCTGGAAAGTCAGGCCAAACATTGTCTGCTGCCAGCCAGGGGTGTGATTACAACCCTGACAAGGCCAACTATGATCCCGTCGAAGATGCCTGCTGGAAGAAGGGTGCCAAGGTTCCATACCTTGCTCTCGCCATCACCTTGGACAAGATTGACGGCATCTCGGGCAGGTGGGTTTGCAAGTTTGTGTCCGCAGAGAATTCACGATGTTAGCTTAGCCTTTGGCAAGGGAAACAAACAAACCATTGTTAAAGGGGCCCTGTGACACTTTCCTAAGTAATCGTCAAGCGACATCACTTTTGCTTCATGAATTGCCTGCCGCAAGAATATTTCAGTTCTGTTAGGTGTCAGCATAGTTACAGAGTCAAGCTTAATGGAAGCTCCACTTTCTGAGCGTGTTCACTCTCCTTTCATCTTGACGAGCGCACTGGAAGTTGCGCAGAAGGAGAGGAAAAAGGGGCAGGAAGCCATGCCAACGCATGTCACGACATTGAATATTTTTTTCTTCCTTTTCTTCTCGTTTGAACATACTTTCGCTACTGCAAAGACCGACAAGCGCATTGCAAGAGCCACTGTGGGGGCATGGCACTGCCTTGTGCCATCCACGGTTACTGCATCGGGGAATCGGCCAATGTTATTGCTTCAATTATCTACATGGCCCATGCCTGCCCAGTGAAATGATTTGTTGAAAGAAGAGCAGGCACTTTCCGGGCGTATTCTGCGACCAAATTGCCAATTACCTGCTCCAAGTAGTGGAATAATATTTGGCTGAAATGGTCACTGGCGCCTCCGCAACTAATTGGCAGCATTTTCTTGTCATGTTCAGAATGGGTTCAAAATGTGTTGCATTTTAAAAAATTCGTGCGTATTTCATGCTAGCTACTACAAAATACGGCTATCAGGTGTCCTGTAAACAGGCACTTATTCATGATCATCTTTATAGGTGCTCTGCATCCAAATGGAAAGCGCAGAATATGCTCAGTTTTCTGAATGTAATTTTGCCATGGTTATGTGCAAGGTTGCATGTGTTGCCATATAAGTTTGGCGGCTTGTTGTCAGACCACATATCTCAATTGTTGTCAGTGGGCTGCCGTAGTGTTTACTGATCCCTGCTCCTGCTTAATTAGATCGGCTGGAAGTCCAGTACGTGAAGCATGTGGGTACAAAGAAACAGTCACACACCTTCTGTGTGATTGCTGTAACTCGAGCGTGTAAAGAAAGATGCTCAGCACCACGCTTGATAAAACCAATACAGTTGAACCTGCTGTACAGTTGGGTAGAAGAGGCATCATTCACCCACATGGTTGGCTACCTGTTCTCTCCTATTAGCTGGACCTCTTTTGTAACAGACATGCTTCTGAGGACATTTGGTTATAAGGGACGGAATAACCTTAAATTTCAGCGAACAGTTGCCCTTCCAACAGATATTTTATGTAGGGATGGGTAAATGTTCAAATCTTTGAAAAATTTTCTAATAGCGTTTGCTACACGATTCGTTTAGCACTCACCTTTTACTATTTGAAGTTTGTAATCAAGGGGCAAAATATGCCATGTCTAGTCCTAAGTGGCCCATTCCCGCATGACATTCGTGTACTGTGGCAAAGCTAACACTTGTACACTGTGGCTAAGGTAGCTCATCCATTTGAATACAGCAGAACCTCGTCATAACGAACCCAGATATAACGAACTATTGGATATAATGAAGCAATTGCAATTCCTCTTGAAATTCCCATAGATGAAATTGATATTGGCTATAATGAACTAATGGTTATAACAAAATAATTATGGCTCCCCCTTCAACTTCATTGTAACGAGGTTTTACTGTAGTTCCAAGTTATACTGTTCTTTAGTAGGAATTTACCGTTCTTCTTCTAGGCACAACGTATGAATGCACTAGTTGTGCAAACAAATTTGTTTCTTTTGGCCACAGTGCCGAGAGAAGCTGCTTGCGCCATCCTGTGCTAAAACGGCCTTGTGGGGCAAAATTGCACCAAACCTTTGCCAAAACATGTGTTATAGCCAGAATTCTCTGTTATCAATGCTTCCTTGCATGCAGAAGTGAAACAAAAACCAACAGCACGTTATTATCATCACTATAGGAAAAAATGTTGGGGCTACAGAGACCCGTTGGAGTTGTTCGGTTTGTCATTCTCACATTTCTCTCTGACATACGTATGACGTAGTGCTTCTGTACCATCTTGCTTGTGCTTTATTTGGATGTCGATCAAACTGTATACCACTGCAGAGTTTGCCTTTGGAAGATCATGTAACTTACCAGTACTAAACCTAAGTTTTTCCAATGTGTACATGTGATAGTGGTGCTTTGGAAAAGAGCCACTGTGATAAGAATTGGACATGGCACATAGTTTTGAATGGTATTAGCGAGACAGTTTCGGCTTCCGCATCTCTGAATTGAGTGACTAGATTAAGCAAGCGAGAGTGCCACTGATGTTGCTGCATGCACGGATGTGGGCTCATTGTTGTATCATGGGAGTCATTCCGAAGGAAAACAAGAGCCTTGTGAGTGCTGGCCTGAATGTATTCTGCAGTTACGTTTGCATGTATTTTTGAATTTAATAACCGTGACCAGCCATTGCGAGAGAGTTTCACAACGCCCATCTGCGCTTGCAACATAGCAGTCAGTGAGCACTGAAGTTTGTGATCCATTAACGTGACAATATATCTTTTACCACAGCCGAAGTCGATATTGTGGGTTTGTTTGTGGCTGCGGTCTTATCGGTGAGGACAAGATGTGTGCCATTTGAAGTGTACAGGCTTGCAGTCGTTTCGCTTGGAAGTTGGTAGAAGTTCTTAGAATTTTTCAACCTTCGTGGCCAGCCGTTCTGCATCTGTGGGGCTGCCAGCAATACTGGTTACTGAATTCTTGCAATATTAATTACAGTAGAACCTCGTTATAACAAACCTGGGTACAACAAACTATTGTATGTAACGAGAATCGCAATTCTCCTTGAAATTTCCATATATGACATGGATATTGGCTATAACAGACTAATGGTTATAACAAACTAATTACAGCTCCCCCTTCAAGTTTGTTATAACGAGGTTTTACTGTAAATTGAAGATTACTTTCAGTCATGAAGGAGTGCTACCATATGTGCGTAACGTAAAATTGGAAGGATAATAAATTCTTGCTTTTAAGCAAGGTATGTTTGGTTTTCCTTTACACTTGGAGTTTGACAAACATCACCAAGGACGGCATGGCCAGTCATTTTTTTCTCACCTGTTTTGTGTCGTCCCGCTTCACGCTGTTTCACCTTGTCTTCTTTTTTTTTCCCAGGCTTCGCATAATTGAGGTGTTGAGCAACTTCCTGCGCTCAGTGCTGATCCTCTCGCCCGACGACCTCGTGAGCGCCGTCTACCTCTGCCTCAACAAGATCGCACCCGACTACCAGGGCCTGGAGTTGGGCATAGGCGAGTCTTTGCTGGTCAAGGCACTCGCAGAGGCCACGGGGCGCACCCCGGACAAGGTGCGAGCCGAAGCCGCAACCAAAGGCGACCTCGGCCTTGTTGCAGAGGTAAGGGACACTGCCGAAGAGTAGTAGTCACAGCTTGAAATGTTACCACTTTGATTAAATTCTTCTCACTCCTTCTTTCAAAGTTCCAGCTGTTAAGGAGTACTGTAAAATTCAGTTCATTGTGCTCTTGTCTACCATCCTATTGCATGTAATGAAGTAAATCCAAGTGGTAGGTCACCTGCAAGTAAGAAACACTGTAGTCTTCTTTCACAATTCAGAAATGCATCATATTTACTAGAAAATTGTGCTTGGTGGGAAAACCACCCTTTTGATAACATGAATCATGGATAGCTTTGGGAAACGGAGGTGGCAGCTCAATACACTATTGACATAAAGAGATCCAGTTGCTGGGGTGGATCCATTAGCTTCTGGGATGTTACAGTGGAATGCTTGAACTTTTTAAAACCTGTTATCAATTCTTCTTATTTTTTCAGTGTGTAATTTTTTTATTTTTTCAGTGCATTGACTTGCATCAATATTGCTTTGGATTTTTCTTGTGAAAGTTCGTTAATTCATCTGATTACCAGGTAGGGTCTTTTTGCGTTAGTGCAGCTACTCGGCTTTGTGCGACCTGTCTGGTGCAATTTTTCAAAGTCTTGAAAAAGATGTTTCAGCAGCGATTGCTTCATTACCACAAAGAGCTCTTGTGGAAGCCCTGGAACGTGTACAAGAGATTGTCTGTAGTGCCACGTTAAGAGAGGACATAACTATTTTGTTGCCGTTGTCTATTTAATCTGACCAGAAATAGTTAATGACTCGATTGTTCTATATTTGACATGACAGCCCACTTGTATCCTGCAAGTTGTCTATTCCTTCTGTCCGTTTTGAGAGGCTGAGCGTTCTTTATTCCAACTTACGCAAAGGTCCTTTATTGTAATGTTGTTCGAGGAGAAGTTGCAACTAGGCATTGATTGGATTTTTAAAATTTGTGCTGTATGAAAAATTTTTGGCAATTGCAGAGCAGTCGCAGTCAACAACGGGTGCTCTTCCCGCCACCACCGCTGATGCTGTCGCACGTGTTTACCAAGTTGCGTGCAATTGCAGAGATGACTGGTAACTCGGTACGTAAGCGCGTCTCCCGAAATTCTGGTGCATGATAAAGTTGTATGAAATGTTTTGCAGTGCAGATATGTGCATGAAGAGGATTGTGATGCGAGCAGGGTGCAAGTTTTCATTTTTCCTGATCTATAATAATAAAAATTTAGAAGCCCTTCTTCTATAGGCAAAATAAGGGCAAGCAAGGCTTACTGTATGTGTGCCTTTCTTTCTTTTCTTTCTTGCTTGCAGCGTATTGTGCTTGCGCTGCAAGCACAAGACGCCGCACGTCTAAGTCTACGTAGACATGCAGCGTCTACGTAGGTGTACAGACGTACATATGTGCACAGACGTGCAGATGTGTACAGACGTGCAGATGTGTACAGACGTACAGACGCGTAGACGTCTACGTTGCAGTTCACGTCTACATGCACGCTGCGCCTATGGAATGCCCCACGATGTCTCGATGTCTTCGTGCATATAAACGCATATAAACCCTGCCCCGAAACGCTCATATGATGAAATGACAATGGCCGAATCCGTTAGAGTGCTGCTTTCACAACCTTGTGGTCGGTACCTCTATTCCACAGCCCGACAACCAGTTTCTGTTCTTAGTCTATATTATTTTATTTTCAGTATATGTTATCACACAGAGCAAAAGAGGAGAAAGAAGCCGTGCGCATTGTTTTAATGGTAATTACGGTGCTGCCATGTTCTAGCCTCGCTTGGATGTCACGAGGCGGCGCTGTAAGCATTGAGGTTTTGTTTCGCCTTCAAATGATGGCGCTCTGCTGCAAAACATGCAATGCTTAAATTGCGACTCGCAGTATTTGCTCTCGCGTCGCCGACGACTGTATAGGATGGCTGTCGAACTGTCTCTAGGCTTTTTTTTCTTTCATCATTGCGAATGATATAACAATGTGGTTTTATGATATTGCAACCGTCAACGGCACCAAAATAAAAGGAAGAGATATTACACGTGCATGAAAATTTTTTTTTTTTCCGAGGACAGTAGTGGAGGGGTGGGTTCATTATGTGAGTAGAATTCATGAACTATTCAAAATATATTTGGGTTTACAAATAACAGTTGTTTGCTTTGAAAATCAAGTTCAATAAGCTAGTACTTGATTTAAAGTTTTTGAATATTCATGCAACCTTAGCAGGTTGCTGTCCTACTACTGCTTTGCAGCTATCTTGGTCTCACTTCCCATGTCATTTCTCTCTCAACAGGTGCAGCAAAAGAAGGTCGACATAATCAAGGTATTGCTCGTCGCCTGTCGTCAGTGCGAGGCTCGATTCCTTGTGCGCTCGCTCGGTGGCAAACTGCGTGTCGGCCTGGCCGAGGCGTCACTGCTGACTGCCCTGGCTCACGCGGCCGCCCTCTCGCCGCCTCACGGTGACCCCAAGGCGTCCAAGAAGCGGCTCGAGGAAGCGGCCTTGCTCGTCAAGACGGCTTACTGGTGAGCGAAGCTTGCGGTAGCGCTGTTGTTTTGACAAGTTAGTGCATTCATTAAACAAATAACAGGGCAGCGTGTAAGGGCACGGACAAACTTACACTGTTATTTGTTTCAAGAGCTAAGCTTGTTGACGCGAACAGTTCTGTAAGGAGTGAACTGGGGGTTTCAGAAACCGCTTTTTGGCTCGGTTTAAGTGGATGAATTTTACCAGCCAGATTTGGAAAAAGACCTCTAGTGTTATAAAGTAAAACTTACTAACCATCATATAAAGATGTAATCAAAATACGGTTTGCGTGAAGGTACAGTATTTACTTGCATAATGCTAGAAAGGTCTGCTGCATAGAATTGGGCATTGTTGGTTCGTGTTGGTTAAGTGCCATATAATATGGTCATCTGCTGTTGTAAGCATGTAATAAGGTGTGTCTGTACTGATAGATCTCTGCCTTACTCCATGAAAGTCAGCTACAAAGTTTTTAAGTCCATTTCCTTTTTATTGAAGTTTTCATGGCACAATTACTAGTGAGACATAATTTGAGGAAAGGAAGTCATTAAGGCAAGGGCAGCAGAGTGTGTCGAGCTAAAGTGCTTGGAAGGAATGCAGCCACTGACTCAAACCCTTCTTTGCAATCATCTGAGTTGAGTTGAACCTCTGCACTGAACACTTAAAGCTGTCAATATTTATGCCTTTACTCAAGGAGAACAACAACCCAAAAGCATCTGTTTAAGGTGTTGAAAAGGCCCGCTCTATCAATAAAAAAGTTTATAAGAAGTTGATAAAAAATGTCAATTTTCTGGGAAGCCTGCACCATTTCATAGTACAGTGTCCACATTCTGATGACCAAAGGATTCCTGCTCACCTATAGCACATGGTGATGAAGTCAAATTTCCAGATGAGAGAGACCCTTCTTTTGTCACAAAAAGGGACGTTAACTCCAACAAGTCACCTATCAAGTCATGCTGACTATGTAAACTGAACCTGACTCAACCTCGCCGAACTCGAGCTAACCTGAAATATTTATGTGGCTGCAAGTTGAACCGTTTTGTCGAAATGTGAAATCCAGAGCTGAGGAGTAGACTCACAATCGAAGCTGAAACGGGCACCACCAGTCAGTTTTGCCTCTGAACCTGTGATTTGGGGGCTTGACCTACATTCGAATCGACTTACAATCCTGTAAATACGGTAATCAAACCTAATCTGATTGAGTTTGGTGTCACTGCTCATCCAACATGTGCGCTGTAAAATGTTCTGTACGTGAAGCAGTATGAAAGACTAAAGTATGCTGGTGGTCCACAGTTGATAACGGGTGTCCTCTTAAACGTGCTGTGTGTGTGTCTTCCCTATTTTCATCCACTTGCTCTGAACTTCTGTTTTATCAATACAAAGCAGTAGAACAGTGTGAATAGCAAAACTAGAAAAAAGGAGTTCACTCTCAAAATTAAGTCCAATGGAGAACCGTTCAGGTGCACGAGTTAGCTTTGCAGCAGTTCGCAAATGTTGGCTTTGCTGCGGTACACCAGCGCTAACACTGCTGTGGCACACAAGTGCTGGCTTTGCCGCAGCACATAAGCGTAACTTTCGCAGCAGTACGCAAGCGTTACGTGGCGAAGCATACTGCTTGTGGGATTGGGGCAACTTATCATGGGACATAGCATACTTTGCATCTTAATTACAAAACTTCAAATGGTTCGAATAGCAAAAGTGAGGTGTGAATCAAATAGCAAGCACTGTTAGAAACATCTTTGAAATTTCAAATGTTTGCGTGTCCCTACAAAGCAGTTGTTGTGTCCTTCCTACCATGCAGCGAGTGTCCAGACTATGAACGCGTTATCAGTGCCCTGCTCGAAGAAGGGGTCGACTCGCTCCCCAAACGTTGCCGGCTTAGTCCCGGAATCCCGCTGAAGCCTATGCTGGCCCACCCGACCAAGGCCATCTCCGAGGTGCTCAACCGCTTCGAGGGGTCAGCCTTCACATGCGAGTTCAAGTACGATGGCGAGCGGGCTCAGGTCAGGAGCAGCATTGTGTTCTTGCTTGCTTTTCTGCTGTCTCCCCCTAGAGTATATTCTCTACTCCTGTCTAAATGCAGGCATAACATGTGGCATGTCTTTGACTATGGTCAGCTGCTCCAAATGTCCAGTTTGGCTAAATAAGTGACAAAAGGTATCGTACACCAAAAATGGTGTGAACACAAGCTTGTTAGTATGGCATCATTACACAAATTAAGGCAAAAAATGACAAGACGTGACCTGTTTTGTTTTTTTATCCTCATCCTGTCATTTTTTGCGTGGTTTCTTATCATGGCAAATACACAGTGCTTGTGGTCATTCAATCTTCTTGCCATGCCAGCTTTTAAGAAGGATCCAAGTGCACGATGCATACACCTGGGCATTATTTCGTGGCCTCTGAGACCATCAATCAAGATTGCTGGCCAAGAACCTTAAGTGTGCCAATCTGGCATTGGACATGCTTTGTAAGACAGATGCTAGTATGAATGCTATGGTTTCTGCGTCATTACAGTTGAGGTAAGTGTCTGTTCTCTGTTTTTCGGCTGTGATACTAGAAATACATTTTGCTGGCTTTTCACAAGCTGTCTGCTCATACTTGAAACCTAAAATTGGAACCGAACCTGCCTATTTTAGCCATTTGAAATGAGGCCCTTTGTGTGCAGTCCATCACCTTTTTGCAGCAGTTGGCCCCTACACGCGGCAAGTTTACTAGACTGACTCCTGGAGTACTTACCATTATCTTATCAGATTCACCTCTTGGAAGACGGAAGTGTACGCATCTACAGCCGCAACCAGGAAGACAACACGGGCAAATACCCAGAGGTCGTGTCGCGGATCCGAGCTGCAATCTCGCCCGACACGAAGACGTGCATCTTGGACAGCGAGGCCGTCGCCTGGGACCGCCCCTCTCAAACCATCTTGCCGTTCCAGACGTTGAGCACTCGCAAACGAAAGGTACGGTGAAAAGTTGAAGCAGCAGCCATTTGGTTTGGGCCAGTTGATGTTGGGGGCGTGTTATAATAGTGCGACAGGAAGTGCTGACTGCCAAAATGAATTTCATCTGTATAGTAAACATTGCATGCACACCTCAACTTGTGTTCGTCACCTTTGAATGCACTAAGTTAGCCTGATCTGGCTTACAAACGAATGCAGGAAACGACAGAAGAGGAGGTCAAGGTGCAGGTCTGTGTGTTCGCTTTCGACATGCTCTACCACAATGGCGAGTCATTGGTCAAGGAGCCCTTTCGGAAACGGAGGGAGCTTCTCCGCAAGACCCTCATTGAGGTGCCCGGTGAGACACAGCTGGCACGATCGGCCGACCTGTCAACGGTCGAGGACATTCAGGAGTTCCTCCTGGAGTCCATCAAAGGTCAGTGACACTTTTTTTTTTTCAGTGACCAGCTTCCTTATTTGACGGTCAGAAGACTGTATCTGGCAATGGTGATGTTATATCCTGGTTCTGTGATGGAGTCTTTCAAAGACAGTAGTCTTTCTTTGGCTGCCTAAATGCGAAAATCTTTGTCTGCCTGCCTGCCTGCCTGTCTGTCTGTCACTCGATTCAACCACCGGCCAAAACCAAGCAAGCTACTAGCACTGGTGGAACAGGATCATGCATGTCAATGTTATACAGTGCAAAGGAAACCTCAGACCTATTTTTGGCAAAATATATGCACATAACCGTGATCCACAGCGTTCATTTAATGAAGAATGCACACTTGACTGGTTTTTCCTGTAGTACAAGGGTAAGCTTGTTCTGCCTTGAGAATTTCATGGGTCAAGTTGACAGTCAAGGCTGGTCTAGATTCGAGTAAATACAGAAAGGCTTCTGAGATCAGCATTCATTGCCGCTCTTTTTGCAGGCACATTCATCATCATCGTTCCTTTTTGGAGGTGTCCGTGCCCGTTTGTGTTCTTGCTTTGAGAAAAGGTGCTGCATGTGCTTTGGTTCTTAGTTCTTTTTATGTCCCCGATTTTTGGTCAAACGAAACAGCTTACAATGATTACATTTTCGTGGTACGCTGTTCTCACATCCACAGTTCTACCCGTCGGCGAGATCGAGGCTGATTTTGCTGATGTGTGCATGAGTGACGTGGTTTCTCAGGCAATTGCTTTCGGAAATACCGTTTTCACGAGGCATACAGTCGCCTATGGTGAATTGTGATTCAGCGCTATGATAAGACCGCACAACGCAAACGTTATTGCCTGTAGACACCGGCACTTCCACTGCTTATCATGTGAAAGTTTTGTCAATTGTGATCACTAGCTAGGTCTGGAGCTCAATTCCATCAGTGTCTTCAGCACTGCCAGATTTGAAGATATCGTGCTGCGGGTGCTCATAAAACGCTGTGCTGATCGGGAACAAACAAAAGCACTACGCAGCGCTGTGTTATCTTTTTTTCGGTTATAAGGATTGCACTGGAATTCTGTGTGGCTGACAGCTGCTCATTTCTTTCAGTTTTTCATGTTTATCACTTCCTCATTTCCGGCTTCTTGCATTTTCTTTTGGCAGTACTGTGAAAAATGTACCAGTGTACCAACGTTCTACTGTAACATTATATCAGAAAGCTAAACTAACTGCATTTAGATTATTAAAATAATGTTTCTTAAGGCCAGGATTCAGTAGCCACGATGTGGTGAATTCTTCTTCACAATGGCCCCAAGTCATGTGTAAAGCTGAAAGAAAGGCAAATTAGTAAGGATGTGCATATATTCGAAATTTAGAATAATTTTCGGATAGCGTTTGCTATTCGATTCGATTCGCAATTAAATTTTACTATTCGAACTATTCAATGTTGGAAATTACGGGGGAAAATACGTTATGTCGCATGTCAAGTGGCCCATTCCAGCATGCAGTCCGCTTTGCCGCATAACATCCGTGTACTGTGGCGAAGCTAACTCCCGTGTACTGCAGCAAAGTTAACATTCACATACTGCAACGAAGTTGCTTTCTGTTGGACTGTTCCTCAGGGACTTTGGAATGACACTGTGGAAGTACACTGGTCATGCTATAAATCTCTTTGCCCATGTTCAGCAGAACATTTTTTCCATAATACGACATGGTATTAGTAAAGAAATATCCGAAAATTATTCGAAAAATGTTCGATTCGATTCGCACTTGAACATAAATATTCGAATTCGCTTCGCACTCAAAATTTTGCTATTCGCACAGCTCTACAAATTAGCCTTTACTTTGTGCTAATGTTGAGCTACACAGTGTTTTGCTTGCGTAATGATTGTACATTAAAAAAAAAAAGTTGATGTAAATTCAGTATTGCGATTATTTACGCAAGGGCAAATTTTGGGATGTGTGGGTTCAATTTCATAGGCCAAAAACGTAAACAAGCTGCAGGTCATCACTCTTGTGATGGCCGGTGTGAAACTGACCAGAAATAAATGTTTGGCAGGTCTTACCTTTGTAATAAACACTCACATTATGTAGGCACTATTGCACAGTGTCGTTTGATTTTTATCTCACTAAATAAGTGACCCTCACTTTTGTTCTCCCAGGTAGCTGTGAAGGTCTCATGGTCAAGTCCCTGGACACTGGGGCTACATACGAAATCGCAAAGCGCTCTCACAACTGGCTCAAGGTGTGTGTGCTGCAGCTCTTGGTTTTATGAAAGTGCTTGTGAGATGTTTTCCTCTAAGCACTTCTGTAAAAGGACTTGTGCTACATTTTGTTGTGATCACTGTGAAAGACCTCGCGCTGGTGTTTCTTGTGATGACTGCTTTTGAAAACCTTAAAGAGGGGGAAACTACACTTGGAAGTTGATTTTTTTTACAGCGCAAGCAGCTATAGGGTCGTCACAATGACCGAAATTGGTGGCGATGCTGTCTGTCAGCATCGCCGGCGTCCATAACTACTGTTGCTCACAATATAAAAAAAAGTAAAGAAAAAAAATATCCGTGCTTGTGCATATCTGAATCAAGGTTAATGTATAGGAGTGGTGTAACTACGCCCCAAACCAACTCTCAGCTGCGGCTCTGATATGGTAGGAGTGGTGTCTTAGGGACGTTATATGTCCTCTGCTGTTGGCTGTGGTGTCATAGATGAAACGAGGAAGAAGTTGGTGGAGGAAGAGAAAAGAGCAAAGAGACAGATGACTGCAAAGAACAGGAAGAAGAGAGGACGACAACAAATAAGGTGATGGCAAGAAGAGAAAGGCAATAACAATCAATTAAAAAAAAGCAGATGACACCGGTCAAGAAGAGCAGGAAGCAGAGGAAGAAGAATAGTGAGGAGACACACAAATGCCAGAAGACAGAAAAGGAAGAACGAGAGAGCATGCAGCAAAATCTAGCTTACACTGTCACTCTGCCGCATCCTCTGTGCAGGCCTGGGGTTTCTTATTTATTGGCAGATCTGGACAAAATTTTCACAGTTAGCGTATTTTCATGTGGCGATTCAAAAAATGAAATTATTTTTGTGATAGGACAAGTAGCTTTCAGGATGATCTAAAACCATTGTGTAAGCTGTGCGAATAGAAAAATTTTGAGTGCGAAACGAATTCGAATATTTGTGTTCAAGTGCGAATTGAATAGAACATTTTTCGAATAATTTTCGAATATTTTTGAATAATACCATACGTAATTCTAGGGAAGTTTACTGTTAAACATGGGCAAGCAATCTATTATTTGACGTGTATGCCCACAGTGTCATTCCAAAGTCCTGAACAGTCAAATGCGGAACTGTGCAACAGAAAGCTGAGGTAACTTCGCCACAGCACATTAGTGTTAGCTTCGCCGCCGTACATGTGTTAGTTTCGCTGCAGTACACCGGTGTTATGCGAGCGCACTATTCGCGGGAATGGGCCACTTGTCATGAGACATAGCATATTTCTTCCTCTTACTTACCAACTTCCTTACCAACTTACTATTTGAACTATTCGTTCGAATAGTAAAGGTTAAGTGTGAGTTGAATTGAATAGCAAACAGTATTCGAAAATTATATTCGAAATTTCGAATATTTGCGCACCTCTAGTTTTAGGCAAAAGTAGCATCTAAACAGAAATGCCTGACGCAGTGGTTAGAGTGTTGAAACAACTTGGGATGTTCAGTTTGTGCAATACGTTAGGGTTCTCCTCAGCAATTTTGTTCTGGTGGACGTTTTAGGAGCAGGGGAGGTGTTGACTTGATGTGTTATGGACTTGGATAACCTCACGTAGATAACAGAAGCAAGGGCATGCTTATGTTAATGTGCTTACGTTGGAATTGCTGATTTCTGGGGATGCAAGGCCGCTTTTCGGATTCCTTTTTACATAGCCAGACGGCAGGCGGCGCAGCCCACTGGCTTTGTGATGCATAGTTGTCATTTTTTATTTCGCTGTCACGAATTTCTAATGTCGGAGGGGCCAGTCGGAACAGTTGGCGGCGAAGGGAGTGGTGGGCAGCATTTATGCTGCTGCCCACCGTGGGGAGAACCTCACGGTGCGCAGCGGCATTATTTATTGTATAATAATGCATGTTAGCACTAATAATGTAGAGTCAGCGCTCATCAAAGCTGACAGAATGACAAGCTACGTTCACGTGTGAAATGTGTGACTCCCTAAAGGAATATTGCCTTGAAAATGCCGGGAGTAAGCTTGGCACCAGTGCTATTGTCAGGTCTGTGTGCGTGCCACTAGTGATGACACCAGCTCACGCTCCATTGTCAATGGTGTAACCGCAGGTGTGGATGCGGCCTCTTGCTTCCTCTAAAATGCAAAATTTGGGGAAAAATCACTCAGTGGTTGGCAGGGGGAGTCCATAACAGCAAGGGCACGTCCAGTTGCCACTTTGTTACACAGAGGCTACAATACGTAAAACCACTACAGAGTGGCAGTGGGGAACAGGAAAACCTAGTAGCCTCGACGAATTCGTGGTATGGATGCCTATTATGAGTAGGGTTGTTTGTTTGCAGGTAAAACCAAATTTTACCCGATTCCTACAACCAGAACATGTTTCAGGAGAATTGGGCTAAACCTAATTTCTTCCCGAATCCCTGAATTGCATTCCAACTTGTTTATCTTTTTTTTTACACTGCACAGAATTTACGGTGCATGTGCTGTACCTACCCCTCCATGGAACTACGAACCTAGGACAAACCTGTTTGCAAAATCATTTTTTGTTAAAACCATTAGAGAGCGAAACAGGTCTCGGGTGCAAATGTGCTGTAAAAATGAGGACTTATTTATGTCATTGCTGTAACCCCCCCCCCCTCCCCCCCGCGGCTGCAAAGCCTTTGGGCAACGCAGGGTAACCTCTGAGTGAAGAATAAAGAAGTCACATACTGTTGGCCAAAGTGAACACCAGTGACTTATAGTTCACTTCACGAGCTGCATGCAGCACTTTGGTCACTATATATATGTGATTTGTAAATTAACATTGTTGAATTTAGTTGAGCCCCTTCGTAAAAGACATGCGTCAGGGAGTTATATAATGGGTCTCTTACAAGCAAGGTACCGTGTTTTCATTTTCTGAACTGTTATTTTGATATGGGCTCACTGCAACTGAACTGACCAATAAAGAATGCCACAGGATGTTGCAAAAGGTTTAATATACAAACCACTTGCCATAATGTTACGTGACTTGCTTGGTGGATTCCGTCATCCATAACAGCATTCATGTCTCAGCCACTACAGCTTTCTCGTGCTACTTGGTTATTAATCTTCCTTTGTTTCTATAATGGATTAACTGCAGCTAACAGCCGACAGTGTGGCGTTTGGTTATAGTATCAGCTACAAGCAAGAGTGTTGACCGAAATTTATGAATGTTTTGTCCTTTGTAACCAATTCAGGCGCGGGAGTGTGTCTGTTACAAAAGACGTACAACTAATCGGAAAAATAGGGCTGCCAACCATGTGGGTAAGCAATGCCTCTTATACTCGATTGTCTCCTAGACCAGCGTATCTTGTAGAGGGGTTCAAATGTTTTAACACGAAAAAATGAGAATTTTCAGAGTGGTCCCACAAAGATTCCGATTTCTGGCCAATTAATTTGTGGAGAAATCGCACCATCTTTTTAGCACCCCGCCCACCACCTATTTTAACAAGTATAAAACTCGAAAATGAACAGCCTTAATTACAGGCAGGTGTAACTCCTTCTTTTCCTTTCTGCGTGCATAGTTGAAAAAGGACTACTTGGACGGTGTTGGAGACAGTGTGGACGCTGTGGTTCTCGGTGGCTACCACGGCAAGGGAAAACGCACGGGCACGTTCGGCTGCTTCCTGCTCGGTTGCTATGACCCTGACAACGAAGAGTTCCAGACGCTTTGCAAGGTATGCCCTATTGCCGTTATGGGTTCTGCTGTTGCGCTTTCATGTCTCGAGTGACATGAAGGGGCTGAGTTATTAATATTCTTACCATATTTTCTCGTGTAATGAACGCACTCACATAATAGACATACCCCCCAACTTTAGTAGTCAAGTTCTGGATTTTTGTTCTCCTGTGTAATAAACGCACCCCCAACTTTGAACTCCTGCAGTCCTGCGAGTGGCCGCACTGTGGCTTTCCCACTTCACTCGATCCATGGTGAAGCCACTTGGTGAGGGGATTCGTAACTCCCACGTCACGATAAAAGCGCCGCACGTTGCCGGGCATAGACGCATGTAAGCTGTGGTAATATCATTTAGCTGCAATGCTGTATTCCTTCGTGCTATTGCAGTTTCCTCCTGCTCGCCGCGTTGTGCTTTTATGTGTGGTTCACAGGCTATCCAAGCTAAGCCTAAGCATGGTCGAGGCGTGGTTTCTGAGATTGCCATGATGCAGTCCCGGACGTCGTGCTTGACTTGCTCGACTGAGAGGCTCAGCACAGATATGAGAGAGAAATGCTGTGAGCTGTTTCGTGTGCGGTCATGGGAAAAATGCCTATCCTTTCATTACAACTGCCCGGAAATGCTACAGAACGCTGATGCGGTTGGGCGTCTCCGAGATCACATCAGCGACGTAGCGACCTTGGTGAAGACTATTGCTGCAATTTACCTATTGTAGGCAGCAGCATCAAAAGACATGCAGTCAAACTTCATTTTAATGAAGCAACATTGGGACCAGAAATCAGGTTGTTATATCCAATGTTCATTGTAAACAAGAGTAGAGACGAAAATAGGCTCTAACAAATTGGCAATCTTGCTCATGTGAACATCCTCAATATACAAGAATTGTGTAATTCAGCAGTTTTGGGTGATGGAAGTTTATCCAAGTGGCTTTCCGGCCATGTCTGAGGAAACCGCACTGTTTATTGATAGGTGGAAGGTCAGTTAAAAAAGTTAGTGCTCTGGATGAGCTATATTTGTGTAACTTTTCTAGAACAATGTGGTCATGAGCTGTCCTTAAATATTTATTTTGCTTTTTTACCTCTTGATTTCTTAACATCATGCAATCAAACATTTCATTGTGATGGCTGAAATAATGTCATGTGTTGTGTTTTTGGTTGCATTATAAAGGCAGTGAAAGTCACTGAATCGAAGCATGGCCAACGAAGTTTGTGTTTAGTTCACAACAACCGATAATTTTGTTACAACAGTGTCCATTACATCGAATTTCAACTGCATTTGCAAATAATGGCCAGTACAGGAATTTCTGTCTCAGGACAGAAAGAATTGACAAATTGGTGCCGCACCTACACAACTGGTTTTATCTGTGTCCCTGCAGATTGGCACCGGATTCAGTGAAGAGCAACTGGATCAGCACTCCACTTTCTTCAAGGAGCACATTATCCCGGCACCAAAGTCTTATTACAGGTTCGACAGCAGCCTCGCACCAGACGCGTGGTTTGAACCCTGTCAAGTGTGGGAGATCAAGAGTGCCGACCTTTCAGTCTCCCCCGTTCACAAGGCGGCCCTTGGACTGGTGGGTGCATGTTTAATGTGCATGCGCACATCACAGCGTACTTACCCTCCTTCATGAGTTATATCCCATTTCATGCACCATGTGCATTGTTGTTAAAGCCAGTGCACGTGTCTGTGCTCTGTAATTCCGTGACCAAAAGGTAGTGCGTTCCTTGTAGGGAGTGAAAAACTATAAATGCCTCATTGGCAGCCTGACAAAACACGCTTGTATTGCTAGGAAAGCAGTCGAAATGTATGAGTTTGTATTTGTTTGTCGTTTGTTTGCCTGAATGTTTGCCTCTCCTTTTATTTTTGCTTTATAGACTACTTGCGTAGCCTTTGCAGTGTTGCATCTGATATATGAGCAGAGCATAGGTACAATGGAGGGAGGCAGTAACGTCCTTGTCCATCTTATTTACCAACATACTTGAGCAATGGCTGCTAGTGGGGACTAGTGCACTAGTGGTGTGCCAGGGAAGGAGATCGGTGCTTAATTAAGCAGATTAGTGCATGTACAGGACAGCATTGCTGTGTTAGAGGCTGCTTAGTTGGATGCCAAACTTGTGTCACACAGGAAATATAGTTCATATCCGGTATGGCCAAAGCTATGTGACCAAAGATAGATATTGCTATTGTGTGTTTTTTTCTTTGTACAGGTTGATCCTGAAAAGGGCATTTCCCTCCGGTTTCCCCGGTTCATTAGGATACGAGATGACAAGAACCCAGAGGACGCCACTTCTGCGCAACAGGTATGTAAAACCAATAGGAAAGTAGAAAAAGATTGTGTGAAGGCTTGCCCTGTTTGGTGGAATACCTTTGTGCATTGACATTCCTTGTCGTCAAGCCCTTTCTCAGAATTGTCTGGTCCTCGTTGTCGGCCATGATGATTTAGGCATTTTCATCTATCTGTACTCCATGCCACAAATGTCGCTCCTTTTCAAACGTGATATGGTGTTCAATCAAGTGTCAGGTCCCAATGACACAACACTTGATTGAACCAACATATTAGGCCTAGTGAGCCTCAATGCCCAGTGTTGTGCTTGTTGCTGATTTGGTGCTCCGACGAGTGTCCAGCAGATGGTTGATGGCTTGAGGGAAGAGGAGGATCGCTGCTGATTCGCCCTAGCTCACTGCGGATTCGTGTGCGGAGCCTCTCCTGATCATTTTTGAGGTTGACAGCCACACCTTGGAAAACAAGCTTCACTACTTAAGTGCCCGAATGTAGGCATCACCATCTTCTATAAACCAGCGCTGAGCATCCAACCTTATTTTGCTGTGTGCACCCAGACAACACCAGCGCATTCTTCCTGCATCTGCAGGAGGAATGTACTGGTACTGTCTGGGGTATCCTCTGGGAATTGTGCCGGTATTGTCTGCAGGAGCAATGACGATTTTTGTCACGTCTCTGGTCACGTGCTTCATGCCCTCCGAACGAATGGTGTGTGCGCGCATGTATCACTTCACTGCACAGCATCATTGCTTCAACCTGCAACATCAGTCTCTTTTTTTTAGTTCTATTGACACTGTCACCATCTCTCACGTGCCTCATGCCGTTTTTACTCCCGACAACTGAGGGCTGGTAGATCATAGCATGGAAGCGAATTAACTGGCAACTGAGAAGTTGGTATGGATTCCCTTTGTACCGCAATGCTCCAGTGATTATGCTTGTCTGCTGACCCACCTGATGCATGTTCAATCCTGGCTGCAGCAGTTGCATTTTTGATGAATACGAAAATGCTAAGAGGTCCCTGTACTGTGCTTTATCGGTGCACATTCTAGAACCTCAGGTTGTCAAAATTTCCAGAGCACTTCGCTACAGCTTGCTTTATGATCAAGTCGGGGTTGCGGCATGTGAAACCCTAGCTAATTAATAAAAGTGGATAGATGATAATTTTTCTTCCTATTACGAACCCTTCTCCACCATGAAAGCTTCCAAAGAATTTATTTATGATTTAGACATATCTTGCTTTCACGGTAACTTGACTACAGCCATCGACATCATGTGCAGCCGTTAGCACGGTTAACTCTAACGGCTTGTAGCGTGGCCTGGGCCATTTGGACTGCCACGTTATGCTGGGCGCTGCTGCCGAAATAATACTTATTTACAGTATAACCCCACTGTTACGTTCCCGGCTGCTGCATTTTCCTGGCTGTTACATCGTTTTTGGCCGGTCCTGACATAGCTCCCAAAGGATTCAATGCATTAGGAACCTCGCTGTTACGTCACAATGTGGGAACGTTCCCGCATGTTACGTCGCGAATCGCCATTCCAAGCGGCCACTGCCTACGGAAATATTGACTTTTCACGTAGCTTGACTTGGCTTGACTGTAGGATTAGCTGCACAATGGGCGACGCCAATTACGTTCCCAGCTTCCGCCATCTAAATTATGGCACAGTGATGCAAACTGTTGGCGACGGAATCTCGTACAATGATTACGTTTCCATCAATGACGCCATTGTCACCTCCGAGGTTTTCTCTGTCGGCTAAATCGTAGCCGAGTGTGCTGATGCGTGCACTGAAAGCGCTAGCACTGAAATAAAATTGTGTGCCGATCACCACATCTCTTAATTTTCCATTTTTCCCATTTCTTGGCTCTTACGTTTCCCTGCTCTTATGTTTATATTTTACGGTCCCGTGAAAAATGTATCAGGGGGGCTCTACTGTACTTATTCAACAAATAAACAATGAAGTAAACATTATTTCTGCAGCAGTGCCCGCCATTACATGGCACTGGCCCCAGTCCGAGTGGTCCAGGTCATGCTACAAAGAGTTTGAGTTAACTGTACTGATGGCCGTGTTTTTCAACCTATTGCAGTCTCTGAACGGTAATTTGCATTGTTGTCATCGTAAGCCATCATCTTGTACCTTGGGACCAGTATTAGAGCATTGCCGTTTACATCTGTTGTCACAGGTTTCAGTCAAGTATTGGCTCTTCTCTATCACAGGTAGCAGACTTATACAACAAGCAAGACCACATCAAGAACAAAAAGGCAGCCGTTCAAGAAACTGCAGCCGATGAAGATTTTTACTAAACACTGTTTTATCTTCATGTGCCATGTAAATAAAATCTGTTTTTCTTTTCATCCTTGCATAATCTGGCTACAGCCGTTGTGCACCATTGCAAGCAGGTCAAGACAACAGTGGCACTGACATACTCATGGTGAAGAGATAGTTGTGATGAATCTGCGGCTGAGTATCCAAAGTGCCTCATGTATTTGCTGACCACTTAAAGGGATGGAAAACAAATCTTTAGTATCAGTTTTCTTTAGTACAATGGAAAGCTTTCCAGTCAGACAGTTTAGCTTTGTAACGATTATGTGGGAAAC
This sequence comes from Hyalomma asiaticum, assembly GCA_013339685.2. NCBI lineage: Eukaryota > Metazoa > Arthropoda > Arachnida > Ixodida > Ixodidae > Hyalomma > Hyalomma asiaticum. The sequence goes on from CM023490.1 coordinate 23,031,217, forward strand.
ACTGAAACATCTTTTATCAGAATTCTGCGGCACCAATGTAGTCACACACCCGACCCAAGCTGCAAGCAGCTTGGGTCGGGTGCCAGCAGTGGAAGAAAGCAAACAGGTTGGGCCCTATCTGAGCAACTGCTGTGTCTATCTGGGAACTTCTGGCTGAATCTGCATGTGTTATGACACCATGAATTTCCCTTGCTTGCATTTCAGGCTGCAAATCTAGTGATTGGCAGCATGTAAAGCTGCGACATTGTGTTAGCGGTTGGCACCATGTCAAGCTGTGACGCTGTACGGCTGCACAAGGCAACAGGTCAGTGGACTTGCGCACTGTATGGTGGACCTGCACTATCTGATCCATGTGGTTGCGGCTACAATTTGCACCCCCTCCAGTCTCCCTCACTTGATTCATCATGACGATTTCCACATTTACACTTGTCCTTGCAGATTATTGGCATACCAAAGAAAAAAATGTTTGCAGCCAGTGACTGGGATTGTTGCGGTACCTGGTGGTGCAGAGCTGAATCATATGTTCATGACTGTGACCTCGACGATCAACTGGTGTACCTCTGCCGCTGTTTATTGCAGAAGCCGCATCATGACTGTCGCAGGTGTTGCTGTAGAGCATGCCCAAGCAGAAGCGACAGCGGTGGGCAGTGAGGAAAAAGTTTTTTCCACCGAGCTCCAGTTAGCGCTTGGCCACCTCTCAGAGTGACGAGAGGAGGAAAAACTGCTACAGTACTTTTGGACGTCTCCACATGCTTTCTGTAATTTTTACATTTTCACAACTCTGGAAAGCGATTATAGTGAAGGGCTTTCCATCAGCTTTGCTGCAATATTACAATGTTACAGATGGGGAAAAATGCAGTGTTAAGATCATTTCCCTTTGCCGACTACCAGAAGTACGTACTTCCACTGAATTGTCACGTACACGGTACGCATGATTCTGTGATGTATTGGACCACCTTCAGCACATGGTGCAACCATCAGAAAAGGGCTGTAGCAGCAACTTGGGAGTTGAAATAAGCTATGGAAGACAATTCCTACCAATGTTTCTTTTCAAAGCGATGTTTCAGAGCCCATTTGGTGCCTTCTTCACAGGCCATATTTTGGGAGTGGGAATTGGGAGCGTCGAGGACGCCCACTTCCCTCTTCCCCTACAGAAATTTTAAAGGCCTACTTCGGTGATTTTGCGAGATCAGTGGATCTCAATAAAGTTCGCTAGGTACATTCCTTGGCACACTAGTCATTTCTCCAAAATTACAGGCTCGAGAGATGCACAGATTGCTTTAATTAGTGTGCGAATAATTTTATAATAACACATGATATTTAATTCGATTTGCACTTGACTTTTATCCGAACGAATAGTTTAAATAGTAAGTTGGTAAAGAAGTTGGTAATTCAGGGGGGAAAATATGCATGTCTCATGACATATGGCTCATTCCCGCAAGTACGCTTCGCCACATAACGCTTGTGTACTGCAGTGAAACTAACTCGTGTACGGCGGCAGAGCTAACACCCGCGTACTGCGGCGAAGCTAACACTCGTGAATGGCGGTGAAGTTAGCTTTCTGTTGCACAGTTTTCTGTTGGACTGTTCTTCAGGGCTTTGGAAAGACGCTGTGGGAGTACACTACTGCAATAAATCTACCTTGCCCATGTTTAGCAGCACATTTCGACATAATTAGACTGTGGTGTTATTTAAAAATGTTCGAAAATTATTTGAGAAATATTCAATTTGCACTTGAACATAAATATTCGAATGAGCTTTGCACTAAATTTTGTTATTCGCTCAGGCTCTACCATAAAGGCATCACAGTGTGCCTCTAAAGTATAAGCCATGAAGAAGGCACGAAATGGGCTCCGAAACGTTGGTTTGAAATGGAACTTATTGGTAGGGAGTCTCGCAAAGTTGGTTATAAGGTTCCCAATGAAACTGGCAACATTGTAAAAATCATCAGCTTCAAGACTACGGAAGAACTGTGGTAGGCAGCGTTAACAGCACGTGGCCTGGAGGAAAAGAACAGTCCGCTTCACTGGGCAACGGCCATGACACCAGCCAACAGTTTTCTGGACTAGAAGAGCCTGCCATCTAGGACCAAGAAAGGGTACCCTTGTTTTATGTAATAAACGTTTGTACCTCCTCAAGAATGAAATATTTTTTCTTGTCTTTTGTCCGCATATATGTTCCCCACGAGAAGCATACGCTGTCCTGTCTGCTTGTGTAATTGTTTTATGCTGAACACAAAGGATATTAATGACTGTGCAAATGACACAATATGGCACATTATAAAAAAGTGTGAAATTTGAATAAACAGTACTGCTGCACAGATTAGTAAATATGTTATGTACAAGTTATTAATTACAGAAATCCCGAACAATGTCTTCATATGGCAGTTATGTGTTCAGAGGGTCAAGACACTGTATACAAGAGTCGTATACATAGGTCATGCAAAAGCTTTCGTGGAAAATGTATATGTATATAACACTCTCAAGCTGAGAAATGTGAAAATTTAATAATAAACAATAATAAAACAGATTCCCACAGCCCTACAGCTTCATTGATTGTATGCACAACTTCAAAGCATAGACATAACAATAGGTACAGTAAAGCTGAAGAAGTTTGCTTCAACATTTTTTGTTTATGTGCTTCTCCGGAAGAGTCGGGTGCTGTTGGACGCATAGTTTACGATTGTGTGTATATAATGGAATATCCTAACCTTATGCAAACTTGCGTGGCTTTCAGCAATGATTGCTAAGATGTAGTTTCTGTGTGGCTAGTGCATCCTGCCCTTTTGTAGGCTCCTGCCATAATTTATGGCAAAGCTTCTAGGTTATGCTCTATGTTACATTATGTTGCGATAAAACATACAACTTGCAGCTCAGTGCAAGAAAGCAACAACTTATCACAAGAATAGAGAATGATATCCGTAAAATACATGCCGCGCAATACTACTTATGTAAAGCAACCACATGCGAACTATGTTCACTACATGTACTTGTATGTCGTTATTGTTCTAGCATAAATTGTAACATGCTTCAAAAGTACGTACATCACTGACACAGAAATTCACAAATTCGCAAACTACCTTTGAAGCTCAGCGAAGGAAAGCACAACTTATCACAAGAATAGGCAAAGACATCTGCAATATACACGCCACACAATACTTATGCAAGGCAATCACATGCGAACCGTGTACTTATATGTCACTGCTGTTGTAGTTTAAACTGTTACATACTTCAAAAGTATATACATCACTGATAGAGAAATTCATTAATTCGTAAACTACCCCCCCCCCCATATTTCGTAATCGTTGGATGCGTTAACGAAACTGCATGTATTTGCAACGTAAATTAACACGTAGACTAAATATCACGCTTTGGCACGTGAAACTCTAACAACGTTACTACTGTTAAAGGCGTGGAGCCTGCAGGTGGGTAATAAATAGGCCCACACCCCGGCCTAGTGACGCCGCTTTCTCACGGCCACCAAGACTCGTTTGCGCAATCGGTGGCGGTGGTGCGACGCCATTGTCGTTCGGGTTTGATTGGCGCCGTGGCCGTTGTCGCCGTGGTCGTTGTTGGCAAAGGCCTTTCGATGCGCGGGTTTCGGAGGCGCTGCGGTAGTGGGCCTTGTGAGTGTCGTTCCGCGCAGTGCCGTGGCCACAGCTGTGAGCCTCGAGTAGGGCGTCTCGGACTCGCAGATTCCCGTGGCATCGTCCAACTCGACGTTGTAGACGGCGACGCAAGGGATGCCCGAGTTCCGGATGAGCACTTTAACCTGCCGCAGTGGAGTTTGTAGCAGGCACATTCATAAGCATAAACTGGCGCGAACAGTAGTAAATCACTGATTGAAACGTCACTTCTGCGTAATGATTTAGGTGATCACCTACACGTCTGTAGTCTATCGCAAGGTGTGTAAAGAGGATCTTCATTATTTCGAGAGAGGGCAGCTGGTTACACTCCTTGCCCGTGTGTGTGTGTGTTTGATTGATTGATTTCTGGGGCTTTACGTCCCCAAACCACGATTTGATTATGAGAGACGCTGCAGTGGAGGGCTCTGGATTTTGACCACCTGGGGTTCTGACATCGCGCACAGTACATGGGCCTCAACATTTCGCCTCCGTCGAAATGCAGCAGCCGCGGCCGGGATTTGGTCCCGCGACCCTCGGCTCAGCAGCTGAGTACCATATAGCCACTAGACCACCGTGGCAGGGCGTGTTTGAGGAGGGAGGGGTAAGGGGTACGTATAGGTATGCGTACTATAGGGATATAAATCAAATTTCCCTCCCCCCTCAGCCCACATATGCCTGTGACGTGGAGTAGCCTCATAGTTGACCTTCAGCAAGCTATGTGCTGACTACTGCATCACAATTACTGCCGACATGCATTGCGGGAGCGATGCTGTGTCGAAGCGCTTTGTAGAATTGGTCTATAATATTGACGCAGAACTTCAGTGCATTTGTGTGCGTTGTGCAGTTACGGCCGTCCGCAGTTTTATTTTGCGCACCGCGGATTGTGGCGTGGAGGTAGACGAAGACAACGAAGAGGACGTGCTGTTCGATCGGTGCCATTTTGCAGGGTGACTGGCTGTTGCCTCTTCTGCATTTATCGTGGCAAATTGGTGGAGGCGCTGGGTATCGATCCTACCATCCTCGCTTCGATTTCCTGCCATCATTCCCACTAAGCCGGAAGAAAACCAGCCACTTCGCCACAGCCGCCGCTTGCAAGGGCTACCTCCTGAATACGGTCCTGTGAGCCCGGTAAGGATGGCCACCGGTGGAGCAGGTCAGTCGCAACAGTGCGACACTGTTCAGCCTACTTATACTCCGAGTGTCGTCTACGCAGCACGCGTTCCGAAGTCGTTTCACGGCGACGTGTTCGAGGATGTAGATGACTGGCTTGAGCACTTTGACAGAGTCGCAGCAGTCAATGAATGGGACGACTCTAGGAAACTGCGTTACGTGTACTTCGCCCTCGAAGACTACGCCCGTACGTGGTTCGAGAATCGTGAGCGCTCGATCACTAGCTGGCCAGAATTCCAACGGCAGCTCCGTGAGACATACAGCAGCCCCGAGAGGAAAGAAAAGGCAGAGCAGGCACTGCAGACTCGGTTTCAGAAGCCAAACGAGAGCGTGGCTATGTTTGTCGAGGACATGTCGCGCTTGTTCAGACGTGCTGACCCTGACATGGCTGAGACGAAGAAAGTTCGTCTGCTAATGCGAGGGGTGAAAGAACAACTCTTCGCTGGACTCATGCGCAACCCTCCAACTACAGTCGCTGAATTTATAACTGAAGCAACGACGATGGAGCGAGCGCTTCAACAACGGTCCCTGCAGTACGACCGCCAAAGCACCGTCGCCGCCGTGTCGTGTGTCACCTGTGGACATGATGCAGCAGCACTGCGTGAGCTCGTGCGGAGCGTTGTGCGCGAAGAGCTCGAGAAAGTGCGCACAACCACTTCGCAGCCGGCTGTTACTGCACTTGGCGACATCATTCGGGAGGAATTCAGGGCTGCTACCCAACCATTGGCACCAGTGCGAGCCGATGTTCCAGTCGTGACGTATGCAGAGGCGTTGCGGAGTCCTCAACTGCCTACCGGACGCCGTCCGCCTTTCACTGCTCCAGCTATGCCACGTCAGTATCCCGCTTCGAATGGAAACACGTATGAGTACGTGGGTCCGCGACAGGTTACGCGGAAATCAAACGTGTGGCGCACCTCGGATAACAGGCCACTTTGCTACCACTGTGGTGAAGCGGACCATCTGTATTACCAGTGTCCTTATAGGAGACTGGGCCTTCAGGGATTTCCGCCCAACGCGCGCCGGCCAATCAATGGTGAGCGACCACGCGAGATTGAACAGTACCTGGCTACGCAACAACCGTTTTCGCCCGCATACAGACGCCAGTCACGTTCGCCATCTCCTCGCCGCATCACCTCTCCTAGCCGTCCCAGCACGTTCGCTGATATTCGCAACAGGACCCCGAGTCCACGCCCACGTCAGGAAAACTGAGGACAGCGACCTCCGGGGGTGGGGCCGCTGTTCATCGTTCTGACAAACATCCTCCGACGCGACCAGTTAACGACGACGATTTATCTGTACCGGCATCTTCCGATAACGACGCAGGACGTTCCGCCGATATTACCGTAACCATCGACAATTACCAAGTCGCCGCCCTCATTGATACCGGCGCCGACTACTCCGTTATGAGTGGTGAATTGGTCACCACTCTCCGAAAGGTGACGACGCCATGGAATGGCCCTCAGCTCCGTACTGCAGGTGGTCATCTCGTGACACCGGTTGGAAGATGCACTGCTCGAGTACATATCTGCGGCTCTGCTTTCGTCGGATCTTTCGTAGTGCTACGCGAATGCTCCAGGCAGCTTATTTTAGGAATGGACTTTCTTACAGAATATGGGGCCATTATAAATCTTCCAGAGCTACTGGTAACATTTTCACGCAACGCAAGTTCGCAGGGCTGCAAATCGCACAAAGTAGCATTGCGGGTATGTGAAGATTCTGTGACCATACCGCCCCGTTCCAGCGTCCTGGTTACCGTAGTGAGCGACAGCGACCAAGCCGCGCTTGGAATTGTTGAAAGCAATGCATCCATCATCTTTTCTCGTCAAGTATGCGTCGCCCGTGGCCTCCTCGAATTGACCAAGCAGCCTTCTGAAATTCTACTCACGAACTTTAGTCGCGAATACCAGCACTTCGCGAAAAACGCTGTTGTCGCTCACTTCGAAGAAATCGGCGACGCGAGAACCAGCATATCAGTCGCAGAACTTTCAGCCGTCCCAAATGAAGACAAGCAGTCGACTGTTCAACTGGATGTCAACTCTGCACTATCAGCTTCGCAGCAAGAGAGTCTTCGCTCTCTTTTGCTTTCCTTTAGCGACTGCTTTGCTACGACGTCGAAGATCAAGCAGACACCCGTTGCAAAGCACAGGATTGTTACTGAACCCACCGAAAGACCCATCCGACAGCACGCCTACCGCGTGTCTCGAATGGAGCAAGACGCCATTCGCGAACAAGTGAAACAAATGCTTGCTGACGACATCATTCAGCCATCCACGAGTCCCTGGGCGTCTCCAGTTGTGCTAGTTAAAAAGAAAGACGGCACATTGCGGTTTTGCGTTGATTATCGCAAGCTCAACAGCGTCACAAAAAAAGACGTCTATCCTCTTCCTCGCATCGACGACTCGCTGGACCGACTTCGCCACTCCAGATACTTTTCATCCATGGATCTACGTAGTGGTTACTGGCAAATCGAGGTCGATGACCGTGACCGGGAAAAGACCGCCTTTATCACTCCTGACGGACTTTTTGAATTCAAAGTCCTTCCTTTTGGCCTGTGCTCAGCTCCCGCCACTTTTCAAAGAATGATGGACACAGTTTTGTCCGGTCTGAAGTGGCAATCCTGCCTTGTTTATTTGGACGACGTCGTCGTTTTCTCGGAGACTTTCGAGCAGCATCTTCAGCGTCTTCGTGCGGTACTCGATGCCATCCGAAGTGCTGGCCTGTCACTGAAGCCAGAAAAGTGTCACTTTGGTTACGAGGAGCTCAAATTCCTTGGTCATGTCGTAAGCCGTGAAGGAATTTCCCCGGATCCTGAAAAAACGCGAGCTGTTGCGTCCTTTCCAACGCCTACGAACAAACGCGAGGTTCGGCGCTTTTTGGGACTCTGCGCGTACTACCGTCGCTTCGTGCCGAATTTTTCAAAGATCGCTGAGCCCTTGCATTACCTGACAAGAGACAATGTACCTTTCGTTTGGGAAACCGAGCAACACCGCGCCTTTTGTGAGCTTCAGCAGCGACTTCAGAGGCCTCCAATTCTAGGTCACTTCGACGAAGACGCCGACACTGAAGTACACACAGACGCGAGCAATATCGGTCTCGGAGCCATCCTCGTGCAGTGGCAAGAAGGCGCCGAAAAGGTTATCGCCTACGCTAGTCGTACCTTGTCCTCGGCCGAAGCAAACTACTCCACCACAGAAAAAGAATGTCTAGCTGTTGTGTGGGCCATAGCCAAGTTTCGACCATATTTGTACGGGCGACCTTTCAAAGTAGTCAGTGACCACCACTCCTTGTGCTGGCTTGCGGGCCTCAAAGACCCCTCAGGCCGCCTCGCCAGATGGAGCCTTCGTCTTCAGGAGTTCGATGTTACAGTTGTCTACAAGTCCGGGCGCAAGCACACCGATGCTGACTGCCTGTCCCGCGCTCCGGTTGCAACGACTCCGCCTGAAGTAACTGACGAGGACGGTTTCCTCTGCGCCGTGACAGCATCTGACTTGGCTCAGCAACAGCGTAATGACCCAGAGCTTCGTCCCCTCATCGACTATCTTGAGGGCCACATTACTCAGCCGCCACGAGCATTCAGACGTGTAATTTCTTCATTCTTTCTACACAACAACGTCTTGTACAAGCAGAGCTTTGATCCCAGGGCTGAAAGTAACCTTCTAGTGGTGCCATCAACGATGCGAGACGACATCCTGCATGCTTGTCACGACGAACCTTCTTCTGGACATATGGGGTTCACGCGCACTCTCGCACGTATCCGCCTCAAGTACTACTGGCCGAAACTATCTCGTACCGTCAAGCACTACGTTAAGACATGCAGAGACTGCCAGCGGCGCAAGACACCACCCGTAAAACCAGCTGGTCTGTTGCACCCTGTCGAACCACCCCGGGCGCCCTTTCAACAAGTTGGAATGGACTTACTTGGGCCATTTCCGAAGTCTTCCGCTGGCAATCGATGGATAATAGTTGCGACAGATTACCTAACACGATACTGTGAAACCAGAGCGCTTCAGCGCGGTACTGCTCAAGACGTCGCCAACTTCTTCATTCATGAAATCGTTCTGCGACATGGTGCACCATCCGTGGTTATTACAGACAGAGGCACAGCTTTCACAGCTCAACTACTTGAAGAAGTGATGCACCTCAGCGGCACTGTTCACCGTCGCACGACTGCTTATCATCCGCAGACGAATGGACTAACCGAACGGCTCAACAAAACCCTCGCTGACATGCTTTCGATGTACGTCGACGTGGATCACAAGAATTGGGATAGCGTTCTTCCGTTCGTAACTTTCGCCTATAACACCGCCGTACAAGAAACCACAGGATTTACTCCTTTCCGCTTGCTCCATGGCCGCGAGGTTACCACAATGTTAGACGTCATGCTTCTGCCTGACCCCTTCACAACCACCACAGTGAATGCTGCCCAATACGCCCAGCGAGCCGAGGACGCTCGTCAATTAGCTCGCCTGCGCATTCGCTCTAAGCAGCACTACGATGCTCACAGGTACAACCTACGTCACAGAGAAGTTTCCTACTGCATTGGAGACAAAGTATGGATCTGGAGCCCTGTGCGCCAACGAGGAAGGTCGGAAAAACTTCTACGCCGTTACTTCGGACCTTACCGGGTTATTGAACGTGTCAACGACGTCAACTATATAGTTGTTCCTGAGAGCACCACGGGACGCTCCCGCCGCACACCACAACCGGACATCGTTCATGTGGCTAGGATGAAGCCATATTACTCACGATGATCACCACTCCTTCCCTCATTCCTGTGTAAGCATCGGGCCGATGCTTTTGAAGGGGGGGAGTAATGACGCAGAACTTCAGTGCATTTGTGTGCGTTGTGCAGTTACGGCCGTCCGCAGTTTTATTTTGCGCACCGCGGATTGTGGCGTGGAGGTAGACGAAGACAACGAAGAGGACGTGCTGTTCGATCGGTGCCATTTTGCAGGGTGACTGGCTGTTGCCTCTTCTGCATTTATCGTGGCAATATAACAATTTAGAATTAGTCATTGCAATTACCAATTGAAGCTAACTTGTAAATAGATGAGAATGTATTGTTTCGGAATTACTCGAAGCTTGGATCAAGTTAGTACAACTGCATTGGGTAGCGGCAGAGCAGAAACATAGCCTACACACGAACACCTTGGGTAGAGGCGAGGGGTAAGGGGGGGGGGGGTGCTGACAACCAATTAAGCTTCATTGAGCAACTATAAGGTATTTTGTGTAGAATACACGTAGTAAAATTCAGATGCGAGTCAGCTGCTCTCTAATGTGGCTTTCGTGTTGGTTTGCCGGCTTTTTGCACATTATGTACCACTTTTGGTCCCCACTCCTTCTCTCCTAGCTCATGTTCCTCCTTTCTTGGCATTCTTCTTGATAAAAATTTAAAATATCGATATCATATTGCTAACATAAAAAAGAAAATAGCGTATGGTATATGCGTCTTAATTAAAACGCGCCCTTCTCACGTACCACATTGCTGTCTCTTTATCACTCTTTCGTCCATTCTCATTTTACTTATGGTATAATATGTTGGGGAAATACTTACAATACTCATATTGCATCTCTCCAGATTGTCCAGAACCATGCTATAAGTTTAATCACATGTAGCTCACGCCTTTCCAATGCCACATCTTTAGTTCCCGAGAATAACATCCTTACCATTTCTGAACTCACTAAATACAACCTAGGTATTTTTTTCCACAGACTTATTAATAACGAACTTCCGCCGGCCATCTTTTCCTTCTTCTAATCTTATGATTTATAGTACTACCCGATTCCCATTAAATAACAATTTTCTTTTGCCCAGAATTCGTACTAATTATGGTAAGTAAACTGTAACATTCACTTCCATTTCCTTATGGAACACTTCCACTTATCATGAAAACTACAAGATCATTATATAAATTTAAGAAAGAGCTAAAAATGTACTTACTTCACGCAGACCAACCAGAAGAGGTATTGTTCTTTTCATTGTGTGCTTTGTTGCTCAGTGCATCTTGGATTAAGGTTATTAAACTGTCGTACACTTGTTTTTTTTTGTCTTTTATTTTTAGTGACATGTTAAACCCTTGCTATTTAATGTCATCACTTGTATATTTTCCACTTATGTTTTCCACTTCACTACTATCTTTTGCCACTGTTGCTGTGAATTGCCTACTACCTCATTTGTTTTTGTACAGGACGTCCCGATGCAGTCTCTTGACTATGGGACCTCCTTCTGTATACTAAATGCCTGTAACTTCACCAAACTTGTAATAATAAAATTGATTCTGATTCATATGTAGTATACGCTCGACGTAATGCTTAAAGGAGCGCTAAGGAGAAAGCATGCTGAAGTAGAAAAAATAATCGCGCCACTGTGACATACTCTCACTTAGCCCTCGTGATTCCGCTGAGGTGGGCTTAATAGGAAGCCATATCCGCCACCTTTCCCTCAAAATTCAGAGGGAGAGAGAGAGAGAGAGAAATGCTACTCTGAAGTTGGTGTTCTGAACGTTGCCTTCAACCTTACAATGGGAAGTAGCCAGTATAAAACGGACATTACGGTGACGGCGGGACCATTGTGATCCGAGCGTCGTGGGGCAGTTCGTTTCAATTTCGCTTAATTGTTTACAATAAAGTGGCACGCATTCACTGAAAGCTCCAGCTGCTTGAAAAGTCTGCACACATTTACGTTAGGATACTTCCCTACTCATATCGTGTATACGTGCCTTGTGGGCAAGCGTGGTCTCGTTGTCGAAGCTGTCCATGATCTCGGCGACGGCCATGGCGCGACGGTGGGCGAGCGCTGTATTGGCCACGGCGCCCCGCTCGTATCGTATTTCAGTCCACTCCCGACAGTGCTGTGATAAGGGGAGAAAAGATCCGTTGTGCTACCATGTGGAGACTCTCGATTCAAAAAGAAAGGTAAAGCCAGTTCCACGCGTGTGAACTCTGAGCAAACAGCGGAGCTGGGGCAAGGATGTTTAACTTCACTGTCATTATCATGCAGCACTGTCATTATCACTACTGTAACTATCATGTACAAGTGGGCTGAGGGCAAGGGGGGGTGAGTAGGTCGGCGGCAAGCGTGGCCCCTCTTCGCCTTCTGCAACTAACCCAAAGCTTTCTTTCTTTCTACATTGCCCTTGCCCTTCGCATAATACTAGATGTATAACGTGGGTCATGCGCAGGGGCGGGTCCGCGACTAGGGTACATCGAGGACGGGGGACATATGGCGGGCCCCTAAGCTGCTCCACTGCAAATACAAGCGTATACCGTACTCTCATGGATGCGTACACGCGCAAGTTGTCAAATATCTGCTATGCCCAACAAGAGGTTATAATTTCGTATGATAAGTGTCGTTGCAATGCAGGCTTGCTGTATATGACATCTATTTTCATTATAGGCACGTAGTAGAGAGGAGGCCAAGGGGAGAAAGGCCTGGGCAAGTGTCGGGGGTTCACGTAGTTTTCTTGTGTCCTTGTCTGCGTGTGCTACTATGTAGTAATCGAACGTTTTCGCTGTTCTTTCCTGCCGAGGGTGCAATCGCTGCAGGAGACCACGTGCATATAGTATAGCGTAATGCGTCTCTATAGTAAGACGAGCTTCCTTATGCAGCGCCTCAGAGTATGGCACTGTTGTGTCGGCGGTGGCCGACGGCTGGGCCCGCGGACGGACGGAGGCTCGACGAGCGGCCGGCTGGCCGACACGGGCAGAAAGGGACGTCTGCTCCTGGCTAAGCCAACTGGAGAACTCAGCCGACCAGCGGCCGTTTATTCAGAACATACATGCATCACACGCGTCCACACTTGATTGGTTAACAAGTGGTCACGTGTGTCGCCCACGCAAACACCTACCGACATAACATAACACTACAGAGCGCGCAGAGTGCGCGTGCGCTCCCAAGGAGGTGCCACTTATACACCACAGGCACGTGACTCAGGTACGTTACCGAATGCAAGACTCGCAGCCTTGGTGGCGCCCATAGCGGAAAACAGGTGGCGAGGCTCGACGTATACATGCGACGCGAACTCTTTGGGCTAGTATGAGAGAAGGCTGCCAAAAGGAATGTTGTTTGGGGGTGTTTGTTAACGAAAAAGTGACACTCTGCGTTGGCGGTGAAGCTCATCTCCTAGGCCATGCAATGGTCTAGGAGATGAAAATGAGATGACACGCTTGCATGGAAACGTGCCATTTCATTTTCCGCCCCATTCCTCTAATGGTGAATACAATTTAAAAACTTCTTTCGATAAACGGTTTCCTATTGAATTTTGTTTCAAACTTCGACGACGAATAAGCGATATTCTCAGTACGTGCTGGGTAGCGTACGTCCAGGGTAGTACATGTTTGCTGGGCAGAAGCTGTACTTTAATTATATATACGAGTAAAATATCGTCGATACTCGGACAGGAAACTATGACCTTCCACATGAAAATCATATCATATGCATGAAAATACAATTGTTCCCGTCGGATGTTGGCTAAAAAATGAAATGTATCGGCCCGGAAGATGTACTAAGCGGGATGGTAGGATCGTATCAACGAGGATTTGACTGTATACTCGCATCTCTGAGGCATCAGTGAAGCTATACATATCGATGGGCATACCCACCATGGAGTATGCCTCGGGAAAGTAGTTGTGGCAGATCTGCCCCATTCGCCTGGGCCGGTCGTACAGCAGGAATCGCATCACGGCCAGGCTCATGGACACGCAAGTCTGGTCACGTGGCACGCCCAGGCGACGAATCGTGTCCAGCGACGACACCTGCGATCGCAATGTCCACGCAATTGACGGAGCTTTTTTGCCGGGCATAGCGCAGCTTATTTATGTCGCGTAGATTCTTTAAAAAAAGATAATTATTGAAGCATGGCGCCTTACGATAGTCAATGTAGAGTTGGAGAGAAAAGTAAAAAAAGAAAAACGAATGTACTCCACTCCTAAAGATGAGAAGTGAGCAAGTTGTCCATTACTATAGTTGCGCAGGATACCAAAAATTGTGAAGCCAGTGACGAAAAGCACTGATATTAACAATTCCTGTTGAATTCAACGTTACCGCCTAACTTTGACTAGACTCGCACTACCACTTGATCATATTTTTTTGCGCTTCACAATTAAAACCTGTAGAACCTTCTCACATGCGATCCCGTGACATGGGAGTGAATAAAGAAACACTGTCGAGTACGTTGATCAACCAAGCCCATCTGACACAAAAGTATTTTCATTGTATGTTTGCTATAAACACACGTTTGCTATACACTGCTATACTTCGTTATATACAATATTTCGTAATGTCCGGGTTCGTTATATTTAGGTCGCACTTATTGTCTACTGCGAACTCACGATGGTCGTGTTGGAGATGGCGTTCCGGTACCCGTTTAATGCGTTCAGCACGAACGAGCGGCACGGCCTGGGTCGCACGTCGTGAGCCTCGAACACAGTGAAGCTGCACAGCCTGCGTTCACAAGAGGAAAGGACGGGGACGTTTACTAATATTGTCACGTGGTCGTGACGACGAATGACGTAGAATCCGGGATGGTAAGGATCAAACTCTTTCATTGGGGCGAACGTGTGCCTAGCAATCAAAGCAACTCTAACTTCCTCTCCCTTCAGAAAAAGAGCTGCGAACGTGATCGTCGCTTGTCGATAACAAGAACTTAGCAGCGGTGACACGCGTCGTGTTTTACACGTGCGCCAGAGTGCATTCTCGTGTTATCACTGATGTGCACGTGCAATCTTGAAGAAACTCAAACACGTGCGTCGGGACTGCAATGCTTGAACAGTCGGCACCATTCGAGAAGCAGCTAAGAGCATGCAATTTAGCCGAGGCCCGCGCCGAGTGATAACGCGCAAGAAACTGATATAGACGATCTCCGTGAAATAAACGAAAACAGCTGGGCGTGTCAGTATACTACCATGAATTCATGTATAATCACGGATGAAAAATGAGTGAGCGTTTTGTGACAGTGCTTAGGCCTAGCCATAAAAATTTTCAGGGGAATTATGGGAAATAGGCTCTGGTCAAGTCACGGACAAGCAGTAGATTCATGAATGGTCGGGCGCCACTAAATGTTACCCGAGCACCAAACAACTCGGGCGGCACAAATGAGAGAAGCCAGCCTCGCTGCTCACCTGACGATGGTGCGTATTGCGTTCTCAGTGTAAGCGTGGTCGTGCTCGTGGCTCTCCCGGTGGAAGAATCCGAACACGATGAGGTAGTCCTCGCGAAACAGGGCACGCAGCCGCTGGACATTGAGATAAGATATACACCGTTGTGACAGTCACCACCATGATACCTTCTACATACACATTTCGTTCGGTATACATATTACAAACCAGATTTTCCCAGGGTTGCCTTGTCGGCGTGTTGACAAAAGCTTATTGAAGGCGTATTGAAAATTAGAGGTGTCTTGTTGACCCCTATCCAAACGGCCTCTTGAAAGTAATGAACACCGTAGCGATATCTTGCAGGAGAACTTCATGGAGTTCCTTTGAACGTCTTTTTGTATAAACATCATATACAAATGCCCCGCCACGGTGGTCTAGTGGCTATGGTACTCGGCTGCTGATCCGAGGGTCGCGGGATCGAATCCCGGCCGCGGCGGCTGCATTTCGATGGAGGCGAAATGTTGAGGCCCGTGTGCTAAAGAAACGTTAAAGAACCCCAGGTGGTCGAAATTTCCGGAGCCCTCCACTACGGCGTCTCTCATAATCAGAGCTGGTTTTGGGACGTTAAACCCCACACAACAACAACAACAACAACAACGTCATATACAAATAAACGCTCCTCAAGCCACACGTGTTTACACACGGACGTCCCGTCGCGTAAGTGGTGGTAGAACAAGCTCGCTAGAATGGCTGGGCCTATATATACTATATTAGACCAATGAATCATGACCTGCTGCAGTTATTTATGCAGAGAAACCACGCCGAAACAACGGCTGGTGCCATTATCTAGGTCGGCAACTGCGTTGTAAGTTATTCCCAGAATTGCCTCGCAGAAGCCTTGAGAAACCCCTTCTATAGACGCATGAAACATTAGATGTGCCTTACGGAGTTAATCGTAACGTCTTCTACAAGAATAGTATTTTCTTTCGTCGACGTAGCAGGATTATGATTCCGTTAAGAAAAGGATGCCAATTTCTGCATGCCCATGTCGGGAGTACGGCTAAGCGCCCGTGGGGGAAGGGGAAAGGCATTGAGAGAGACAGAAAGGAGAGAAAGGCCGTAGAGGAGGGCTTCTAAAATTTCGACCACGTGGGATTGTTTAACCTGCACTGACAACGCACAGTATACGGGCCTCTGGCATCTTCGCCTCCATCGAAAATGCGACCGCCGCGGCCAGGATCGAACCCGCGTTTTTTGGGTCCCTGTCGGGCACCATAGCCACTACACCACCGCGGCGGACTGACTCAGCAGGAAGTTACCTCTGGTCGATGACACAACTTCTCCCTCTCCCCTTTATGTAATACCCGAAGGAGTCTTTAAGAGAAAAATAGCTGATGAAAGATGATGGTGATTATGGATTCATGTAGGCGCAATCACCACGCGTGCAAAGCACGTTAGGCACTCAGTCGTAATCACTTTGTCGGGCCACTTCGCAGACACTCACCTTGAGGAAGTCCACGTACACGTCGACGGTGTGTCGTCCCACGACGAGGTTGGTGAGGGCAATGCCGTCGAGGCCAGCGCGGCGGACCCACTCGTAGGCCAGGTTTGCCGACGCAGCCACGCCGGACCGGTTGGACCAGAGGCGCACGTACGCGTTCTCCACCTCCAACGAGCGCAGGCCGGCGAGAAGCCGAATGCCCGGAGCCGACTCTGCGCGCAGTGCCCTCATCTGTTCGGCCATGGCTGCCGTGGTCATGGGCAGAGGTTCGCCGTCTCCGGCACCTGGCGACAGTGGAAGGTGCGTTGTGTATTAAGATAACGAAGAGTTGCGAGATGTTCACTTGTTCGACGCGACGCGTACGCGCTTCAATCGTGATGCGTTCGTACGTGTATTCTATAAGGTTAAGCTCAGGGTCTCACAGAATCGCGTCTGGTCGGCAGGAGACCTGACGAGTGCAACAGACCACCAGCCCGAAACTGGGAAAAATATCCCGGAAAAACTTCTGCATTGACAGACAGACAGACAGACAGACAGAGAGACAGACAGACAGATAGATAGATAGATAGATAGATAGATAGATAGATAGATAGATAGATAGATAGATAGATAGATAGATAGCATTGTGAAAGGAATAAGGTGATGAGACGAAAAGGACAACAAGGTCATGTGCTTGTGGCCAATGTCATGCACAGCCACATCACATTGTGCGGCGTTATCAACCACTAAAAATGTAACGCAACTCCATAAGGAACATCGGCGTGGAAGATTAATTGATTTCTGGGCGTTTGCGTCCCAAAACCACGGTGTGATTCCGAGAGACGCCGTAACCGGCGTAGAACGATACTAATAAATATGTATGTGTATAACGCTGGAGATAAATTTAGCTGAAGTGACAGGCGTGTCTAGCTACCTCTCCTGGCCGGCCTGATGACCTTTTGCAGGAGGTCGAGGACCTGGTCGCCCAGAATCAGGTGCGAGCACTCGTGGAGCGGAGGGCCTGGACGCACACCTACGCCTTCCACCAGACAGAGCAGGGAGCGCGGGCCTGAATGGAGACATCAGCGTATATGAGCGACTTCATATACGAAAAATGAAAGGTATTCAGTCTGTAACATCAAGAGCAGTGGTCCCAAAGACCAGCCGACATCATCGGTCGCGGTGGCCACTTCTTCTAAGGAAGTTCTAACTCATGATTCTCTCATGTTGTGGTGCCAAATGACAGTGGGTGCCATGTAAAAAAGCATTGGGTCCTTTAGAGCGCAATCGTGCGAAGAATCGCCTCTTCTTACCGGGACCGTGCACTCTGGTTGGTAGGGGCATAGCCGCTAGGAGGCCTTGTGGGCGGTCGATGGAGGTGACATCAGGATTGGCGCCAGTGCTGACTCCTCCGGACTCTATGCTCTTCACCCTGCCGCCGCTTTGCGTCGCAGACGACGCCTTCTTGTCGATGCCTGAAGTGAGAGGGCGCTCGCTGCCTACGGAATCGGTGTTGGAGCCCGTTCCTTCAGTTCCTGACAAGAAGGTACCAATTGAGAAACTTCTAGTGAAACTTGGTGACAAAGTTGCTTGCAGAATAGCTGAGAATTCAGTACAGCATCAGCGCTTCTTTTTTCATAGGAAAAATACCGCACTGTAACGTTCAGTACGGAAATCAATCAATCAATCAATCAATAAATCAATAAGAGTTACACTTTTATTTATTTCAAAAACTGAACGTTTGGAGAATAGTTATGTGAGAGAACCGCGTGTTTGCATCTTGAACGGACTGTAGACGCGAACTGTATTATAGCGCTGTTATATAAGGAGGATTCCGTGCTATGATAAACTGGTACGAGTGAATAGTAGCACATTGTTTGTGCAGGGTGAGAGCTGCAAATGTTACGGGTGGCCGAGGACTTGTCAGTTTTCATACATATGCGATATGAGTGGCATGCGCTGCTCTTGTTGAGTCCTGTAATTCCCAGCTTTATATGTCTGGGCTTTGAGTGACTGTCACATTACTAGGGTGTGCAATCATCCTAGAAACTTGGGTACATTTGCGATAGCATTTGTAGATTGTAACAAGTCAATCTCAGAATGTCAACCAACTCGCTCTGCAACAAGTTCTGCATAATCATGAGTACTTATGTTTGTGCATCTATTTAACGAAAAAAATTGAGAGAGAGGATGGTACACATTGCAATTGCTAATCTATACTAACGCTTACATGCTTAGGTTTGTATTGCATGTACGTATGTACTCCCTAAGCACAAACTTAAGAAGAAGAGGCACTAAAGGGCGTAGACTCAAGACCGATTCGGTGTGAAGCAAATAGCCTGAAAGAAGGGCTTATTGCAGCATACTCAAGGCCTCTTCATCCTTTTATTACATACTCAAGAACATGGTTTGTTTATTTCTTTTGTATTTTAGCGTACATTTGTTGTTTCTCTTGATTGTTAGTATCTTAGGGCTCTCCTAAGAAAGAAACCACCAAGCTACTCGTATGGTGCCTTTCGCACACGCCGTTTTTATGTATACCTTGACTGGTTGAAAGTTGCGTCCGTGGCTGTGGCGTCGTCATCATCGTCCTGCGATTGGTCGTGCCTGTCGCTGAGACGGTCGTTGCTGGCCGGTCTCGCCAGATGGGCGGAAAGCGCTCCCTGGCGGTCACCTGCTTCCTCTCTGGTCTAGCCTCCGACGCTGGCGCAGTCGGCGTCGGAGTGGTGCGGAACTTGGCGAATTCTAGATATCGAAGTCATGAACATTAAAAGAAAAAGTTGAACAGTTAACTCAGCTATTGTAAATGAGTCTGAATGAAGGCCGTGCTTACGTTATAACAGCGCATAATAAGTGCTTCAGTTTTAGGCGCCCTAATAAGCCACGATGTGATCATGCGGCACGCCCCTGAGTGGAGGGCTCCGGAGATTTCGACCACCTTTAAAATTCTCTGAAAAACGCAGAGCTATACCATTATGTAACCGCCACCGGAAATTCGACAGCCACGGCCGGGATCGAACCTTGGTCCTTCGTCTCAGCTGCGTAAAAAAATAGCCGCCATACCATCTTGATGGTGGTTCTAAGAGTTAATAGCCAACAGCTAGCCAACAATTAGCCAATCCGACGCGACATGTTGATCACTTTTTGCCCCTCCACATCCAGCAGAGGCCATATCATTAGCCATAATCAGGCGAGAACCAGCCCACGTCAGGCTATATAAGACAATTTTAGTCAGTTCTGGCAGTATGAGAGTCAACGGAGCAGTTGGTCTCGGCAGTAAATAATTGCGTTAAGCAGTGACACAATCTCACTCGTCACACAAAGTGCGCGGAAAGGACCCACGAAGACGTTATCTTAAAAATGTGAAAGGAGGGCGTTAACTATGACCATCTCGAAAATTTCGGAGTTTTCTTGAAGAGGTACACTGTTTCGACTCACCATTAGAATGCCGCATCAGTTCGTCC
This sequence comes from Hyalomma asiaticum, assembly GCA_013339685.2. Taxonomy (NCBI): domain Eukaryota; kingdom Metazoa; phylum Arthropoda; class Arachnida; order Ixodida; family Ixodidae; genus Hyalomma; species Hyalomma asiaticum. Next base: position 23,051,051 of record CM023490.1, read on the forward strand.
GCTGTAAAGGATAAGAGCAAATGTGAAGTTTGTAGGATTACCAATAAATAGCCACAGCTATGCAGAAGTTGTAGGGCAAATCCCTACCCCCCCCCCCCCCCCCCCCCTCTGCAAAATTGGCTTGCCGACCAGTTAAACATGAGCACGTAATATTAGTCATCGTTAGGATATCCAAAAATGACAGCTGTAGTTTATATTATGTTCTTAAGAATATCTCCAAGCATGTTGAGGTAATTATCAGCCCGAATGCGAAACAAATGAGGAAGTAGGAGTCTCGTTGAATGTTGTGCTCGAATTCGGTAAGAAGTTATTGATGAGCAAAAAAAAAATTACAGCATATCCACGGAGTGAATGATGATGAGTGGGCGAAGCTCGGGAGGTTCATCGTAGATCGTGCCGAGTTCCGGATTAATTTAGTTAACGCGCACGCTACGAATCCTTATGGTTCAACTATGCACAATGCACAAGTGAAATCTCCCACCGGCACTTCATTGCAAGTCAAGATCCAGTGTGTATATATATATATATATATATATATATATATATATATATATATATATATATATATATATATATATATATATATATATATATATATATATATGGGTTTTGCCGGTGAACGCTTCTCCAACGCGAGCAGTCGGTATTTCTCAATCAAGAAACTCGCTAGGAGACGCTGCCTGCGCCAACGTTGTCTCTCGCGTTTGCCGGGGCAGTGTCGAGTTTGCCGGGGAGCGCGTGGCTCCCGGGCTCGCGGCGAGGGCGAGCGCCAGGTGCCACGCGCTCGCCTTCGGCGCGTGCGTGCCCTCCGGCAGGCACGCGCCGGTGGCTACCTACTACTACGACTACTACTACTACTACTACATACATCGGGGACGCACGACCCACGCCTTAAGGAGCTTCGCCCCTAAAAAATAACCAGAAGTGCACCAGATTATGGCATGACCGGTGACCTAATATATCTCTATATATCGTGGCGACGAAACAGCTGCGCGGAGCTATGCTTCATTAAGTGCTTGTGCCGAATGGAGCACAGCTGCTACTGTGTGTAATTTTTGCAAAGCACAAGGGAAGCAAGCGCAATATATTTGACAAGGAACTGGTCGATTAGTGCGACGTACCGTATCTTCGCATCTCGTAGGCGCTCGGCATGTCCTCTTCGTCGTCTGCGAAAGACAAGCGAACATTCTGCTTGCATAACAATAGTTAGCTCAGAATACTGCCTCCACTGTAACAACACACATGGGACAGGATACGCTTCTGTTGTCACGACAGAAATACGTGCTGCGCTATCGGAAAGCCTGTCGCTGCATCAGGAACCTGTAGTAGCTACGGAAAAATTCTTGTAACGACAGAACTTTCCGTAGTACTCAATCAAGGCAAGTTCTTTTGGGATGTTCAACGGGGCTATATCGCACGCAGCGACAAGATCTGTCTTGACACATGGCATGTGTGACGACTTGCGCGCTACAGTTCATACACGAAAAACAAACAATAGAAGAGGCACCCGCTGTGCACATCACATATACATATGTTGTAGAAAATATGCGCTTTATAAGCAAGCGGCTTAGTGTGTGTGAATTGGGACGCATCATAAAAGCGAGAATAAAAGAAAGGAAAGGAAGACTACGCAAAAACCGCATTTATCGCATGCGAGACAGCTATTATGTGCACGATACGGCTGTGCGTGTTTTCGTTATTAGTTCTACACTTAATGCCGGTGCTTGCGGCACCGACAGAATGAATCCACATCGCATTCCTCGGCACTATGTCCTTCGAGGTCCGCTGCATTAATGCGAAACAATGTTTTTCACTGGCTACCGCTTGCATATATTAATTTTTATCGCTGCTTTATCAGCAATAAGAACTGCTAAAAAAAAGATTACTCACTGTACGCCAAATTCAGGCTGTCTTCTTCGTAATCGTCTAGCGAAGCTGCAATGCAAAAAAAAAAAAAGATTGTAACTAAAATGCAGCAATAATAACACAATGCACTGCATTAGCGTATTTGCCCCTCCCCCTATCTCGCTTTTTTGCTCTTTTTTTCTCCACGTATTATCAAGGACTGCATCTCTTTGAAAAGCCCTTTAATTTGAGCATTCAGAGACATCTATGGATAAATGCGAGGACCTAAAACACGTGCGAATGCACGACACGTTCCCGATTTGCACAAAGGCAATGTAATTCACTGAGATATAACGGTGAGTTTACCGTAGTCTCCGAAGTTTACTGGTCCGACAGGGCGTGATCAAGCGTCGGGATCAAGATAATGAAACAATCGAGAGACCATGGAAAGTGGACTAACTTGGTTATATCCGCTCACTGTTGATTATCCTATTTGTAGAACAGCGCAGTGATTGTAACGATCGCCTGCTTACCTCTGGTTGAGGAGCGGCTCTTGCGACGAGACGGCCATTGCTCTTTCTTGGGAGCTGCGCGACCTGCATTTGTGCGAGATAAGCTTGTATGCGTGCGGCTTCTGATTCTAGGAAACCTGTCTAACATTCTTCTAAAGATAACGCTGTTATGAAGAACAGATCGCGCATGCATACAGTGAGGTATTGTTTTACGGGCATTGCACTTATTGTACGACTTAACGCGCACCGCGAGTTATTTTTACTCTTACGACGCTGTTTCACAGTAGCAAAAATCATGACCGTCATGTGTACGGTGCCCTGTATCCGCAGTGATGACGTCTTATCGCTTTTAAAAATCTTTTTCGATGACCTGCCTGTAAAGCGTGCTCTGGTGCAGTAAGACCATTGATGTGGCAAAGATGTCTTCTCGAGCGGCGCTTTCCGTTCGTTCGGACGCACGGGCTTCCAGAAAATAAAATTGTAAGGTCGTACGAAACGAGGTGTAAAAACAAAAACTTCCACACACGACCTTGCGACTGTACAATGCTCAGATAGCTATTTAATGGCGAATCAACGTTGTGCATGGTCAGTTATCGCGTCCGGTCATCGCAGCTAATAGTTACTAGTACTGCGTGATGCATTCTCGTAATCGCAGCGATAAGCCAGGTCACAGCGTGTAGGTAAGCAGTGGGAAGTTAACATCTATAAAATGTTAAGTCTATACCAGATAGACTACAAGTCTATACAGTATAGACTACAGTACAGTATAGACTACAGTATAATATAGTATAGTATAGACTAGAGTATAGTATACTATAGACTACACTACAGTATAGACTACAGTATAGTATATACTATAGACTACACTACAGTATAGACTACAGTATACAATATCAACTACAGTATATAGACTACAAGTCTATACAAGATAGACTTGTAGTTTCGGAGTGTCAGAGAACAGACGCAACGCACGGCTGTTCAGGTCACACATTTACGACCCGTATCACCGCGGCAGGCTGCCACCGTAGCGGGTGAAACGTTACGATACTCTGTCTGCGCACACCGTTACGGGTTGCAAAACATCAACAACAAGCCAGGCCGCAAAATGTTTCGCTCAGATCCCTGCTGTACCTCAAGTATTTTTTCATGACATGGCTCAAACAAACCTGGCTTTAGCGATGGCATCCGGGCTGGCCCAGCCGGGACTCGAGCTGCGGCGATGGGCCCGATGTTCATGTCAGAATCTGCGGACGAGAGTACAGCTTGTGAGACACCAGCCCAAAATAAGGGATTACTTAGCTCGTAAATGGCGTTGCAAGCGTAAACTGGGAGTGATATGAACTTGATTTGGAAGCTTTAATTATGTAAATACTATATCTGTTTGAATGAAGGAGAAGTGATGTCCAATTAAATTCAAAAACACCTGAAAAAAGGCGCAGCAATCAAGGAAATTGTCTGCATTGGAAATGTTCATCATGTATACTTATGCTACAGGGAATAACCGTGAGAAATTGGGTTGTGTCAATATGCTTTGGATGTTGTAAGTGGGAAGTAACGGTAGATTGATAGCTTCATCGCCTGAGGAAGGTTACCTGCTCTGTCAAGGCTTGCCACCTCGTCAATCGCCGCGCCCGCTGGTTTCATGTGTAGTAGACAGTGAGAGAGAGAGAGAGAGAGAGAGAGAGAGAGAGAGAGAGAGAGAGAGAGAGAGAGAGAATAAATAAAAATATCATCGACAACAGGAAATAGACGCATGTTATAGTAGCGCAACTTTCTTCTTAAGTGCTGGTGTCATTTAGATAATTAAAAGTTTTGGAGGTGTAACCATCCTTTGATCCGCGTGCCTATTTTCCTATTTTTAGCGGTGCGGATCTTGCTATATTTCAGTTTCAGTTTCAGTTTCAGTTTATTGGTTTTATAAGCATCAATTCCATAATACTTGCATACAGATGAGGGTCCCAGAGCATAAATACTGTAATATTTGTGGGAAGTACGCACACAACGATTATCAATTAGCGTCCCCAGTCAACGACGTAACGGTTGTTGTGGAAGAACAAGAATAATGAACAATCCTTGGGCTTTCACCAATACCGGTTAGTGCTTCACACAAGAAGCGAAGAAATATAGGTATTAAATGCAAGGTGAAGGCGACAAAATGTTAGTATAAAGGGCGAACGAGTGTTTCAGTAGCACATATTTTTTTTTTTCACTTTTCCCGTGTAGTGTCTCACTTAATCTTTTTTTCAACCTCGAAACATGCGCTAGTGGTCGTCTCACCGCGTGGTCCGCCAGCGAGTACGAAGGTTGCCGTGGCAACGCCTCCCACCGCGCACAGCAGTCCCAGGAAGCTGCCCAGATAGACCAAGGGCCGGCCCATGTTGCAATCCGGCGAAGGCAGCTTGCTGCGCCCAGATAGAAGGCACTCCTGTTACACATCCTAGTTTAACCTGGCTTTACATACATAAACTAAACCTAGGAGCGCTTCTTGTTGAGTTAGCTTGCCAAAGACAGCTGTAAGTTCAGTGGCGCAAATTAGGAGATTTCGACTCGCCCCATTTCTTTGGCCTGTACAAGTTGTAATATTGTTTTTTTCAATCCATGGCCAATCAAGCCTAAAGTAACTCTAAATTTGTTCACGTTGGTGTCACTATACAACGCATCATCACCATCATTAGGCCTACTCTGCGCGTCCTAGCATTGTCTATCTACCCTGTGGTAACCTAACATATTGCCGAGGTGATAGTCTTCTTCAATAAGGACAGACACAGAAAACACCGCAAAGCACTGGGACAGGCTGAAGTGTATGAAAATAACTGGATGGAACAGTGTATGTACAAGAGTGCACCACTAACTTGACTGCAGCACCTGCGCACAAGCATACACGAACGTACAACATTGCCTGTAGGTACATAACCCTACCCCATTCTACTTCACGTAAGCGTACATATGCTTGTGTAATGTAGCATAACGTCACTTCGCGCTACATAACACAGCCGCAAACCTTGCCTAAGATAACCTAACAAAACGAAATTTGTGTTAAGGAAAATGATGAACGTTCGAGAAATATTGTGGCAACCATACGGAACTGTTTCATTCCGTATTCCAGTAATTCGGATCCATATGTTTCCACATGAAGTGCATGTATATTCCATATACTTGTATATTTCCCACATGCTTCCGTATGAGTCTTCCGGAAGCATGTGAAAATATTATAACAGCCATAGGGAACGTTTCACTAGGGAAGGTTATCCAGGGAAGAGTTTCGTCACCGAAGTTATGATAGACACGAATGCTTAGAAAAAGTTCGAATGCCATTGTATATGCGAATCTAATGATATATTGCTAATGTACTGTAAGATGAAATTGCCTCGTAGCCCGCCATGGTGGTCTAGTTGCTATGGTACTCGGCTGCTGATCCCAGGGTCGCGGGATCGAATCCCGGCTGCGGCGGCTGCACTTCGATGGAGGAGAAATGTCGAGGCATGTGTGCTGTGCGACGTCAGTGCACGTTAAAGAACTCCAGGTGGTCTAAATTTCCGGAGCCCTCCACTACGGCGTCTCTCATAATCAGATCTGGTTTTGGGACGTTAAACACCACATAACAACAACAACAAAATTGCCTCGTACATTGGAATGACACTTTACGCTCGGATGTTAAGATGAGTATGTGCCTACTATAGATGTTATATAGATGTTGTGTAGACGTTGTATATATATCATATAATCACTACAGGTGCTAAGATGGGTCTATGCCCTTCATACTCCTCCCTCCAGAGGGAAATAAAGCTTGATTTGATTTGATTTTATACTCACACGTATCCGGCGTCGTTGTCGCGGGACAAGTCGGACAACGTCGGCGAGTGTGACATCCTGCACGTGTCCTGCTCCGGCTCGGAGCAGGACATGCTGGACCAGTGTATGCCCTCGAGCGACACTGGGCTCGCCGGTACAGGGAAGGACCTGCGCACTGCACACGAAGTGCGTTCAAACTACACGCAGCGTGCGCGCACGCGGATGTTGACGCATGCGCCCCCTATGCTTCGCTTGCAAATGGGCAACGAACAGCTAAATGGCCTATACAGACTGGAAATGGCAAAGTTTCAAGTTGGGTGAATTTGCTGCGAAACCTCTTACGCTATAGGATGCGGGAAAAAAAAGCCGAAGTCACTTACACGCCTGTAAAATCTGCGTAGTCAGTGGAGCTGGGGCAAGGGTGATTGATGATTGATTCCTGGGGTTTAACGTCCCAAAACCAGCTCTGACTATGAGAGACGCCGTAGTGGAGGTCTCCGGAAATTTCGACCACCTGGGGTTCTTTAACGTGTACTGACATCGCACAGTACACGAGCCTCAACTTTTCGCCGCCATCGAAATGCAGCCGCCGCGGCCGGGATTCGATCCCGCGGCCTTCGGATCAGCAGCCGAGTGCCATAACCACTAGACCATCGTGTCGGTGAGGGGCAAGGGTCAAGGGTCAAGGTCAAGGTCAAGCATAAGTCCGCTGTTTCCTTCTGAGCAACCTAACACTTTCTTTCTTTCTTTCTTTCTTTCTTTCTTTCTTTCTTTCTTTCTTTCTTTCTTTCTTTCTTTCTTTCTTTCTTTCTTTCTTTCTTTCTTTCTTTCTTTCTTTACCCTTGAATAATCACTATGATGTCGCATTGGGCTAAGGGCTGAGTGGATCAAGGACAATGAGAGGGTCAGCTTTTTCTTTCTGCGGCACAGTGGACATGGGGGACATCTGTTCTTAAACCGCTCCACTGTTAAAACGAGGGTACAAGACACAACGTTTGTGTCGTCTAGCGCGACGCTTCTTTTTCGATAATCCCCATGTGTTACAAGAGGAGGCGGTATATGAGTGCAGAGTGAATTACGAGACCGAAATGACCTGGTAGATTATGTAGAGCAGGTTTCGATGAAGGCTGCATTTGGGGATCACCGGTGCAAATATGTCGGAAGGAAGAGATAGGTTCTCCCGCATCACACACCGACGCGGTATCGGACGCGTTATCCGTGGGCAGTGGGTTCGGTCCCCACAGACGGCACGTGTTTTTTTTTTTCGTCCACTTTAATTCCTTTCGACTTATGTCATAATTGCGACACTACAGCTAACAACTCCGAATAGTTTCTCCTATGCCTCCTTTGACCTCATTGTCTGTCGGATTCATTAGTTCAGACCAATTTCACGTTTTTTATCAAGAGGAAATAGTTTGTACTCAACGGGTTTGTGTTATGGTTAGCGTGATTCAGCTATTATTTTTTGAATTGTAGCCAAATACATTTAAATCGATTGAACGTTCCTGTCTGTGAGTACATTTCGTCGGCATGCGATCGTAGCGCACTAGCCATTGCTCTCGATCTGGAGTACCAGGTCGGTAGTTCGATTCTCGCTCGCGGTGACTGTATCTCGATTGGAAGCGAGAATGTAAAAACAGTAGTGAAATATATTAAAGGGAAACCTTGCTCCGTCTACACTTAGGCCCACAATTGTTATTCGCTATTACGAGCTCGTAATCTTGCTTGCCTGACGATTATTAATAGAAAAATAAAAAAAGCAAACAATACGAGACATCTCTATCTAGAACGCACTACTTGTAAAGTGTCACGACGTTTTACGTATCTTTAGGTGGAGAAATCGGATTACACTTACAGGCAAAGGCTTGGAGACCTTTTTCACAAAAATATGCTGGTGTTTTTTTAGAAATGCAGGTTTTAATTAGGTTACGGCCAAACTGAAGGAATTCAGGCCTCATTGTAGACACAATACATTGGTCTTATCCCTTAAGAACTGCACCAGGCCACTAGAAATGCTTACCGACAAGGCCACGGGCTCACAAATTGCAACGCGACTGTTTCTCACCGGCAGGTTTAGGACTTGGCGTCACCGTCTCCATCGGTTTCCTCGGCGATTTCAGTTTAGGCGTCCCACTGGCTTTAATCCGCGTGGGTAAAAAAAAAATAATGCGGGGAATAAATTAGCTTATTGTTTTTAAGTGTGACGGTACAATATATGCAGCTTCAGCAGCAGCAACAAATTGTTACGCACAAAGCTCGAAGTAAAAAAGCATGCCTAAATGAGACTACAATTCGTGGTAATTTTGTACACACACTTTGTGGTAAGTACAATGCACTTTTCATGATGCAGCGTCTTCTGTTTTTGCACGCATCATTTGTGATAAGTACAGTGGACTTATCATGATGTTCTATATTTCGTTTTTGCACACATCAACTGTGGTAACCATGCAATAGACTTCTCACGGTGTAGCAACTTCTGTTTTTGCACGCGTCAGTTGTCGTAAGTACAATAGAGTTTTCACGTTGTAGCATCTTGTGTTCTTGCACACATCAACTGTCGCAAAAAGCCATGTGAAATGACACAAACAAGTTGTCGAGACCGAGATAAAGGTTTATATTCCTTCCCTTTCCTCCTTTCTTTGTACACCTAGACTCCGTATACCACTGCCAGATAGCGGTCTATATGTATTTGTTGCTGGCATTTCTAGGTCATGGCAGCAAAATGTGGCACTATCGTACGGTGTATCAAAGCGCGCTGCTGGGTAGCATTCTTCGCCAGCAACTGGTTGCAACGCAAAGTGCCTGAGACATTCTCGGCACCATTTTAGGAGGGGCATTTCCTATTTTTAGACGAAGTTTGTTATTCAGTGCTTGAACCCGTTAACAGCGCTCTGAGAAAAGTTAATCTGTGTTGATAAAGCTTTCTGGCGGGATAGTGAAATTCATGGAACATTGAATTATTGAAGCATCGAATGCCAACATTTGTCGTCTGAGGAAGACGCTACGATCGGGCTTTTAAATGTCTCGTGGTTAAATGCTTGATGGTAAGGGCTGTAGGACTAACTACGAGGGTTCGGCTTCCTGCCGCCGTCGCCATTGCGTTCCTTGATGCGACGCAAAGAAATATAAAGAAAAAAAAGCACTCGTGTCTAATGCCTTGGGAGGCAGTTACGAAACGTCAAGTGGTCGAGATTGATCTGAAAACCTCCCTTTTTCCCACTGCATCGACATTCACCATTGGCTTCTACAGTGACGTTAAATATCTACCAGCATGCACCGAAACATTTAAACTTTTTCACGTTGTTCCACCATCAGGCCACAGCTACCAAATCCATGAATCGAACTCGCTACCTTGGGCTAGGACACACAGTGGTCAAGGGATGAAATGGGGCATGTGAACACTGAATTAAGCCAACTAAAAAGAGCAACTGCACCTTATGACCGCCTCATGTAGCTGCAAATCGGCTCTATAAAGATTTTGTTTGTTCTCGTGCAAGTCTACAAACCAACATTACGCCGAGAGTACACGAATAATTTGAAGAAGGTAGAAACGAAATTATGTATATTACTTGGCCCCAACTTATTTTCGTTTCAGTCCGTGAGTACTATACATAAAAAAGTGACAGCACAAATATGAGCTTAATATTAAAAGACTGCGTTAACGCCGCAGCTAGGTCTAAAAAAAATGGCCGCTTAGAAGGCTTGCTCTGCAGGTTGCATCAACATGAAAACACCTACAGCTCCTGTGCTATTCGAAACAGGATCATCACACACACGTAATGCAAAATAGAAGAGAAGCTCAGGGGAAGATGGAGGCTTGAATATGTGTACAGATTGTCAAAAACGATGTAGAACGACATGGAATGTCACTGGAGCCAACGTTTCGACAAGTGTACCTGTCTTCGTCAGGACGGCAACAGTTGCCGTCCCGACGAAGACAGCGCTTGCGCGTGTTGCATTACCCGGGGATGAGATTAGAAAGCAGAGGCTGCCGAGAATCTTGTATCGGACAGGGCGCCTAGAGATAGCGCGATTCGCCTGTCGTTCACGCCGACAAAGAACATGGTATCCTAGCTTTTTTGCGCTCAGAAATCGAAGGCGAACGGAGTGCTGGCTTACCATACGGGATCCCGAACCCTCGCGGTCTTCGCTTCTTCTTCTTCTTCTCTTCTCCACGTGAAACGAAGAAGTGCTGAAGCACGTGATGCGTAAAGGTTACTAGCCCATACACACCTTTTCACAGAAGGCTTCCTGGGCGCCACCATAACCGCACTTCTGGTCTGTGGTAAATATGCGTGACCCTCCATAAGAAAAGCACTGCCGAGGCTGTTACCTCAGCTTTTGTGCTAAGGGAAATAAAGTGATACCGCACTTGCACTTCATAAGCAATAAAATAAACTGTTTGTTTTTACCATATCCTACAGCCCAACATGGCTGTTCTCCCTCCTTACTGTGAAAAAGGCCCATAGCAGTAGGCTGCACCTTGTACAGCTCGATGACGAAGTAACTATCTTGGCGCACGCCGTCTGAACTGAAACTTGCCGGAAGAAGTTACCCTAACTCACTGTACGAAACTTAACGAAACTTAGCGAAAGTAAACTTACCTTCAGTACAAATGTTACACAACCTAAGAATTCGGGGGGAAAAGGAGGAAAGCACACCGCGAACTCTACTGTTTCCACGTGGTCGCTTGAAAACTGGAGGAATATATGTATAAAGATTGGCCGCTTTTCCCCATTTCTTTTTGTTTAACTGTCGTTGGTATGAAGGTCCGTTGTTAATAACTACAATGACGAATCAGCTTCCCACATGACAAAGCGACTGGGATAATGAATTCCATTGCAAGAAGGACAGTCAAGTTCAAAGGAATGGAAAAAGGCATAACCTCAGAAAAGCTGAACACAGAAAAGCGAACGAGAAATAGAAATAGAGACGCCCTATGGTATGCTACCCTGCAAGAGGGTGGAGGAGGAAAGTGCGCAGATAATGAGATACATAGAGAGAGAGAGAGAGAGATCTTGTACACCACAACTGTACACAGCGCATCGTTCCTGAAGGACCGACGTGATGTAACGTTAGCTGCAGTCGACACTTCACAGCAGAATCACAAAACAAGCGCAAGTCAATGTTCCGCAAAAGCCACTTTCGCGGCTGTGCGTTTTTATTTCCATATCTCACATTTTCCGTGGCCACGGAGGCATTCCAAAGAAGTTTTTCACGGCAGGAGTGCTCCGACCTGGGCGCCGAGGTGTAGGTCGTGCTGAACGTACGGCAACGATGGTTCCACGTACGGCGTGCCGTACAGTTGGTCCCTGATCAGGCAGCAGATATTGTAGCGGTAACAGCACTGCCTGCGTGTGCGGAAGGAGAAAAAAAAAAGAATAATCATTCGCAGTCGCACATCGTATGCGATGATACACACATTGTTTTGTGTTTGCGTTGTTGATGCCTATAGAGGCCGATGTGTACGCCAACTTGATTCATGCAGCCTTTGATGGGCTGGCACCTAGCGGTGCTGTTCCTTTTCCAGCACCACCAGTTTACTTCCGGATGAGAGTTGTTACAAAATAGAAACACTGGTAAATAGCGTAAAATCATAAAAAGACACACCAAGTTCAGGGTTGTGTGAAACAGGTGTGATACCAGAGCAGTAGCACAGAAAGTCACTTAATTGTCAAGGTAATTTTTAAAGTTAGTTAAATGGAGGTGCGCATCGCATCCGGCACGCTGGTGTAAAGCATAAGAACAAACGAACGAACTCAAGAAAGAAAGAAAGAAAGAAAAAGAAAGAAAGAAAGAAAGAAAGAAAGAAAGAAAGAAAGAAAGAAAGAAAGAAAGAAAGAAAGAAAGAAAGAAAGAACCAGGTTGCACAGAAGGGGAGAACAGGCCCACGCTTACCCACACCTATGCACTCAACCCACTGCTACATTAAAGTGATAGTGACAGCGCTAAATAATAGTCGCAGTGAACTCGACACCCTTGCCCAAGGGTGTCGAGTTCACTGCGACTATTATTTAGCGCTGTCACTATCACTTTAATGTAGCAGTGGGTTGAGTGCATAGGTGTGGGTAAGCGTGGGCCTGTTCTCCCCTTCTGTGCAACCTGGTTCTTTCTTTCTTTCTTTCTTTCTTTCTTTCTTTCTTTCTTTCTTTCTTTCTTTCTTTCTTTCTTTCTTTCTTTCTTTCTTTCTTTCTTTCTTTCTTTCTTTCTTTCTTTCTTTCTTTCTTTCTTTCTTTCTTTCTTTCTTTGTCATAATACCTATGATCTAGCGGTTGCTTCAGGGCAAGGACATGGGTATTGGATCACGGCTAACGGCAAGGGTGTGGTTAGTGGGTCAAGGGCAAGTGTGGGTGTGCTTTTCCCTTCTGCGTGACGGCGGACATCGGCAACGGCGGACATGCCCGGGCCCCCCTAAACAGCTCCGCTGTTAAAATTTACGTCTGGCTCGAATTCACATTGGATATGCGAGCAGGAACCAGCCCACCTAAAGTTAAATCAAGATCTACGACAGTCGACGAAAAGTGCGTCAAATGCTAGAGGCTATAGCGCCATTCAAGACACTCAGGCGAACATTATAGGGTCGCGTCTGCCATTCCCTTTCCTCTGCACTTCTGGTGCACTGACTAGGCACTAAAGAAACTTTTAACCGATACCAGGTTTTGCTGAACAGCACTCAAGCCCTGTCTTTTTTAAATAAATATAATTCACTCTGTATCAATTTGTATGTCGATTATCAGCATCAGCACGACAAAGCCCAATGCCGAGCGAAGGAATCGACCACATTTCTTCGATTTCCACGGTATTGCGATAGCTGTGGCCACGTTGTCCTAGTAAAATTCTTATAGTCATCTGCTCCAACTAGCTTTCTGCCAGCTCCTGACACGCTTACAATCGAAGACTTAAAGCAGCACATAACTATATAACGAGGATCCGACACTGGGCTAAGGGTCACAGCCCCGTATCTGTATCTAGCTCTAGCTCACTCGCAACAGTTGCGCTTGATGATGTCCTTCAACGTATTTACTAACTTGCCGATATTCATGTTTTTGCAATGAATGCTTCGGCAGGAATGCGGTGGAATATTGTGCGCATCGCACAATATTCCAAGTAAAATGCAACGATGTGGCTGAGTTGGTGCCCTGCCAGAAGACTTTTTTTCGCTGTTAATTTTTACACATTCGGAAACGTTCATCCATTGCTTCTCACTCTATTTGCTTTCAGTATCGCACCCTCTTCAACACAAATGCAGCTCAACGCATTATACTTGTCCGTATACCCTGTCAGATGTCAGAGGCTTTGAGTGGCGAAGTTCCCAAATCGAAACAGACGCGACTGCTGCAGGAGTGCTGCTGCTCCATTAATGCAATTCGCTACAGCTCCAATATAGAATTCAGTGGCGAATATCCGTTTTACCTTTACGCATAATCTTGATACGCCAGACTCACCTGCGCACGTTTTCCGCAATGCCACAGAACATCCTGCAGCGCTGATAGCCTGGAGTCGGCAGCTGAGCCCGAGCCGCATCCGAAGACAGAAGGATTGCGGCCAAAACTAGCACAATTATCCTTCTTGAAGACATCCTGCTGATGTACTGGTGCCTTACTATGAAGCCCGTATATGGCTTACTTGAAGATGTGCAGCTGCTTCCAATGGTCCTAACTTATGAGCATAAACTCAAGCCTTGTTGTAGGTGCTGGTTCACAGTCGATAACACCCGTCTTTTTTGTTCTGGCTTGTAGTCCACTTCTGCAGCCTGTCGGCCCGGCCAACTTGCCAGCTGCCGACCATAAGAGACACGTGGTAAGCCCACGTGCTCACTCTCCACCCATCCGGCGTTCTGCAGGCCACAAGCTCCTGCCTTTTGAAGCACACCCTTTTCCTGCATTTACATCGTATTGGCGAAACCATGACCTTTGTGAGAGTGTAGAAACTGTTGACTGAGTAAACTGCACCCTGAGGGCACGTGTTGCAGAAGACGGGTCCAAGACTTTGGGACAACGAAGGGTAACGGAAGTTCTTAGAAAGAATGATAAGTTCGAACCGCAACCGTCCTCTTAGTTGCTCATCCTCGACAAATGGAGTTATGAAAACACACTTGAAATACTTTGAGATAAGATTACGCGTTTGGGCGTGTCGGTTTCTGTAGTGTCAGTTAAGAGATAGTAGTTTAGAGCGTCTGCGCGAAACGTTGCCTTATTTGCTCATTTTGTTTTGTCTCTTGCGAAAGGGTCCCACGTGAAGCCCGAACAAGTCGCAAACCGTCCGGCTTGACCGTTGTCCGGGGTCATCTCTCAAATCGTAGAGCCATCTGCACAGCCAACGTATGCATTCTTCCAAGACAAGAAGTTGAATGACCCTACGAGATGTGACTTGCAAGGAAGCCTTTCTCGTTTGCCGACTCACTTCGTACCTCCCGCCTTATCGTGCAATTTGTGCTAAGGGCACAAGTTCACCGAGCTTGCTGTAGAGCGATTGTTAATATTGCAGGCTTTACGAACTTGCAGAAATAAATTTGGAAATAATTACTACTCTTGTACTTAACTGTATTTAAAGTTTTCGCGGTGTCCAGCGATGAGCGTGACACTTTCTCTAGTCGTGGCGTATGCAATAATTGAGAAGAGGAAGTTTCAGAGGAATTGAACAAGTTCTGTTGATATTTAAAGGTTATATAATTATGTTTGCAGATAACCGCATCGACAACGCTTGAGCCCACTCCGGTGATTGATTATGAGAATGATGTGACATAGATGGGGACGACAAAATAAGTGCTAAGAAAAAAAAAGGTAATTTATAAGGAAATTCTGTAACCATGCGCGCAGTGCATTGTACATTTATTATATTATTTTTTCTTTCGATTCGTGACGTGTTGGACGTGCAAGTTTGTTCGCGACGTGTACATGTAGGAGCATTTTTTTTTGGGGGTGGGAGAAAATGTGATGAATACGCAAACTACTTTCCCACACGCTACGCAACAAGGTCACGTGGCTTTTTTGGCGCATTCTCCAACGTTGGTGCGGGTCACGTGGCCAGTCTTGAAGAAGTCGAGCACTCGACGGAGCCCGCGCAGGATCGGGAACGTGCCTCGCGCCTTCGAGCAGACGCTGGTGAATTGCGCGTAGTCGAGGTCGAAGACGGCGATGCCGAATTTCAGTGAAGTGTGCTGAGCCTTGACTGTGCACAGCTGCCGAGGAATGCGAAGTGAAAGAAAAATGTAGATGAGCTGATTATTCATTCATTCATTCATTCATTCATTCATTCATTCATTCATTCATTCATTCATTCATTCATTCATTCATTCATTCATTTTCCAATACTGCTGCTCTCAGATGAGAGCTTAGCAGGAGGGCATACAAAAAGTGAGTACAATAAGTGAAAGGTTTAGATAACAATCAAGTGTGCAAACGAATGCAGGTAGAGAGATTACAAACTATATCACAACAACAAACAGTGGTTACATAAATACATACAATGCATGCACTCATAACATCACTAAAGCAAATTGTGTAAAGTTGAATAGCATTTGCATAATGATGCAGCAATATAGCATCCCGTGAAATGTATTCAAAACAAAGAAAGGAAGGGGTTGCAACCGAGAAGGGTAAATGGGGGATCGGGATAGGCATTATGGTGTTTGATTGGGACAACAATAGTTATTTGTTTCTTCAATTTTCCTGGCGAATTCCGAGAACAATTTGGTGTTTGTGATAGATGGGTGTAGTAGATTCCATTCTCTAATGGCAAGTGGAAAAAGTGAATATTTAAAAGTGTCATTAATAAATTAATATTCTGTAAGTTTATTCGCAGTTAGTTTATTCGCATGTTAGTTTATTCGCATGTCGTTTACTTCGGATGTAGTCGTGGCGTAGTAAGGGAACTGAATAAGTTCTGTCGACATTTAAAGGTTATATCGTTATGCTTATACAGACAGCCACGTTGACAACGTTTGTGCCAACTCCGGTGATAGATACATAAAATATGGACGAGATTAGGGGGGGGGGGGTGGTACACGTACAAAAGTAAAGGTAATTGACAAGAAAATGCAGTAACCGTTCACGTAATTCATCGTACGTAGAAACTACGAGTTACAGCTACTGCAATATTGATTACTCAAGGTGCTAAACAAATTAAAACTAACAGATGGCAGCGTGCTCGTAGTTCCTAAAACTGCAATTTTAAATATGGTGTCTTTGAATGTCTTTTTTTTTCTCATGTGAATGTCACATCTTGAGTGTTTCTAAATTTCTTATAGCGACAGTTATCAAGGCACAAACTTTACAGCGGCTCAGGTTGCTGCGTTAGACATGTGGTGCAGGTCGGGCTTCTCCAAGCCCATCTCACATTAAAGTGGCTTGGCAACGGGGTAATCCACAAAATACACAACATTCGAGGATTACCGGGTTACCGAAGCCATAAACGTAAGCGGTGCAGAAGTGAACCATGACAAAAACGGAACTGTTATTGTAGTAGCCAAGCGTGCTCTACTTCATTGCTGAAGTGAAACGTTTATACGCTTTTTCCACAACTACATCCTTCAAACACGAAAGCAGGTTCGCAAGGCACTGGGGTTAGGCTATAGTACTCTCAGGATGTCGCCTCCATATTGTGGTAACTCGGTATTCAACGAAAAGCCATCAGGTAAACTATATACTATCGAACATGTTGAAACTCCCATGAATGTCTTAAAACAGCGCCAACGAAGCGTGTCGTCGCGTGACTGAGCTCACCTTTTCGCTAACTCCCGCCCGGTTGTCGTAAGAGAACACCAGCGACCCGTCATTGTGGCGCATTTGAGTGGCACCATGGAGCGAGCTGGAGAGCAGCCTCTTCGCGTAGTCCGGGGACTGGCACACCTGTCGTGACGCGAACAGCGAAAGGACGTACGAAAAAAAGAAGGATGCCGCGAAATTTTCCTAGGTGGAACTGTCGCACACAGCGTGTAGCAAGGCAGCGTCATCAGTGCACGTACTATCGGCAAAAATAAAAAAAAAAAGAAAAAAGTAAAGGGACCACACTTTAGGCGGCTGGGTCGGCTACGGGGACTCCAAAGCAGGCGAAGATTAACGTGAGGTGGAAGTTCAAGGTGACTAAGGGCACTCTTGAGCAAAGGCCAAAGATCTAGAGGCCCGTGTTCTGTGCGATATTAGAGAGCACTAGAGAACCCCAAATGGCCAGAATTTCCGGGTACCTCTGACTACGAAGTTCCTCTATCTCTTTCATTCCCTTTCCCCTACCCCCGCGGACGCTGAGCCGTGCTCCCGACAAGGGCTGCAGAAAAAAGCGAATTTTCCTTAACCAAACCACAGATACTTGTAAATTGCTGCTGCTCATGTCACTTTTTAATACAGTATTTCCGTGGAAACCGATTTTATTTTACTGACCTGTTCATTTATTAGGGGCGAAGCTCCTCTTAGTCTAACCTTGTCACGCGTCAGGCGTCAGTCGTCAGGCGTAACCCGCGTGCCTCCCGGCACGCGCTCGCCCTCGGCGTTCGCCTCGGCGCGTGCCTCCCGGCGCGTGCCTCTGCTGTCTTGTGTGAGAGAGAGAGAGACACAGAGAGAGCGAAAGGCACGCGTTGGCTATGAAACGCTCTTTAAGGAACGCTGTACCAGCTCGCAAAGAAGGAGAACGCGCCCTCACCCGCGAGAGACAACGTTGGCGCAGGCAGCGTCTCCTAGCGAGTTTCTTGATTGAGAAATACCGACTGCTCGCGCTGGGGAACCGTTCACCGGCAACCGCACTGGATCTTGACTTGCAATGAAGTGCCGGTGGGAGATTTCATTTGTGCATAGTTTAACCATGAGGATTCGTAGCGTGCGCGTTAACTAAATTAATCCGGAACTCGGCACGATCTACGATGAACCTCCCGAGCTTCGCCCACTCATCATCATTCACTCCGTGGATATGCTGTAATTTTTTTTAATTGGATTACGCCTGTCATACTTCGGTGGCACAGAGAGGCATTTATTGCGTGTTTTTCTTTTCTCCTGAACATTCCTTCTGTTTGTAGAGACGCGGAGATATGTGCACAGATGATTTATTTTATAAGGTACGGTATCCAAATGATATACCAGTTGTAATGATAAACTTGTAATGCATTTCGAGCGCTAACAAAAGAAAGGGGAAGAAGATAGACGATAGGACCGCAGATAGGCAAAACGCTTTCGTTTTGCCTGTCTTCTGTCCTCTGTCTATCTTCTTCCCCTTTCTTTTGTTAGCGCTCGAAATGTATTACAACTTTATCATTACAACTAGCCCAGCTAACCGCTTTGTGATGATAAACTGAATTGGCTAGGCTTACCTCCGCATAACTGGCGAACGAGTCCATGCTGCTATTGCTCACGCACTCGTCGAGGAAGCTCCGCATGCCCGCTTGTGCGGCCGTCGCCAAACGGCCTTTCAAGGTCACGGACAGGGCCATTTTCATCTTCGAACCTGGCGTCGACAGCGTGGCGAGGCCGCCCACCGCCGAAGTCTGCGCGAAACAATGTGAAATAGGAATTGAACTAGTACGGTCAATGTCTGGAGGAGTTAGTTCAGAATTCTCTCAAGCTCAAAGAGGCACTGGCATTAAAATTTCGCCATTGAGACAGCCTGTGGCATCGATTGCCGTGGACATGCAGATACCATATACCAAATATCAATGGCGAATATAGCTTCAAAGGTAATTAAATAAATACTGAAGTTTGCGTGCACGATAGCGCTGGATGCGTCGCACCTCGCGAAATCGACACTGCGTAATGTGACCGACAGGAGCACCACTTTTTCCGCGACGTACCCACGACAGCAGAGCTTCCATGATGATGATGGCGATGATTATGATGATAAGAAGAAGAATGACTTCATTGTTCCGCCAGATAAGAAGGCCCTTTACTTCTCCCCGGCACACAGGCCCGGTAACAGACACCTCCGCGATTAAAAAGAAAAACAAGGAGGTCTTGTTTGTTCGCGGAATAAAAGTGAATGAAATGCGCATTAAGTGTACCAAAGGTGAGTTGGTGTTAATCGAATGTGGATTAAGCGAATGAAGCACTAATCAAAGTCACTCGGAGTCGTCTTAACTGAAAACTAATCTGACCAAAAGTGTGTCCGTCTACTGACTCGCCTCGCCAGGGAATGTCACAACGGCGGACCGATCTCACCACCACTGTTTCGCTGGTCATCTTTGTTCAGAGTGGAAGGGCACTGAATTTCTGCAGTGAAGTTGTATACCTCTCCTTGGTCGGAAAATTTCGCGGCGTAAACACAAAACGCCACCTTAGCAATCGCAGGCAAACGGCATACCTTTCTTTGCAATCAGGCACGGAGCTTAGTGTTCGTTTCAGTGAAGAAAACCAAGGAACAAGCATGGAAACCGCATGATGGATGATAAGGCGCCTGTATGGGAACGTCATTCCATACGCTCCCGGTGAAAGATTAGGTTGCAGCTGCTTTCCTAAGTACCGTTTGACGTCATTCGAAGCCTGAGTGGCATAGAAATGCACCACGCCGAACAGGTCGTCTTTGAATTAGGTCTTGACCAAGAATGTAGCGAAAATGGTCACGGAACCAATCACGGTCTACCACAGTTACCACAATGTTATTATCACTTCCAGTGCTTTAAATCATTAATAAGACATATCCCCCCTCCCATTAGCACGTGTGGTGTATTACACAGCTTCGCTGGACATTCACGTTCGCAGGGCATGGCGGCCATTTTTTTCTTGGTAGCACAGAGGGCGCTCCACTCTTACCAGATCGTGCTGGTAGCTGTCGTGGCCCGTCGATGGTCTGTGTAGCGCCGTTGGCGGCATGATGATGCAAGTGGGCAGCGTGTTGTCCCCGCGCACGTAGTGGCCAATAGCGATGAAGAGGTCCGGTTCATACACACTCCTGCGAATGTGTGCAAAGAATACACGTCTTATTCCATGACCCCGCCCCCACTGTACTCCCCCGCCTTTTTCGTTAAACCAAATCCCTGGAAATGTGAGCGCTCCCCAACAAAAGTAGGCCGACTCTCACACAGATATGTTTCGTTTGAATTTTCCTGTGGATGGCGTGCTGTCAGAGGACAGGCTAACCGGTGAAGACAAAGCTGGTGCACTTGACTCAAGCTTCTTGTTTTCGCGAATGTTGTTCAGGGAAATTCGCACGATCAATCAACTGCATTAACTCAAAGCGTCGAGTCAATACAAAACCGCGCAGCCCGTTTCGTCCTGTCTTAACTATCACAGGTCATCCAGCGTGACTTCAATGAAAGTATCATTGCAGCTTCCTTCACTTCCCGCTCGTCGGAAACCCTGTCGCCTGTCTCCTCCGCAAGACCACTCTCATGGTCGCCAAATGTCCCGTAGTTCCAAATTGTATTTATTATCATAGTAAATACAATTTGATTTACTCTCATAGTCCAAATTGATTTACACTCACAGTCTCAAACTGTTTTTGCTCTCATAGTCCCAAATACTCTCACGCTTCCAAACTGCCTCGAGAGGCTAGTCAGCAATAACCTTTCGTATCGGTTGCAATTACCTGAACGGGACCATCGTCCGGGCATGGATTCGTGATACATTTTGCTCCAGGGGGTCGTATTTCGATATGATCACATTAGGCAACAATGTCGCAATGGCACACGTAGAAGCTCACGTGTCCGATGACAAAGCGACTACTCGCTCACCTTTTTCAGAACTAGTCAATCAGCGCCCGTTCAGAACATGTCAAAGACATGCAAGGTACGTGCCTTCTCAGACATGGTTACTCAAAGAAACAGTACTTCCCGAGACATTCTCGTGACGTCACCATTATTATGGCAAAGTGATAAAGAACTTTCTTACTGGTCCGCTTACCTGAGCTCTAGTGACGTACATGATTCTGTAGTTAGCAAAACGTCAAAATGCGCCACTATCTGAGGCAGTGCGCGATGGGGACCTATAGCAGGGGGAGTGGCGGACGCGCTCGAGGAGTTATAGTTCTGCGTTCGCTGAGAGGACGAAGTTGCTGTCTCACTAAAATAATACTGTCGCCCAACAGTGTAAACGGGAAACGATTTAAGCTTCCTGAGTGGATCCACGGCCACAACGCCACGCTACAACATTGCTCCACGCGCTCAGGCCGAGGGTGTCCTGAGTGACGTTAAACTTCGTCCTCGTTCCGGGTCCCACAGCCGCTCCGATCACCTGAAGGATGGTCCGTTTACTTTTTTGGCCGACAGTACATCAGAATGAAAGGAATCGCTGAACCTGCAGCTCGTAATCCTTCTCTCGTTTAACTCCAGATGTGTCTGTGGGCCTCGGGCCACACTTCTCATTCGCACGCAAGCGCCGAGATACATTTGTGAGGCAAACTTACTTGAAATTGTTGGCGTATATGTCAGCCCAGCTGTCGTCCGGAACGGCTGAAGCAAGAAATGAGAGGGTCTTGAAGCCCATAGCTCTGATTTGCTGTGATTCGGAGTGTAGGGCCTGCGAGGACGCCGAACGAATCAGTAGCTGCTTAGACACATCATACGTAAACCGTACGTCAAACCCTTACAGAGCTCGGGACGTGAGCGAACGTTGAACTTCTGAGATGTGACCGCAGATGGCAAGTAAAATGATGTTCCACTATAATTTCGCGTTCGGAATGGCGAAAGATTGTGGGCAGCTTGTGCCATGGGCTCAAGGCTCTGTCACAGCGTAACTGACTCTTTCACGGCGTTGCTCTCCTCTTTCCCCAACGTCACCTTCATTTGCTTTAGCCACATTCTTGCTATACTACACTACACATGGGTATGCTACGCTTCACCCCATGGCCTCATTCCCCTCTCACATCACCTCTAACCCTCACCTCCTTTTCTCACCCCTTGTTATCTATACTGGGGCGCTGGTAGCCTTACCCTCCTTTTTTCCCTACTGCTAATCCTCACTTCCTTTCCGCACCTTCTTGCTATACCACACTATGAATGCGTACGCCTATGGTTTACCCTCTCCCTCTTAATCTATCTATCTATCTATCTATCTATCTATCTATCTATCTATCTATCTATCTATCTATCTATCTATCTATCTATCTATCTATCTATCTATCTATCTCGATGAACAAATCGCAAGTTACGATTTAAAACAGGGAATGTCGTGGGAGCCAACGTTTCGACAAGCGGACTTGTCTTCGTCAGGGCCGCCCTGACGAAGACAAGTCCGCTTGTCGAAACGTTGGCTCCCGCGACATTCCCTGTTTTAAATCGTACCTTGCGATTTGTTCATCGATTCAAGCATCCATCTTCCCCTGAGCTTCTCTTCTAGTTTATCTATCTATCTGGGAGTCTACCTAAGGGAAGGATGAAACAGTTTAGGAGATGACTTTGGAGAACGTGTTTTTGGGCTAGTTGGGTATACTTCAAACGGAAAACTCGGAGCGCTGAAAAGACGGGCTCAAGAGCTAGACACAGAGGACAGGAGCCGAACGTTCTAGCGCTCCAAGTTTTCGCTTTAAAAATTAGGAGAGGCTGCGGCGTCACACTTTTTGAAGCCACCTGCAGGGTTCCCCTCTCACCCCCCGGACACGCTGCACATGCGTCGCTCACGACGCCGATAACAAAGAAGGCAGACGACTGCGCCGGCGCATGCGCCAGCACTGCAGGCGGTGCTCGCGCAAACGAGCCGCATGAGTCCGTGGCCTCCACGATCGGCTGCGGTGGTGCGATGTAACCGATCGCGGAGGCTACGATGAGTCGATCGCGTTCCAATATTCCGATGGAAAGCACGTGACTTCCGCCACACCAATTGCCATCGATGTTCGATCAGGGAAGCCTTTCTCAGCTTTCCTTCTTCTTGTTCTTCTCCTCTGTAAGTTGACATATACCCAATGCAGGAGAGTGGCCAAGAATGTTTCGATTTAAAAGAGCATTTCTTTTATCTGTGGTTTGGCGAAGAAGAAGTGACGAAAATTAAGACAAAATTCTTTTGGTTTCAGTTAGAAATTTCATGTTTGCTAAACAGACATCCCCGTGACTGTGTCCCAAAGTGGACCCGCCAAACGAAATAATAGTCATTTCAGTAAGTTCCAGGCCTAAATGGCGAATAATTGGTTCGATAATTTTCTTTCCTTGGATTTTGAAGCAGCGACAAGATATAAAAACAGTGGTGAATCATTTCCTCCTCATTACAGTAGGGCGCTTTGAGGAAGCAACCAGACCGGAGCTTTCCTTCCTCCATGGTATACCTACGGTCTTCTTCTTCTTCTTTTATTTTTTTTTCTGAGATGGTTCACGATCTCCCACGTTTTGTGTGACCCCGAATAGCTACAAGCATAACGGACCCACTCAAAAGAATACGCGCCTTGAGACATTGCAGGGCCTCCGTGACGCCAGCCTCCGTCATGTCCACGGTTTCAACGTCCAGGATGCCGAAGTGATAGATCGAATGCTCCCAGAAGGGCTTCAGTGGCTCAAAAGGTGCCCCTTGCTGGTTCAGGATCATCGTGAGGCGGGTCGCAGTGCTGCGTCATCCGCGGAAAATGATGAGATATTTATGAAGTGTAGCTGCAACCACACTGCGCGATTCGCGAAGAACGAATCATAGGGAAATTAAAGGGGCCGTGAATAGAACTTTTTTTCAGATTACCCGTTACACTTTTCACTGCTTCAGTAGCAGTCAACATGCTGATTTCGAAATATTTCGGCGCAATATTCAATGTGCATTTAATAATGTCCATTATAAATCCTAGCGTTCTTGCGCTCCCGAAACGACCATGCGACACCACTGGCCGGCAAAGGTATTATTCATTGATGTCTCCTCAATACATTTAAAAACGTAAAACACATCGTTATAACTTTCGTTTGCTCTAAGATGATAGATTTCTACGAAAGCTAGAAACTAAGGTAATAGTTAGACCCCGTATCCAGCCATGCGAAAGCAAGGCTAGAGGGCGGTTTGTTTTCCCGTGGCTTCCGAGGGCAGGTCAATCTCGGAGGCTGTGGCGATTAAGGTGACGTCAGCTTCACAGTTGAGGCTAACGGGCGCTAGGGATAAAAAACGTTTTTGTCGCGTGTACTATAGATAGGAGGGCAAGGGCTCCGAATACATATGCTGTAAGAAAATTCATAAATTTTCATAATTGCTTTTACGACAGCATTAACACACGCTGCGTTGTTTTAATACAGTGCTATGATGTCATAAGGCCAAGATTAACAGTCGGTAGGTAACAGGAGTTCATTACTAAATGACATTAGGCGAAAGTTAGCCAAGATCATACAGGGTCTGTGTTGTGCAAGTAAATACAGCAAGCTCACCGCAAAGTGAAAGTCTGCTCCAAAATCAATTATTGTTGCATCATAGATTGTCCTAATTGTTGTTTTACAAATAGCTTTTACGTCCTAATTTACATCTCTAATTATTTTGGCACAGCTCTAGCTCGGGAGATGACATTTAGGTACTTACATAAAAGCTTACAGAAATTAGAAAGCCTGGTTGATTTCCTGTGACAGCCTTCGCGTTAGGTGATGTCATTTTCCGGGAGCTTTATTACTGATTGTGCATATCGTACCATGCTTATTGAGAAAAGCCTAACTTTCGGGAATGGATCCTTGTTCATGTTCGCGCCTGTGTTTGTACGTGTGCCTGTATTACACATGCAAGCCTTAAAAATATCGGAGGGGTGGGGGTGGGGGGCGGTTTAGAAGGTTTAAAAGCTATAGCTAAATGCTATAGCTAAATGCTCTAAATCATATACTTTATTATGCCGTATTTTACTTCAGTGCCCGTTGGTTTCATGTCTAATTGTGGGATGTCTATCTCCTTTGTGATTCTTTGCGCTACACCCGCCGTGTGGTCTAGTGGTTATGGCTTTGGACTTGTGACGCGAAGGAAGTGGGATCGCATCCCAGCCGCGGCGACCGCATTTCGATGAAGGCGAAATGCTAGAACACGGATAATTCCCCATCAAATGCTAGAGGTTCGTGTATACTGCATGTCCAATGTCAGCGCACGTTAAAGAGCTCCAGGTGAGCGAAACCCCTCCACTACGGCGTCTCTAATGATCATAGTGTGGTTCTAGAAATTAAAACGCCGGAAATTATTATTATTCATCACACTAGCCAAAAAATTACACCATCTCCCGCTAAAGGGGACCATGAGGCGACGCGAAGCACCACGAAACAATCAAGAAACTCGCTACAATCAAGAAACAATCAAGAAACTCAATCAAGAAACTCGCTAGCAGACGCTGCATGCGTCAGCGTTGTCTCTCGCGGGCGAGGGCGCCTTCTCGTTCCTTGCGAGCTGGTAGAGCGTTCATCGACCAAAGAGCGTTTCCATAGTCAACGCGCGCCGTTCGGAGAGGAGGCATGTGGAGAGGGCCACGTTGAGAGGGGGAGTGGAGAGGAGGTTGTGGAGAGGGTGTGCGCATGCGCAGTAAGGGTGGTCACGCCGCACACCACCAGCACCGGAATGAACTCCGCTATAAGCTGCTTCGCATCTAATAAAAAAAAACATTTAGAAATTTTCAGCACTTTCAGGCAAGCATCTTCAGCGTATTTGCCTGTTTAACCATTTAAACGAACAGGGGCTCTCACCTGTAGGCGATGCCAACGCCGAAGGCCGTGGTATTATACATTGCGTAGGCGTCGACGAAGGCACTCAGGCTGGTGTCGAAACCGCTGGGAGCCAGGATTGGGTTGGTGTAACCCTTGTACAGCGAATCGTAGAATATGTAGTCGCACAACGCGTCGGGCGGGAACATCTGCGTCGAATTGGCCTTCGTTCCCACCGTGCACACCAGGGGCTCGCCGACGATCACTACGCGTGTGTTGGGGACCGTGTATTGCGTGTAATTAGATGTATGAACTGGTATACACAAAGGCCTCGTCTATGCATATGGCAGTTGTCTATGGCAAAGGAGTTCTCCGGAAACCCGCAAGGTGGAGTGACGTTTATGAAAGGTAAAATTAGCATCCACCCATTTTGTAGCACAAGGCTACAAGGAAATCCATACGGATTTCTCAGAAATGAAAGATTCCTAGTTTCCGAAACATTCGTTCTGGTCCGGGGTTCGAACCCGCGACCAACGCCTGTCCAGGGCACTCGCACTGCCAGTTGAGCTAACCATGAGGCTAGCGATCGACAGCGCGAGGGCGAATCCATCGACAACTCGAAGCACAATGACATGAAATGTCATGTCCTTGTGCTTCGAGTTGGATGGATTCGCCCACAAGGACACGACATGAAATGTCGTGTCCTTGTGCTTCGAGTTGTCGATGGATTCGCGCTCGCGCTGTCGATCGCTAGCCTCCTGGTTAGCTCAACTGGCAGTGCGAGCGCCCTGGACAGGCGTTGGTCCCGGGTTCGAACCCCGGACCAGAACGAATGTTTCGGCAACTAGGAATCTTTCATTTCCCAGAAATCCGTATGGATTTCCTTGTAGCCTTGTGCTACAATACGGGTGGATGCTAATTTTCCCTTTCAGTTGTCTATACACGGGTACATGTCAAGAAGAAAGGGACGTCAGCCAGTCAAAGGACACATCTCCAGCCAGTGGTGCCGCTTCGTCAACGTGACGTCGCGGCAGGCCACTTCCACGGCGCGCTCAAGAGCGAAATCAGAGCGCGGCGCGGAGAGGGTCTACCGCGACGTCACGTTGACAAAGCGGCACCATTGGCTGAAAAGGTGTCCTCTGACAGGCAGAAGCCACTGTTGTGATCGAACACTTGATAGCGACAGTACATACATACATACATACATACATACATACATACATACATACATACATACATACATACATACATACATACATACATACTGTCACGGGGCTAGCCAATTCACGTGCCCTCGTGTAGGTTCGTGTGTTAGAAACTCGATGGCTTGACAGTCATCGAGAAAGGATAGACGAGACCGTTTGTGCAAAACAAAACAAACAACACTCGCTGTATTTACAGAAACGGATTAAAGAGAGGAAAGGATAAAGACAGGACGAAGCATAAGAAGTAGAGGAAAACTTAACACAACTACGAATGATGGAGAGAATAATTAATGGTGTGTAAGAGATAGTTCAGAAGAAGAGACTGTCACCGTTCTGGTGGGCACATGAAAGTAGATGGCGAGGTGGAGGCAGCAGACGCACTCGAAGCGGACTTGGATCGACGTGTCGCTCGGAGGGAGGGTAGCGTCGGGCGAGTCGAGGTCAGCAACCTCTCGGCGTTCCTCAGCCGACGCTCAGACCACGAGCCGGGGCCGCAGTTGTGCCTGGCCAACGCCAGACGATGGAAAGCCGTTGGAGTGCCTGGCCAACGCCAGACGATGAGAAGCCGGTGGAGTGCCTGGCCAACAGGCGATGGGAAGCTGGTAGAAAGCCTGGCCAACGCCAGATGCTGGAAAGCCTGGCCAACGCCAGGTGCTGTACCGCTCGGGTACACGCCCAGGTGGAAGCCTGCAGCGGCCTGGTCACAGGAACTCGGCCGCCACTCCCGCGCCCTGGTCCGCTTCTTCCTGCCACCACGCCTCAGCCACGTCTGCTCCGGTTCTTCTCCCCGGTCTCTCCCTGGTCTCTCCCTCGCCCGTTCTCTTGGCGCTTTTTATCACCCATCTTCATCGTGGGACTTCATCATTGGTGTTCTTGTCTCCGTGTAGTTTTCCGATTGCTCAGAGCTGCACTTGTGGCCTTCTCGCATTGGTGCAGCTTTTATTCATTGCTTTATCTTTTGCGCTCGTGCCAACGTCGTCTTCATCTTGCTTTCATTTCTTTTATGGCGCGCACTTTGAAACACGGCCCGCACCTTGAAATACGTGCACTCATCACACATACATACATACATACATACATACATACATACATACATACATACATACATACATACATACATACATACATACATACATCGATAGATAGATAGATAGATCATAGGCAAGCGATAAACCTACTTTCCCGCTGTGGAGCTTGCACCACATTAGACGCATCAGGATGTGCCGCGATGGTCAAATTCCGAGCGCTTGTCCTGACGTACAGCTGAATGCTACCACCGCCGATTGAGTAGCCCCCCGGGGCATCCGCCAATGTCGCCTCGGTCGCAGACCTGGGACCTGAAAAATGAAGCGTTCTTTTGCGATTAAGGCGTGACTGGCAAACGAGTTCTGCTCAAAGCTAAAAGGAGCTTTGTGCTACAAAACAGGTGGATGCTAATTTTTCCCTTTCATAAGGTGTGACTGCCTTGGAACACGCACACGTGCACATAAGGAACACTTCAACGCTACGTGTTTCACTTTCGTCGCGTCGTAACATTGCACTACCTTTCTTACTCGTTTCGTGTGTTGTGCTTGTTACTTTTTTACAGGCCGTCTCAATACGCCATTATGCACATCTTAGCACCTTGAACGCCAATGTCTCGCGCATGAGTTGTAGGACAAAAATGACTTAGAAATGGTTGAACGGGGAGTAGGTATAGCTCAAGTAAATGTGTTCATAAGAGAACTTGCTTTCGCCTGCGCAGGGTTTTTAGCGGGGTCCTTAGCAGGGTTTTTTTATGTAAGTACACATTGCTCATTCATACCTCACTCGACGTGGCTATTTCCTCTGCCATTTACCCTGCTGAATCAAACAACATTGAGACACAGAAATACTCCAATGCGGATCGAGCGACGAACAGGCGCTGCAGATTTCTGCTGGCAATAAGAAAGGTAGAGCTGAGCCAAGGCATAGGAAGGGCACCCGAGGGCGAAATGAACTTAGTTGTGTGATGAAACTTCAGAAATGGCATGTGACACGTACGGGCACAAAATGGCCTTAGCTCGCGCAAGGCAAGGGAAAATTAGGCATCGCTGAGAGAGGCCTTAGTCCCGCACCCCAAAGTTGGATTCTCACCCCTCAACCCCCTCCCCCCCCCCTAAAAAAATTATCCAGTAACCAAAGACATGATGTCGACACCATGGGTAACACAGCTCCGATATCGAAATTCTGAATGATGATGATGAAATTCATTTATTAAGAAAAGGAGGACCGAAGGTCACGTGTGGGGAGAGAGTGTAGTGGGGAGGGCGTAGGCAAACACTAAATCATGCGCGCCAGGCCGCTAGAAGCTCCAAAATGGGCTAGTGTGACGAGACGATCAGGGCGTTCAAGTATATACTTTTGTAGAGCATTCAGATCTGTGTGTAAGAATATATCGCTGTAAATAACACCTTTAGTAGGACAGACTGCTGGGCTAGTTGGTTATGCATCGCGGAATGATCAACTTAGCGCGAAAACACACGGACACGAGAAGAAACGAAACAGACAGGACGGGCGCTACTACCAACTGTTTATTGTGAAAACACCCACCGACGTATATATGCGTCTTAACGCATGCGCAAACAAACACTTCAAGGAAGGATCGAGGAACCAAAAGTTTAACAAGGATAAATCAGGCAACAGTCTGCATGAGACGATATTCTGATGAATGCAAACTTATCGAAGCGGCGCTGATACAGATCTGCTCATTTTTCTTAATATGAAAGGCTTCTAACGCCAGCCGAGCTGTGCAGCTCCTGCTTTTGCCTAGGATTCTTGTCTCCTTGAATCTAGGCTCACAATCGCATGCAGTTATATGCGCAACTAAATGTGCGTGCTTGTCTTCCTTCTTCGTAACCTTTAGAGCATGCTCCCTAAGACGGTCGTTCAGGCATCTTTCTGTTTGGCCGATGTAAATCCTCCCGCAGGACAAAGGAATCGAATACACGACTCCTATTGAGCACTTTGAGAGGGGAGACTCGTGCTGCGTCGTGCACCCTTGGGGTCCTCTAGCACAAATGCGAGGACAAAGCTTCTGTAGCTTATTAGGCGCGGAAAAAACCAGAGGGACGTTGTGTCTGCCAGCCACCTTCTTGAGATTATGCGAAAGTGCATGTATATAAGGCATTACCTCTGGCCTGGCTTTCACGCGCTCGGTTTGAGTGCAATCCCTTCGTGCTCCAGACTTCAGTCTTTGCAGGAGGGACTCAGCCACAGCCACTACAACCATCGAAGGGAAGCCCGCTGCCAAAAGGCGGTCGACTTGAAGCATAAAACTATCCTGCATGCGATGCGAGCAAGACTTCCGGAGCGCAGAATCCATACACTGTAACGCTATACCTCTTTTTATCGTCTTAGAATGAGCGGAGTCGTAGGGTAACAGTCCTTTCTTGACGCGTGGAAAATATGCCCAACACACGTGACCAACACTGAATGCTGATTGATTTGTAGGGTTTAACGTCCCAAAACCAGTTCTGATTATGAGAGACGCCGTAGTGGAGGGCTCCGGAAATTTCGACCACCTGGGGTTCTTTAACGTGCACTGACATCGCACAGCACACGGGCCTCAACATTTCGCCTCCATCGAAATGCAGCCGCCGCAGCCGGGATTCGATCCCGCGACCTTCGGATCAGCAGCCGAGTGCCATAACCACTAGACCACCGTGGCGGGGCAACACTGAATGCTAGCTGTAAGTCTAAAAAACTGCAAAGTGCGCGCTTTCGGAAGCTCATGCGTAAAATGGAGGCCTTTTCCGAGCTGATTAAAAACATCTAAAATCTTGAAAACCGAGGCAGGGGATGTAAGGTCACCCTGCTTCGTTAAAAGAACTAAAAAATCGTCAACGTATCTAAAAACCTTTAAAACAACCCCCCCATTAAAAGCTTGCTGCAAAGCTTTGTCAACGCCTGATAAAAATATATCACATAAGACAGGGGCCACGCAAGACCCTATGCAAACCCCTTGTCGCTGCAAGTACGGTTGCTCGTTAAAGACAATAAAAGTGACCTTAAGATATGCCTCGAGCAATATTAAAAAGTTGTCCGTTGACATCCCTGTAAAATTGCTAAAATCGCACTCTCCATTTTCTTCAATACAGGTTTTTACCGATTGCATGAGCTTATCTTGGGGTACTGATATAGAGGATCTGTACTATTCAGTACCCCAAGATAAGCTCATGCAATCGGTAAAAACCTGTATTGAAGAAAATGGAGAGTGCGATTTTAGCAATTTTACAGGGATGTCAACGGACAACTTTTTAATATTGCTCGAGGCATATCTTAAGGTCACTTTTATTGTCTTTAACGAGCAACCGTACTTGCAGCGACAAGGGGTTTGCATAGGGTCTTGCGTGGCCCCTGTCTTATGTGATATATTTTTATCAGGCGTTGACAAAGCTTTGCAGCAAGCTTTTAATGGGGGGGTTGTTTTAAAGGTTTTTAGATACGTTGACGATTTTTTAGTTCTTTTAACGAAGCAGGGTGACCTTACATCCCCTGCCTCGGTTTTCAAGATTTTAGATGTTTTTAATCAGCTCGGACAAGGCCTCCATTTTACGCATGAGCTTCCGAAAGCGCGCACTTTGCAGTTTTTAGACTTACAGCTAGCATTCAGTGTTGGTCACGTGTGTTGGGCATATTTTCTACGCGTCAAGAAAGGACTGTTACCCTACGACTCCGCTCATTCTAAGACGATAAAAAGAGGTATAGCGTTACAGTGTATGGATTCTGCGCTCCGGAAGTCTTGCTCGCATCGCATGCAGGATAGTTTTATGCTTCAAGTCGACCGCCTTTTGGCAGCGGGCTTCCCTTCGATGGTTGTAGTGGCTGTGGCTGAGTCCCTCCTGCAAAGACTGAAGTCTGGAGCACGAAGGGATTGCACTCAAACCGAGCGCGTGAAAGCCAGGCCAGAGGTAATGCCTTATATACATGCACTTTCGCATAATCTCAAGAAGGTGGCTGGCAGACACAACGTCCCTCTGGTTTTTTCCGCGCCTAATAAGCTACAGAAGCTTTGTCCTCGCATTTGTGCTAGAGGACCCCAAGGGTGCACGACGCAGCACGAGTCTCCCCTCTCAAAGTGCTCAATAGGAGTCGTGTATTCGATTCCTTTGTCCTGCGGGAGGATTTACATCGGCCAAACAGAAAGATGCCTGAACGACCGTCTTAGGGAGCATGCTCTAAAGGTTACGAAGAAGGAAGACAAGCACGCACATTTAGTTGCGCATATAACTGCATGCGATTGTGAGCCTAGATTCAAGGAGACAAGAATCCTAGGCAAAAGCAGGAGCTGCACAGCTCGGCTGGCGTTAGAAGCCTTTCATATTAAGAAAAATGAGCAGATCTGTATCAGCGCCGCTTCGATAAGTTTGCATTCATCAGAATATCGTCTCATGCAGACTGTTGCCTGATTTATCCTTGTTAAACTTTTTGGTTCCTCGATCCTTCCTTGAAGTGTTTGTTTGCGCATGCGTTAAGACGCATATATACGTCGGTGGGTGTTTTCACAATAAACAGTTGGTAGTAGCGCCCGTCCTGTCTGTTTCGTTTCTTCTCGTGTCCGTGTGTTTTCGCGCTAAGTTGATCATTCCGCGGTAAATAACACCTGGTCTTGCAGTGAACGTAAAAGAGGCCAATGGTGACTCGCCGCGGTGTTGTAGTGGTTATGGCGCTTGATTGCGGACTCGAAAATCTTGGGGACCAAACCCAGGCGACAAGTATATGGACCATGTACAATCTTCGGGTGGAAACATGAAAGTTTTAAAATATGGAACGGAATACGGAACGGAACCATGGCAGGAGGGAGTAGTATGGGTGTGCGACCCGTGATTTTTGAGACCAAACCGAATCGAATATCGAATAATTTTCGAATATTGAAGAGCCATGTTTACAATAAAAGTAAATCGGTGTTAGCATTCCCGTAACCGCAACTTCATAGAACTAAAAGTACACATCCACACTTGGTGGAAATAAGCAAACACTTCCAATCTTCAGAAATGTATATATAAAAAGCAGGAAATGATCATTGTAGAGCTGACAATTCGTGCCCCCTGAGCGAAACATGCGTGCCGAACTACATGGGTTTTCGGGATTGGTGTCTATGATATCTCATCGGGGATAACGTTTATAATGCTTTCACGCCGATGTTGTGCTTACTTGAGCGCAGCTAACATGTTGAAATATTCGTGAACCATATATTCGAAAATATTCGGGTTTACGAATAACGAATAATCGATTCGGATACCGAATCAAATTCGGTCGAATCGGATTCGAAGGCCGAATCGAATGGGGCATTATTCGATTCGATATTAGAAGCTTTAGGGTATCGGTCCAAATAATCATTGTATTATTATTATTATTATTATTATTATTATTATTATTATTATTATTATTATTATTATTATTATTACGAATACTCGCATACCGCTAGCAAAATAGCGTCTTTTCAATGACCGATTAACAACTATCGCGAAATGATGTGTCAAGGCGAGAGATGACGCACTTGGACAACAAAAGCCAGGGCTTACCCAGCGTCAGCCAGATCAGCGTGAGTAGGGAGCCAACAAGCGAAAACAAGACGATGCCAGTAAACAGCATCACGGTGGAAGGGCCATTGTCGTCCCATCTGTGCAGACAAACGAAGATGATACGCAGATGCAGGGTTGTAACGGACGCTAGAGAGAAACATCTTTTAGGTGCGAAGCACCTTATGCATTCGCGCTGTCTTCTTTCGATGTCTTTTGGTATGGTTGTATTGGTAGGGTTATAAGGCATATTCTTCTATATTATTTGCGCCTAGTGCGTAAAGAAGTTGTAAAGCCAAGTATACCTTTGTGCCAACGGCATAGCATCTGATCATTTGTATATAGGACATTCGTCCGCTGGTGAATTTGCGGGTGTGTCAATCTTAACATTTGAAACAGTAATGTGTTGAGAGACACGTTTGACCAAACTGATCTCCTGCACTTACTTCGAATCTTTTTCGTCTGAAAAGAAGGAATGCAATGGAAAATTAGTGGCAGTTACATGACATAACATGTGCGTGAAGTAACACTTGCACGTACACAATCTCGAAGGCATAAAATGAGGCGTGGCTCTGCCACCGCAGACACCAATGATCAGCGCAGCTGGGGGGGGGGGGGGGCTTAGCAACTCATTGCAATGTTAAGCAAAGAAAATGTGACATTTTAGGCAAGCCATACCTTACTTTTCTTGCAATATGTAAGCCACACAGACGCAAGGAAATCATTGAAGCGTCGCTTTCTATGCAAGTGAAGTATTTACTTCTGCACCAAGGCAATCACGATATTCACTCATTCCATTATCTTCTCTCTCTGTTCCTCTACATCTTTCTTCTCTCCTAAGTCTACCCTCACTGCTTCTTTCTCTTCCTCGCTTTGTGGATTTATTTCCTTTTTTATTGTCTCTCTCTGTGTATTTTTCTTTCTTTCTCCCCAAGTCTCTCTTTCTCTCGCCCATTGCAAGTAGTAACCGTCCCAGCTACATCCTCTTTCTATCTCTGTAGCTCTTACCTTCTCTCTTTCTCTCTCACATAGCAAGTTGTGTTATCATCGTCGGTAGAACGCCACCCTATGGTTCCCATAAATGTACGTTCTGCAAGCGTGGGTTTGCAGCCTCGTGGCTATGACGCTGGCCTTCGGAGCGTGGGTACCCGGGCTTGAAAACCGCCTCGTCAAGAAATTTGGTTTTGTTTCATTTACTTATTCGTTTCCTTTCCTTCGGTCAGTCTCTATCTGCACCTGCTCTCCTCATTTGAATCTCTCCCCTTCGTTCTATACCTTAGTTTAGCCCTCTCCCGTCTGTGCCGAGTTTTCGCAAACGCCGGCCGCCGCAGGAACCGAGTTAAAACAGCCCTGTCAAAAGATTCTGGTTCAGTTGTGCTTCACGAGCATGCAATCTATGCAGTGTAGTGATGGAGGCTGCCATGTTTTGTGGGTACCTTTGCTGATGCTAGATGACGTCGAGCCGTACGTAGCCTGGCTGTAAGGCGAGGCAACGGCCGTCTGGTCGTACTGGCCGTAGTACGGGGCGTAACTGTCCTGTGTGTCGTAGTAAACCATAGGGTACGACATACCTCTCGCAAGCTGGTGAACCTGCACATAGAAGCGCCATGTTCTGATTATGACAACGACTGTGCTTCGGTTAAGGAAAGGACGTAAGTTTCTGCAGCC
The DNA here is from genome assembly GCA_013339685.2 of Hyalomma asiaticum. NCBI lineage: Eukaryota > Metazoa > Arthropoda > Arachnida > Ixodida > Ixodidae > Hyalomma > Hyalomma asiaticum. Next base: position 23,086,095 of record CM023490.1, read on the forward strand.
CATGTAGGGAGCACGGCTAAGTGTCCGTGGGGGTAGGGGAAGTAGGGGAAAGGGACTGAGAGAGATAGAAAGGACAGAAAAGCCGCAAAGGAGGACTCCGGAAATTTTGATCACCTGGGTTTCTTTAACGTGCACTGACCATGCGCAGTACACGTCCCTCTATCGTTTTCGCCTCCACCGAAACTGCGACCGCCGTGGCCGAGATCGAACCCGCGTTTTTTGGCACCATGACTATTACAGCACTGCGGCGGGCTACTTAATTATAAGGGGACCGCCAACTGCGCCGCGTAGTTTTGTTCCTCCCTATTGCAAGTCTATCGGTGGTGTGGTGGTAGCGCTTCCAGCTCCTACCATCGCACCTGGCTGGTCGTGGGTTCGTGTCTCAACGAGTGATACTTTTTTTTTAATCTTAACTGCGTGTTTACCTTTCAACCGTTTACTTCCGTTACGGAAGTACGTCACAGTTTTGAAAGTGGACTCCGGAATAAAACATTTTTGTGTTAAAACGGGGGAGGGGGAAATAAGAGAAGGGGGACCCCTGTCCTCCCTCTAAATAACCCTACGCTAACCCATTCTAGAGTCCACATGGGAACACACTACATTGCGTGCTGGCACGTCCAAGGATGGAACGCATGAGGCATGTGCAGCTGTCGGCTGGCGAGCTCGCCCCATCGACGTTACCTCTGTACTGCGATGAACTCTGGCGCATAAGCTTGTATACTTTCTGCTACGCTTTAGCTGAGTAGGAAGAATGGGGCCTATGCGCAGAGAAGTGGGTGCCGTGACGACGGGAACTTACCTTGCCAAATGAGAACTACGCTGCACTCGGAACAAGATGGCTAAACCGGCACCGATGGTGACGATTTAAAGCTGTTGGCACGTACCCACTATGAGGGAGGGGCCACGAATCGTGCGGTAATCTTGAAAAAGCATGACGCCAATAACAAATAACGATAATGAATATATATGTAAACATAAGAATGAAGCTTCATTAAAGAAAAAATATACGTAATACATCATTGGGGCATATTTCACAGCTAATAAAGTGTGTTTCACTTGAACGTAATGACGATGACACTTCGCCCCGCCATGGTGGTCTAGTGGCTATGGTACTCGGCTGCTGATCCGAGGGTCGCGGCATCGAATCCCGGCCGCGGCGGCTGCATTTCGATGGAGGCGAAATGTTGAGGCCCGTGTGCTGTGCGATGTCAGTGCACGTTAAAGAAACCCAGGTGGTCGAAATTTCCGGAGCCCTCCAGTACGGCGTCTCTCATAATCAGAGCTGGTTTTGGGACGTAAAACCCCACAAAACAACAACGATGACACTTCTTTTTTTTTGTTCCCACGCACAGCGCTCGTCAGCGGTGGGGACACCACATATGTGCTTTGATTGCGATATCACAGCCGTCACGACATGTATCGATGGTGGGCCGATGAAGAGATATCAGTCTCGCTAAAGGCTACACTGATAAAAACCGGTGGCCTCGGATACCAAAGACCGCGTCGCGTTAAAAAAAGAAAGGTTAACAATATTTGCGCACAGTTGGAAAACACACGGGGGGGGGGGGCATGGACTCAAGGAGGCATAGTTATTGAACGTAGCGCTCTATGACGTGGTGGAAGTGTCGCAAAAGGGCGGTTGGCCACGCGCTCGGATGGTCCGCAAGCTTCCGTAGTTGACGGTTTGTTAGACGACCAAGTAACAGGTGTTACCGCAAATCGTGCGTTTAACAATGCTCAAGTGGGGCTGAAACATATAGCGCAATCTTTAGCGTAAAATTTACCCACTCGCGCGTTAGCCTTTAGCATGCGTAAAAATTTTCCTTCTTGCAGTTATTTTTTTGATAATGTGGCCGGTCAGGCGTTGTTCCATTTTTTTACGGCAGCCGCGGCCGCCGCGAAAAAAGCACCAATCAGACGCGAGCCGCGGAGGCGTGCCGACGGTGGTGCCGACGCGTGGCGCCATCTGTCCGTCAAGCATAGAACCATAACACACAGCCTCTGAGATTCGAAAGTGACATGGCCGTCGTAAAATCTCAGAGGCCATGCCCAGACCTATATGCAGTTTTCGTTAGGCCTACCCGTACCGAGACGCCGAGCAAGAAGTATCCTCGCAGTAGCAGCTTTTGATAGCGTGGCTAGCCGTAGCGCTAGAAAGACATACATGGTCGACGAAAGACGAAATCGTCTGATTAGAGCTCACGTTTTCGCGAGACCTTTCGAATGGAACAACACAAGTCGGGGCGTCAGGTTGTTCTTGGCTGCATCGTCGCCGCTTACCGAAAAACGCGAGTGGGGACTTGTTGACGCGCGCTTGCCGCGGAAGCGCTCGCCGCGCGCGACACGCTGCGCGCGTTTTTGCCGCTAGTTTGTGACTAGAGGGACGACACTGTCAGAAGAGATCGGCGTAAACCTCAACAATGAACGAAGCACATTCAAACTGCGAGTGCAGCTGTTTGTATAAGCATCGCGCATTGGCCAGAGGGCCCCACCTATATCGGGATTTTTCAACTCAGTTTCACCGTCTCTGGCCGATGGAGAAGAATACAAATACGATAGACGATAAAACACGCTTCAATGTTGAAAGTTCATTTGCAAACTTTTGAAGGTATCGACACTCTTGCTTCGTGATTAGATGTTCAATGACACGGCTATACTTTATAACACTCATCCGATTTCCCTCCTTCCGCTAACTACGCCATGAATATTGGCGCTGCTATCGTATGGGGCAAGTTCCTCTGCTTGGTGACTTCTACTGGCGACGAAAATACAAGTCACGGAACGTGTCCCGGCGCATGCGAATGAATGTCCCTGCGCATGCGCCGGGACATTCATTACTAATCAGAAATGCTTATCTACAGGCAGCCATATTTCCTAAAAAAGACCAAATGAGTCATCGTGGATTGGCGCCGACGCACTCGTCTTCACTTCAACGCAGCATTGTTGTTATTATGTGCGGTTTAACGTCCCAAAACCAGCTCTGATTATGAGAGACGCCGTAGTGGAGGGCTCCGGAAAATTTCCACCACCTGGGGTTCTTTAACGTGCACTGACATCGCACAGCACACGGGTCTCAACATTTCGCCTCCATCGAAATGCAGCCGCCGCAGCCGGGATTAGATCCCGCGACCATCGGATCAACAGCCGAGTACCATGTTCCCTAGTCCACCGTGGCGGAGCTCGACGCAGCATTGCCAGATGGACAAGAGCTGCGATGCGCTATCTGGTGTAACATTTGTGACTAGGTTCAACTAGGCTGCCTGTTCAGAAACCTGATATCATAGAGTGAAAGTACACATTGTTTTTGAAGCACATTTTGTAGTGCAGCCTCTCCACGAAGGAGTGCTCTCATAATTATGAAGAAAATTAACAAGCTCGAGTTCCCCCGTGTCTTGTGATTCAGCGCGCGTTTTAACGCCAAGAAAAAAAAAATATAGTGGTGCATTTTCTCTCCTAGGCCCACAGCTGCATCATGCATATTCGCTCGTAAATAAAATTTGCAGCACGTCTTTTGCGACGCATCGTCTTGCCTCTTGAGCCCATGAAATAAATCTTTAAATAAGTGAGAACTGGTTTTGGGACGTGAAACCCCACAGAACAACAACAACAAATAAATATTCATTTATACATAATCTCGCAGGTGCACGAACTTCGTAATTTCCTTTCTATTTTCATGTGTGCTGGTGGAAATATCAAAATCAACTCCACGATTGAACATGACCAGTATTTGCTGCTGCGATCAGATAGCGCGCCTCAACTGAAGTTATTCCTTAGCCCAAGTGCTACAGGCAAGAAGCCATTGTAGCTTCATGATGACGTCACTATCTCGTAGCTTCAGCCGTCTTGCTTCCCTGGTTGCGATAACCACCACCTAAGGACTATCTTTGATCTGCAACAAGGGAAGAAGGCTCAGAACATATCTCACGCGCTCGCTGCAAAACTGTAGCCTTTATCCCTGCAGTCAAACAATAGGCAGCCGTGCATCTGATGTGACGTCAGAACCCAGGTGATCGTACATCAGTCTCCTCTTTCGTGACGTCAGCAGACAGCGAGCACGGGTAAAAGGTGCGGCATGGCTCTTCGCTACAACTTCTTTCCCGTGAGCGGAATAAGCGAGTTCGTTCGAGGGCTGCTGTACCATACCGTCTCCTCCTCCAAGCAATGGACCTCAAGGCCCACACCGCGACGGAGGAGCTGGACGCCGATGCAATCAACCTACGCTTCCCCGGTATATCCCCGACCTGTTCCTTGCAGCGCAGAAGGTGGCGGGGAGGACGACGGACGCGGCATTCCGACCTCTATCTGCCATATTCTCGATGTACTGTCCCGTTGGAACCGCTTCCTGTGGCACGTCGGCTTGCAGCTGCGAGAGCTCCGCGGTCCCGGAAAGCTTTCTCTGGTGCGGGTCGCCTATGGCGGCAGCGGCGGCTGCAGGCAGGAAGCGCAAAGCCAGGATGCGCGGTTCCTCGTTTACGTGCTCCTAGTGCAGCACCGATGCGTCGAGAGCGCGCACGTGGACGAACTACTAATCGAAGGCAGCGGACTCGGCGAGTACCGGGAGCGCGTCGTGTCGGCGCTCCGGAAGGACAAGAACTTGCGGACGTTGACCCTCGGCAGCGTCTTCGGCGAGTACAGGTGAGTACACGCACCTTTCATGTGCATACCAAGTAGGTTCGTGACTTCCGAAAAAAAAATTCAGAAGAAAAAAATAAGGACAGGCAGACGAACATCCTTGGGTCGCTTTGTAGCGCAAATACACATGACTTTTCATCTGAAGATGAACTCTTGCCGATCGTGTGCTCCGTTAGAACTTGATTCGTCATTCGGCTGGTTTTTCACTGGAGTTTCGGCTTAACGGTGGTACGTTAGCAATGAAAACTAGGCGCATATTTTCTAACGACGACAAATGAGTTCTACGGAAACCAGCAAGGCGGAGTAACGTGGACCAGGAGGAATTTTTCGGCTACTAGGAAGATATCATTTCTGAGAAATCCGTATGGATTTCCTTGTAGCCTTGTGCTACACAACGGGTGGATGCTAATTTTCCCTATCATTTTCTAACGACTGGCAACTCATCGAATAGAGGACGAGTTGCCGCAGCAAGAGCATTTTCTAGTGTAGGTTTCTGCCGTTTAACAGCTCCTTTAAAGAAATGCAAGTTTTGACAGGACACCGTCACTGTTGAGCGTGACACGGGAGTGTTACGTGCGCCCATCTCACTTCTACAGTACCGTCCTCTGTTAGAGGAAACACGAGACCTCGGGGTGGCCCTCTATACAGAGTTCCAGCGCGGCCAGGCATCGAAGGTAAGCGGCGGAAATGCACAGGAACGCAGGGTCTGCGCTTCGTGTCTCCTGCTGCGGGGCGCGAACCAACAGCTGTGCCATACCCTTACATGACGCCCCTTTTTCTTCGTGCTGCGGCGCCGCATATAGAGGGTCACGCGATGCTGCTCCGCTTCGCCTCGACGCGCGGCCGCACCGGGTGCGGGTTGTTTTCGATTTACCAAGTCTCGGGCAGTCCCGGGTAGCCCGCGAATGCCTCGCTGTCATAGATGAAGCCATTATCACCTGAATCACAAGTCGCCTGGCCTGCCAGTGGATGGGGCTACCGGGAAGGCCCTGTTAAAAACGAATTCGCTGCAGGCGTCAGGGGCCATCCGGAGCCGTCCGGGACTTGTAAAACCAACACGATCACTCCGCGGAGCGCGGCCAGGCGCTCGCGTGTTCTCGACAGTTGGCCACACTGACGTACTGCACTTCCTCTGCACGGCGCTGTCTCCTATATGCTTGTGTCGGGTGGACGGGCCGTGTATATGTACACATACGCGTGGCGGCGCATACGTTTTCCCTGGCAGCTATCTCTTTCCAGGCGCGATTTCAGAAACACCGAAGGTGCAGTGCCCTGACACGGTGGTATAATGGCTAAGGCACGGCATCTCCGGGTCACACACAAAGAGATACTCACGCAAATGTACATTTTAAGCTCGCACGACTTTATAATTAATGTGGTCACTTATGCTGCCACGACACAGCCAAATGGGCGATGACGGTGTACCGAGCTTGGGTTGGGTCCGAGCCAGTCGGTAAACGCTCGAATTGGAACGACAACAATGAAACATGTCGCAACACAGTGTTTTATTATTGTTGTCCTGTCGCACTTTATTGTTACAGCTGCTAGGACGAATTCAGTTCAGGGTGGTAGCTGCCGCGTTACAACGCAATATCTGCCGATAGTGTTCCAGAATGCGCGCACACGGGCGGCAGCTTCTCATTTTTTTTTCATGTAATTTCAAGACTTCAATGCTTAAATACCTGCATGCTTCACCTGTGAAACGTTCTTACGCTGAATGTATTTATTTCAATACTAGTGAATTCAGCCAGTGATCCATCTTATTGCGCAGGAGCATTCGAGAGGACCTGTTCGGAGCTATCTCCACGATGGCCTACTTGCGAGAGCTGGTCGTGCTCGGCAGCGGCGCGGCGCCACCGGTGCTGATAGATGCCATTTGCGCGCTGCTAGACGACACCATGTGTCTGATCACTCTGTCGATGTCGGGACTTGCTTTGGACGCGGAAAGCGGGAGGCGTCTCATCGCCGCGCTCGACGGAAACGATACAGTCGGGAATCTGTCCGTGCATGGCAGCATCGTCCATTCGTACCTGGAGAGTGGAGTTTCCAGATTCACCGTCTTTCTGGCCAACAGCCTGTCGCCGTCCTCTGTGAGCGTGGAGGGAATGCCTTCTTCTCCCGAAAGAACGTACTCGGATCTCAGCTGCATCATCACGCCGGCCGTCCTAACCGGCAAGCTCAAGAAGCTTCGACTCACTGGTTACCTGCTCGACGCCCAGTGCGCAGCCTTGCTCTCCCCTCTCGTGTCTCGAAAGGATGGGCGACTCGAGAGCCTCGACATCAGTGGATGTCGGTGGAGAACTAAGTCGCCTCCCGAACGTCAATACGACGCTCGACCCGGCGACGGAAGACCCAGTCGCCCCCGCGCCGGCCTTCCCGGTTGCCCCTGGCTTCTTAGGTTCGACTACACTGCGCGAACAACACTCTCGTCTCTGGCTCTCAGCTATGCGGGACTCCGGCCCAGCGACCTTTGGTATGTACTCTGCACTGCTCGCGCCGCTGACTCTGTCCAGGAGATCTGTCTTAAACACGTGTCCCTGCGCGATCTGAAGGAAGTCTGTCGAGTCATCCGGGAGTCTGGGATGAGCAGCAAAGTTCTTATAGAAGGCGCCCACTTCGTCGACGCTGAGGCACTAAATGACCTTCGGCAGTTTCCGGAAGCGTTGCGGAAGGTGGCGATCAGCTCCGTCGGCCTTCCGAGCCCGAAGGCGTTCGGAGACACCGTCATCCGGGCGTGCTCCTGGTATCAGGTCACTACGCTCAACCTCGTCTTGACGCAGGACGTCATATCGGACGTCGCCACGTTTCACAAGCTGAGCAACTATATCAAGCGTGCAGCAATGCTAAGGGCACTCGCGCTCACCGGTTGTGGACAGCCGGACCTAAGCCGCACTCTTCGACCGACCGGTCAACCTCACTGCCTTCTTCTCGACGCCATCTTGAAGAACAAGGGTGTTCGGGCGCTGCGGTTCAACGGGCTTCGTCTAGGTCCGGCCAACTTGTGGTTCCTGGTAGACGAACTTGCCACCAGCAAGACGGTGTGCGAAGTCTCCTTCGTCTCCTGGGACGCGGTCGAGAACGACACGTTCGTCCTACTCCTTGCGGCGGACATACGCCGGAACGATACCGTCACTCACTTGCGCATCGCGGAATCTGTGAGCGCCCAAACGGAGGAAGACCGGTTCGTCATCGAAGACTTAATCGGCCGCAACCTCGGATACATCACGTGCGCGGCTCACTATGTCGTCTACAAGGACCGCTTACAGCGCTGCGAGGCTGCCTACGCTGCCGTGGGTGAAAGTCCGTTCCTGAAGAAGAAAGTCCGGGAGCTCCTGAAAGAGATCGAAGAGACGGGTAGCATTGAGAGCATTTTGGAGTAGCCTTTTAATTTTTAGGGGGAACGTTGGGATGTTTTTATGTTCTTTTAGCGAACTCGGCGACTAGTGGGACGACGAGGACGGCTGACGTTCTCTGACACTGCACATAACCATTTGTCATTGTTGCATGCAATCATCCATTCGTTGACCATTTTTGAGAGGTGTACCTTGTCTTCACTACTGTAGAAAGTGAGAACACAAAGGAAACCGTGGGCTTGTTCGACTCCACCCAAACGGAATCCTACCGAGAGACTTGCCACAATGTATTAGTGTCGCGTCGTAGTTTCATCGACATTTGTTTTAAGTGTTCATGTTCACTGCCGTTACTTGTTTGCCTTGTGCATTGGCGCCAAACCACACCTTTTTTAAAATTTGACGATGTGACAATGTCACGGATGTTCGTAAATCTTGGATGCAATAATTTGATTGATTCTAGGGTATTATGTCCCTACACCACGATATGATTGTGGGAGACGCCGTAGTGGATGGCTCCGGAAATTTCGACCACCGTTCAAGTGCCCTGACATCGCACAGTGTACACGAGCCTCACAATCTTGAAAATAAACCCACTGGCTAACTCTGCTGATGTGTCCTTTGAATAGTGTATTTTCAAACGATTGCCTGCACGCACCTTAACAAGGTGCACATAGACAGGCCCTAAAATTAAGGTGCTCTCATTCAGCTTTCCTTTCGTGCTTGTGCATTGTGATGCTACTATTCCACGGGGAGACACTCGATGAATTGTCTGATTCCGTGTGAATAGTCCACGACTTGGTCCAGATTTTTCCATATAGCATGTTCCTGTGTTCAGTACGAACGTTCAGTTAGCTATGAAAGGCCGTGGCAAAGTACGGCCAGTTGGCAGACAGTTCTTTGCTCGTTAAACGGGTTAAACGCAGCACACCCCATAAACACACCAAGCCTGAATACACCTTCTCGCTGATAAAACTTGCCCCGCTCTTATCTACTTTTAGAATGAAGAGCACCGCGGTTATGAGTTTCGGTACAGCTGCCTCGTTAGCAGCTGACGCAGGTAACATGTGCTCATTCAGAGATTATGTGGTTTCAACTGTGTTAATAGGGAGTTCTAGCAGCGGCGGCCCCGCCACGGTGGTCTAGTGGTTATGGTACTCGGCTGCTGATCCCAGGGTCGCGGGATCGAATCCCGGCCGCGGCGGCTGCATTTCGATGGAGGCGAAATGTTGAGGCCCGTGTGCTGTGCGATGTCAGTGCACGTTAAAGAACCCCAGGTGGTCCAAATTTCCGGAGCCCTCCACTACGGCGTCTCTCATAATCAGAGCTGGTTTTGGGACGTGAAACCCCACAAATCAATCAATCTAGCAGCGTCGGCTACGGTAATGCCGTACCGTCGTGGTGGGCACTTAGAAAATTTACTTTCGGAGGACGCTACCATCAAGTTTTATCATCTGACCACGTTTCCGCACTCACTGAGCAACTAGTGCACGTCTTTCCGACTAAAATAGGCGCGTGCTGAGAACGACGGTACGGCCTTACCGTCATTACCGTACGGCAAGCTGGGGCTGATAAAACTCCCCAATAAAATGTCTAGGCGTAACTGTACCAGCCGTTGAACCTGTTCAGTTACGCTACACACTTCAATTGTTTTTGTTTATAAAGAAAACCTAGGTGGATCAACGATCACGGTGAACTTGTATAAACGTGTCAGCCAAGTAGCAATAATTTCAGTAATTGAGAGAACACTGTTCGACTTGTGTGTATGCTGCGTACACTTTGGCCCGGTTTTTCCATGAAATAACGCGTCACATAAAATGCTAGACACGTGTACACGCCCACTCTAACGCGTTGGACAATATGCGTAGCAAAACCTTCCCGTTCTCTTACTACTATCAGAGGTTCTGCGTCCCGAAACGACGATATAATTGAGACTCCGTAGGAGAAGGCTCCAGAAATTTCGGCCACCTGGCCTCCTTTAGCGTGCACTGACATCGCACAGTACACAGGCCTCGACATTTCATCCCCATCGAAATGCCGGGATTCGAAACCATGGCCATGGGATCAACAGCCGAGTGCCATAATCACTGGACCACCGTGGTGAAGATGGCCGCTGTGTTAGCACTGGCTTTAAGGGCAACTCCGGCGGTATTTCACCGTGTTCTGATATCGGTGTTTTCCAATGGCAGTGACAGTCCTGCAACAGCCAGGGTGGTTCAGTTTGCTCAGAAACGCACCGAAAAATTTTAATGACCGACTGAACGGCGAGTTCAAACCGAAGGGGTAGACTCTCCGTTCAGCGTATGCGATGACGTCACGGCTTCCCCACCATGAGAAATATGGAGCTGGTGGCAGAAAAATGACAGGGGCGATGTCACCCGACGATGTGTTGAGTTACGCCAGCTTTTCTGAACCTGACAGCGAGGATTTGAGCGCTGGAATATCGCCGCTTTGCTTCTGACCACCCACCTGCTCGGTTAGGCAGCGTTGAAGGTAATGACTTGAAAAAACACAGGGTTGCCCGCGTGAGAATCCGCTAAAAATTTTTAAAATACAATTTCAGGAGAACTGAACTACATGCAGCCGCCTGGCTTGGCATATATTATTATAGTAGCGATGAGAACGCATATGGAAAATAAATTTGATTGAGGTCAGTGGATATTGAAAAATCGCCGTAGTTGCCGTTTAAGTCAGTACAGAGTAAGGGCACACGAATAAGCCACCGCGCACTGTAGCTTAGGAAGACACATTCCCAGCAAGATCAGTTGAGCACGTGTCCAACTTAATGATGTGTGCACATATGTGCCCTCATCGAAACGTTTCTTACGATAAAATATTTAGCGGGAAGCTCATAGAAGCACGTTAACAGTCCAAACGCAAATACACAAATAGTGATTGCCTGTAAATTAGGCGCACGCGTTATCTAGCGCATAGTTAATGACGGTGCTACCTCACTTTCGTATTGCTCTTCTAGTACCGCAAAAAAACCTGCATAGTACGAGAGGAATTCAGTAGCAATACTCTAACTGGCATAAACGAAAAAAGTTCCTAGAGAAAGGAGAGAAAAAGGTGACTTCGTTAGAAGAGCAAACAGGATGAAAATGCAAAATGACTGAGGAAATAAAGTTACCGCAATGTGGCCTTCTCGGCTTTGTCGGTAAAGCATAATGGTGCATTGTATCGCAGAAGGACGCAGATACTTAATAAACAAGAAGACGAGCGCTAGCTTGCAATAGGTATGCTCGTTTTCCGCTACCCGTGATTGTGTTTAGCAATTACCCATGTGGAATTCATACACCTAGCAAGGTAAGCTACTTTGCGGAGTTATGCAAAGATCAAGCACTGACACAGAAATAACCAAGTCATGAGATCATTTGAGCCTTACTTCTTGCATGAATTGGTGTTCCATCGCTTCTGGAGCCAACAGTACGTCGTGCAATCAGTTCTTCTCAACGTGTAACTTTGACAGGAGGTTCGACTGTGGTCGTTCAGTAGTTGGCCCGTTTCCTGCGCGACATTTGTGAACGCTCTAAGGTGGCGTGAGCTACGATTCGTGAAGATAAGTGGCACAAGCACCAACACAAAGACAGTATTTTTTTTTTTTTTGCTATCTTACAAGCGTTGTGTTCTTGGTTATGCAATCACATCTGCTGAGTTCTTGCTGGTTAACATGCGAAAACAATAGCAGGGAAATAGTGCGGGAATGTTGACATCGTCTGATAAGTTTTTATCGCGTGGCGTTCGCGTTTCCTCAAAGCTCCTCTAACGTGGCTTCCCCGACGGCGCCCCTGTGGACGTTTGGGAGAAATGGACGTTTCGCAAGACAACCGTTGGCCATTAAAGTTGATAGAGTGGATCCCTAGAGAAGGCAAGCGGGGTAGGGGGCGGCAGAACGTTAAGGGGTCAGATGAGATCAAGACGTTTGCGGGGATAGCGTTGTCGCAGTTAGCACCGGGACAACTTGAGATCGATGGGAGAGGCCCTTGCCCTGCAGTGGGCGTAGACAGGCTGACCACGATATTAGTTTGCCACGAACAAACGTTTCGTAATGTGTTAGTTTGAGAGAGGTAGGAGGAAATGAAAAAAATATGGCGGAGATAGACATGCATGTTGTTAGCGCTGCTGATTATGGTATCGATATAGATTACCAGCATGGGCCGACTTAGCTGCTGTGGTGGTGCGCTGCTAAGATCAAGGACGCGGGTTCGATTCGCGTTTCAGGAGGACGCGTTCCAATTTGTTATAAACGCAAGAATCACTTGTGCGCTTACATTTACACGTATACCTTAAGAAAACGCAAGCACTCGCCATCAAACAGGAGCGCCATACTACAGTGTGCCTCATGGTTATGTCGTGGGTCGTGGTTGCGGCACTTAATAACACCCGATAATTTAGTTTTGAGACGCGTTCATCTCTAACATCCGCGGCAGGTCTCTATCAGGACTCAGCATTCTGCTTCGTCGGTTCAGTGAGAGTTTATTTCCATGAATTCGTACGAGGCTGTGCGAGAGCTGAACAATTTGCTTTCTTTCGTGTTTATGCATATCACACCAGTGGGACATTCAAGACACGCGCCGAAAGAACTGCCCTTTTCTTGTCGCACTCAGATAGCGCATATCCGTTGCGTTTCACGTTCGCATGTTTTATAGACAATATTCCTGAAAGTGCACAAGAAGACCCTGATGACATTGGAATGCAGAGGCGTGCGCGGTATTTGAATTTGCGGTCGCGATCATCCGCAACAAACGATAAAGTTTTTCTGCCAACAAATAAAGGTTTCCTGATAAAAAGGCTGATAACTAGTTACATGCGCTTGCCCATAACCGCAGTCCTTGCGCAGTAGTGAGACGGGTGGCAGCTGTCTTATGTGTGGTGTGACGTCAAGACCTGGCGGAGACCTGTTTCGCTCCTCGCTTACGAAAGCTGAGAGCGATTGAGTAATGGGAGAAGGTGGGGCCTTGTTCTTTCCTCTGACGCCCACTCTGTGAACAACGGATGGTTCTTCTTTTTTAACCCTTCCACACCATGGCCTACAATATTGGTATGTGGCCAGAAGTGCTGGATGCCGCTACAATCAACCTACGGTTCCCGGGAATCAGGTTGACCGTCCCTTGCAGCGCGAGTGACAGTGCTGGCGGCGAGACCACGTCATTCTGTCACGTCATCGACAGTCTCTCCCGTTGGAATTACTTGCTGTGGCACGTCGGTTTGCAGCTGCGAGAGCTCCGAGGTCCCGGCAGATTGTCCCTGGTACGGGTCGTCTACAGGGGCAGTGGTGGTTGCAAGCAGCAAGCGCGAGGCCTCGACGCGCGGATTCTGTTTTACATTCTCCTGGCGCAGCACAGATGCGTCGAGAGCGTACACCTCGAAGATGTCCTTATCGAAGGCTGCGGACTCGGCGAGTACCGGGACCGTGTCGTCGCCGCGCTTCGGAAAAACACTAGCCTGCGGACGCTGACTCTCGGCAGTCTCTTCGGCGATTACAGGTCAGTCCGTTAAGCCTGCTTTGTCAGAGGTTGTTTTGTGAACGGTCTGGTGTTTCCGTAGTGATATGGCAATTTGGTAAGGCATCAGCATTCAAAACGAGGCTTTTAGTTATGGTTAAGATGCTCCGTAACCGTGTTAACTCCGGTCGAGCGGGGGATCTTAGGCTTATGTCTACAATCCGTTAAGGATACTTGTCTTTAGCGTGCCACCACTTAACGAGAACCAGCCGTGCTGGCGTAGCAGCTGGGGTATAGATTTCTAGGCTCGATGTTGCGGTATCGAATGACGGCCGTGGTGGCCACATTTCATTGGAGACTTACTGTAAAGGAAAAAGGCAACTGTGTACTTAGATTTACGTGTACGTTATAAAGACCTATAGGAAGCCGAAATTACTTCCGAAGCATCCACTATACGGTTCGCCGCTCACAATCATATTTTAGCTCTGGTAATTAAACACGATCCTTCAAAACACTTGGTGAGCGTCGCCTTGACAAAGGCTATAGTTTCCTATTGGCACCGTTCTTTAGATATCTCGTTCGAGCGCTGATAGCCAGTCAGCGTGATACACATGCGTGATGTGTGGCCACTGCGCATATCTACGTAGGGGTGATACCGGTCAATGTAAGCCTTTAACAGGAAGCCACTACTCGCGAAGCTCTATTGTAAAGGCAGTTTGAGGACGTGCATAATTGAAATTTAGACGCTTGACTTCACACAGCGCTAAATTTGCGGCACTTTCTGATGGAAAAAAGAGGTGCTTTCGCAACGATATCCCGAACTGACGCCAGGCAATCGCAAATTCGACCCTTGATTCTTTGCTTTCATAACGGAGAACAAGTATAGGGGCGGCGAATTGAGGTAGAAGCGTGTTGGGATATTAGGGTGTTTTAGCAGTGGTGGATTACCATGCGGTAAACACGCTATTACCGTTCCCTCGCTGCCGGCGCAGTTTACTTCGGCCTTGAAAACGTGATGAAAGCTCCTTTAGAACTTTCATTACCTTAGGGTATGCATAGAGCTAACTGTCTGCATAGACTTTACTGTCTACGGTAAGGAACCGTTGCTAAAATCGTCCTACTTGTAGTCACGTTTCTGCACAAGCGCGTTGAAGAAGCCCTGCCACACTTTTTAACGTAGTTGGAACACGATGCCGATTAGTTGTGGCCGCTGCTACGAACATGTGAGCGAAATGTTATTGCACTGCACGAACCAGGGAAACAAGCAGTTTGGTTTCAAGGACAGCTAGAAACGGCCTGCTCTTCTTCCAACAAGTGACTTTACAAAGAGCACTGACTCTACGTCGCTTGGGGCCAAGCTAGCACCGGTGGCTTCGTGATAGCTGAAGAGTTCTCGGGAATGCATTATTCCCTCTTCCTTTCTTTGTAGTTCATCGAATAAAATGCGGATATCTCTTTAAGCACGCCAAAACAAATCCAGCCGCGTAGTAGGGCCTACGTTGACGTCATCTGTTCAAGGAAAATCAGGCGATTCGTAGATTTAGTTCAGACCAGATTGCGAGCAATTGCAAGTTCCATTGTGCGTGCAATGCACTAATATTTCGCTCACGTATTCATAAGAGCCTGCACGACTGAATGGCACTGTCTGCTATCTTAAAAGTTGTTGCAGGGTCTCTTTTTAAGAGACTGTGCGACAGAATTTCAACGCATATGCTAGGCTCTCAGTGAATGTGAATGCCCAGATATTATTGCACTGAAAGCTACACGGAATTCAGTTTCGTCATGAAAACAGACAAAAAATTCACCTGATTTATCTTGGGGACTACACAGAGTACGTAATTACTGAGATTAAAGGACGAGGCAGTTTTCTACTTATTTTATGAAACAGTGACGGAACTCGCAATCTGACATGAGCGGAGCTATGTGCCGGCGCCGCCTACGTCATGAAACAGTGTAATCATACAACACGCACAAAAAAAGCAACATGCTCAAGGCAACAAAGCGCAGTCCGTAGCTTTTCCCACGGTCATTAGCACCCCCTGTAGCTTCCGTGACGTACGTCGCGAATATGTGTCAAAGGAGGCGTATTTTGCTCCGTAACTCCGCTTATGCTCCAAGAATTCGAAAAAATAAAATAAAACAAATTCCACGTCATATTCACAAAGCAGTAGTTGCGTAGTGTTGTCATTCTATAACATCGAGAGGTATTGTAAACGACCACTTTTATAAATTGTCGTCCACCGTACTGCCCACCCGAGGCTTCGCCCATATCTGCTTCATAACTTCCGTTTTGAATGATCCCGCGTATTCGCAACGGTATAGTTCTGCATAACGCCTTCACCCTTACGTTGGCTTACATAATCTGTTGTCTACCTTGCTGAATGCAGGTGTATTCGTGATGACCTGTTCGGAGCCATCTCCACGATGACCAACCTTCGGGAGCTGTTCGTCTATGGTGGCATTGCCGCACCATCGTTCCTGCTAGAAGCCCTCTGCCCGCTGCTAATTGTCACCACCCATTTGAGAACACTCTGTGTGTCTGGGCTTGTTTTCGACGAAGCAGGCAGAAAGCACCTTATCGAGGCCCTCCAGCACAACAATACCGTTGAGAATCTGGCCGTACATGGCAGCATAGTGCACTCGTACCTGCCCACTGAAGTTTCCAGATTCTCACGCTTTCTGGCCACTAGCACGCGGTTGTCTTCATTGAGCATTGATGGCATGCACTCGGACCCGGAGAGCACCTACGAGGATCTCCAGTTCATCATTGGCCCGCTCGTCTCTCGCGCTCAGGTCCAGAGGCTCCGACTCACAGGTTACCTGCTGAACGCCGAGTGCGCGACTCTGCTCGCTGAGCTTGTGTCTCGCAAAGGAGGAGGCATTCGAACCCTCGACATCACCGGCTGCTGGTGGAGAGCCAAGCCATCGGAAGAAGGCGGACCAGACGGCGGAACCGCTTCCGGCGAACAAGTGGACCAGCCCACCTCCGCGGAGCCATGCTGTCGTTGGATTCAAGCATTCGATTCTACTGCGCCGCTGGCGCTCACGTATTTCGCTCTCAGCGTCGAGGGACTTCAGCCGGGCGATCTCCGGGCCCTGTTCAACACCGCCGCCAGCGTAGAATCTCTGAAGACAATCTCACTGAGGGACGCTTCGGTGCACGATCTGGCGCGAATTTGCCGAACCATCCGTGAGACCGGAGCCAGCGGCCGAGTCCGCCTAGAAGGCACCTACCTCATAGACTCCGAGACGGTCAGCGCGCTGCGTGAGTTTCCCGAAGCCTTGCATAATGTGGCAATCAGCTCCCTCGACATTCCGAACCCGAAGGCTTTCGGCGACACGGTCGTCCGGGCCTTCTCCTGGTACCAGGTGACCGCACTCAACCTCCTCTTGTCGCAGCAAGTCATATCCGACGTCGCCACGTTTCACAAGCTCAGCAACTGCCTGGGCTCTGCCGTCTCGCTAAGGGAACTGGCGCTCATCGGTTTCAACAAGCCCGATCTCGACTGTACTCTTCGATCGCTTCACAGCTGTCACAGCGTTATTATCCAAAAGATATTCGATAACGCGAGCATTCGAGTACTACGGATCAAAGGTTTTCGTTTGGGTGAGGACAACGTGTGGTATATGGCCGATGAAATTATCCAGAGCGAGACCCTGTGCGAGGTTTTCTTCGCGTCCTGTGAGCCGGATGAAAACGACTTGTTCCTCGAGCTTTTCGTCGATGACTTCTGCATGAACAGATTCATCACCAAGTGTCATGTCTTGCATTCCACGGACGATGGAGCTGAAAGATGGTTCACCATCGAAGAAGTGATCGGCCGAAACATGGGACTCTTGACGTGCGCTGCGCACTTCTCCGCCCACAAAGATCTCTCGCTGCGTTGCTCGGCTGCCTTCGCGGCCGTCGGCCGCTCTCCCGCCCTGCCTAGTAGAGTCTCGAAAATCTCGAGGGGCGCTGCGACCACGGGCTCTGTATGAAGTGTTCTTTGATAATGTCGATCCGGAATTCTTTGTATTGTACTTCCGCATTTTAGCAAGTTTAGAAAGAACGAAGGGGACCTAAATGTTCTCTGATACTTCTCATTTCATCGATTATCTTTGTCCGCACGCAGTTGACTCTCGATGAACTGGCGCTATTCGCAAGTTGTCGTCTTCATCACTGTAGTCGTTCTACGATAAGATGACCGAGGTGATCCCTTATTTTATCAACCACGCTGCTGCATTTGGAGGTGCCACGTGTTTTGCCATTATTTTTATTTTTACGTCTATGCGCAGTTTTGTCACACAGACGATCAATTTCATCGCTCTTGTCTGTTCGTCATTGTCTTATAAGTCACATTGGTTTTTATATTTGACCGCGTCCGTGATTTTAAAGGACGTTTGAGATAAATAAAATGAGTGCTGTAAGTGACGCTCATGTGTGCATTTCAATTAAAAAAATCACAGCATATTCACGGGGTGAATGATGATGAGTGGGGCGAAGCTCCGGAAGGAATCATCGGTAAACCGTGAAACTCTTCCGTGGAATTCGCCCCACAATTAAATGTGAAACACTTGAGTAAATGTCATCAAACTATTATAACATCTCGCATCTTTCATCATCAACTACAAGTACCGCCATCTAGTTTTATAACATCTCGCGCATGCTACGAATCCTCACGGTTCAACTATGCACAATGCACAAGTGAAATCTCCCACCGGCACTTCATTGCAAGTCAAGATGCAGTGCCTATATATATATATATATATATAATGTGGGTTGCCGGTGAACGCTTCTCCAACGCGAGCAGTCGGTATTTCTCAATCAAGAAACTCGCTAGGAGACGCTGCCTGCGCCAACGTTCTCTCTCGCGGGCGAGCGCGTGCCGGGAGCCACGCGCTCGCCCTCGGCGCGTGCGTGCCTCCCGGCAGGCACGCGCCGGTGGCTACCTACTACTAGGGACGCACGACCCACGCCTTAAGGAGCTTCACCCCTAAAAGAAGCAGAATACTACGACTTACGCAGCTTTTCTTGCCACAACTTGAAATACCCCTTAAAGTCGCGTTCGCTCATGTAATTTACGCGCGTTATCGCTGGTGCATATAGCGTTACTTGATAGCAACTTGTCCCCGCATTCACTTAACCAAGGAAGAAGGCCTCGACTTCGCTTGACTTTCTGGACTACCTTACGTATTTATTGTAGCTTATCGGAACGTATGTAAATGTTCAAACGCTGGCATAGCTTACAGTACAAAAAGGGGTGAACTTTCTATCGATAACATGCTTGTGCTTGCCAAGAGGTCTTCTGGCGAATGTCAGACTGGGAATTGACGCTGAGAATTTGGTGGTCTTTATTTTAGCTCTCGTCAGCATAAAGCAGGGCTGTTTGTGCGATAACTTGCGTGATAATGAGACTGCTCTTAGCTCGCATGAGTACGCCACGGTGCTACAGTAGTAACGACGATTGACAGCTCACTCGAATGACGCGGGTTCGATCGCCGTGGTCGCCGCGCTTCTGATGGAAACGAAATCACTAGAGGGCAACGTACGTTGTGAGATCCCGTTAAAGGGTGACACCGGTGTTTTCCTTTTTTTTTTCGTGACATTCTGATACCGCTGTTTTCCAATGGCGCTGACAGTCCTTCAGCAAGAAGGGGTGTTAAATTTGCTCAGGAACTCGCCAATAATTTTAGATAACCGAATGAAGCAGTGTTCAAGCCGAAACGGGTAGATGCTTTCTGTAGTGCATGCGATGACTTCACGGCCTTCAAGCCATACGGAATATGGGGCTGGTGCCCGAAAAATGAAAGTGGCGGTTTGACGTCCGGCGAGATATTGAGTTATGCCTGTCTTTCTGAACTTCACAGCCGCAATCGAAGTGCTGAAGTATCACCGTTTCGCTCTTGACAGCGCAGCTGTTCGGATAGGCAGTGTTTGAAGGTAATGACGTCCAACACACAGGGTGGCCCGCGTTGGAATCCGCTAAAAATTTAAAAAATATAATCTTCAGCAAGAACTATGTGACGTGCAACGGCCTAGCTGTGTATATGTCACTATATAGCGCCGCGGAGAACATATAATTAAAATTTCGTTGAGATCCGTGGGCATTGAAAAATCGCCGGAGTTGCCCTTTAAGAAAAATTGAACGACCTGGAACCGCGTGGCTTCATATATATTGTTACAGTACCAAGGAGAACATAAATTGAAAATTTCACAGAGATCATGGACAGCGAAAGATTGCCGTAGTTTCCCCGGAGGATAACCGAAATGCAAGAATTCAGTCATCTGGGCTGCTATCACTAAAGAGCGAAGAAATGTCTAGTTTGTTTAATCGGATATATTGGTTGATTTTACGTCGGTGCGCCTGTGAATTTGATCAGTATTGTGGCCCTACATTTTGTAGCACTGTATAGACACTTCTGCTAACCGCTTCTATCAACCACAGTCCGCGCTGACTCTTTCTGTGTGCGTTCTTTTCTTGCGGCCTACTTCCAAACCCGCATAACTTGAAACTAGTTATTAGAATAAACCATCTGACCTATCAAACCATCCTCGTCTATCTATACATCGTATGCTAAAACAAAAAAAAAAAAACTTGACGATGACTGATTTGTGGGGTTCAACGTCCCAAAGCCACGCTCTTATTATAAGAGACGCCGTAGTTGAGGTCTCCGGAAATTTCAACCACCTGGGGTTTTTTAACGTGCACTGACATCGCACAGCACACGGGCCTCGACATTTCGCCTCCATCGAAATGCAGCCGCCGCGGCAACAACCGGGCGAGAATGCGGGAGTAGATGGCAGGCGACCTCGACCATTGACTTCGGTGTTTCGTAGAAGTGCACTCGCACCTCCACGTTTGTGTGATCCGGTGGCTTCCTCATAATACACAATGTAGGTATTAGCCATACGCGATTTCTTTCTTTGGTTTTTTTCTTTCTTTCTTTCGTTCTTGTCGCTCATGCCCACCGTACTTCCAGCGTCACCCTTGTGAAAGCAAACTTATCATTACCGCCGCTATCACAACGTAGGAAAGTATCTCGCCTTTGCCTCTTCCATAAGATATATTACAACTCTGTTCTTAAAAATCGCTTGATAGCCACCCCCCCCCCTCCTCCCTTAGCTACGTCTCTGCCCGCACCGATCATCGTCATAAGGTTGGTGTTCCTTCGTGCCACACAAACCATTTTTTTTTTCATTCATTCATCCCGATACGTCAACAAAGTAGAATCACCTTCCCTGCTCCGTCGTCTGAATATCTGACAACGCCAGGTTCAAAGATGGTTTGATTAACCATACGTCGTCATAAAGAAATCGTGTGACTGGAGTCATATCCGCATATCTTATAGCGCGTCTTCATTTTTTTCATTGCCCCGCTACGGTGGTCGTGGCTGAGGTACTCAGCTGCTGATCCGAGGGTCGCCGGATAGAATCCCGGCCGCGGCGGCTGCACTTCGATGGAGGGGAAGGGGTGTTAAATTTGCCTCAGGAACTCTCCAATAATTTTAGATAACCGAATGAAGCAGTGTTCAAGCCGAAACGGTGTAGATGCTTTCTGTAGTGCATTGCGATGACTTCACGGCCTTCAAGCCACACGGAATATGGGGCTGGTGCCCGAAAATGAAAGTGGCGGTTTGACGTCCGGCGAGATATGAGTTATGCATGTCTTTCTGAACTTCACAGCCGCAATCGAAGTGCTGAAGTATCACCGTTTCGCTCTTGGACAGCGCAGCTGTTCGGATAGGCAGTGTTTGAAGGTAATGACGTCCAACACACAGGGTGGCCTGTGTTGGAATCCGCTAAAAATGTAAAAAATATAATCTTCAGCAAGAAATATATGATGTGCAACGGCCTAGCTGTGTATATGTCACTATATGGCGCCGGGGAGAACATATAATGGAAATTTCGCTGATATCCGTGGACATTGAAAAATCGCCGGAGTTGCCCTTTAAGAAAAATTGAATGACCTGGAACCGCGTGGCTTCATATATATTGTTACAGTACCAAGGAGAACATAAATTGAGAATTTCATAGAGATCATGTACAGCGAAAAATTGCCGTAGTTTCCTTGGAGGATAACCGAAATGCATGAATTCAGTCGTCTGGGCTGCTATCACTAAACAGCGAAGAAATGTCTAGTTTGATTAATCGGATGCTTTGGTTGATTTTACGTCGGTGCGCCTATGAATTTAATCAGTATTGTGGTCCTATATTTTGTAGCACTCTATAGACACTTCTGTTAACCGCTTCTATCAACCACAGTCTGCGCTGGCTCTTTCTGTGTGACTTCTTTTCTTGCGGCCTACTTCCAAACCCGCATAACTTGAAACTAGTTATTAGAATGAACCATCTGACCTATCAAAGCATCCCCGTCTATATATACAACTAATGCTAAAACAAAAAATAAAATAAAAAAAAACAACTTGACGATGACTGATTTGTGGGGTTTAACGTCCCAAATCCCAAAACCACGCTATGATTGTGAGAAAACGCCGTAGTGGAGGTCTCCGGAAATGTCGATCACCTGGGCTTCTTTAACGTGCGCTGACATCGCACAGCACACGGGCCTCAACATTTCGCCTCCATCGAAATGCAGCCGCCGCGGCAACAACCGGGCGAGAATGGGGGAGTAGATGGTAGGCGACCTCGATCATTGACTTCGGTGTTTCATAGAAGTGTACTTGCACCTCCCCGTTTGTGTGATCCAGTGGCTTCCTCAAAATACACGATGCGGGTATTAGCCATACGCGATTTCTTTCCTTGGTTCCTTCTTTCTTTCTTACGTTCTGCCGCTCATGCCCGCATATGTAAAGCGTGTGTGAGCCGCACGTAATTGTAGCTTGAGCCGGAAGTGCACTGGAATTTTCATGAATTATCCTGATGGTTAAAAGCGCATTTATTTATAAGAACCTATGCTCTAGTAGGCATCGCATCGATCATAAACAACTTCGTCATTTTCTAATTTTCTCGAGACCTAAAGGCACCGGCGCAATCAGACGACGCAAGAAGAGAGACATGGACACAAAAGTGCGGACTAACAACTGACTTTATTTGAAAAAAAACTACGTGCTTTATGAGTGCCTCAGTGAAGCATCGGAAATAGAGCGGAAAGTAAAAAAAAAAGCGGGAGGGAAACATGCCAACAACGCAAGCGCAAAAACAGTCAAGTAAGCACAACATGGTCAATTGTATTGCTTAGCAATATGACCCCCGATAACCGCATCGAGAAGGTTAAATTCGCACCAAAAAGAGCGAGAGAAGGGGTGCTAATGCACTTGCTGCCAAGTTTTCCATTGCTTGTAAATATTTTTTCACTGAGTTTTGTGACCGGTCGTCTGGAGAAGTGAATTGTTTTTGTGGGGTATTACGTCCCAGAACCAGTTCTGATTATGAGAGACGCCGTAGTGGAGGGCTCCGGAAATTTCGACCATGGAGAAGTGAATCGGGCCCTGCCATGGTGTTGTAGTGGCACTCGGCTCCTGGTACGAAGGTCGCAGGATCGAATCCGCGTGGCGGCAGCTGAATTTCGATGGAGGCGTGAGGCTTGTGTACTGTGCGATGTCACTGCACATTGAAAAACCCCAGGTGGTCGAAATTTCCCGAGCCCTCCACTACCGCGTCTCCCATAGTCATGTCGTGGTTTTGGTACGTAAAGCCCCAGAAGTCAATCATGAAGTTAATCGGAAGTGCCGCGAGAGAAGCAAGCGCGTCACCCTGTACTCGTATCACACACATGCACACAAACACAAAAGATGACCGAGAGGGAGATCTACGGCGTAGTGGCAACATCAAATATCATTTCTCTCGCTTTTATCTACTGCAGAGAAAGATTCGTGACTCATGACCAAACGACGATGGGTCGTTGTTTCGCTCCACTCAGATAGCGGGCTAGACGTGTTTAACTATATTCACTGGGGCTTATCTTATATACACATATGATATTCTTAGCAGCAAACACGATGATCCATGATGAACCTAGCGTGCAGACGCATTGGAATGCGAAGATAGAAACAACTTATCTAGGGCGCTGTCGAGTATCTTCGATTCGTCATCGCCACAGCATCCACATAAAAGCAAGTATTTTTTGGCCCACGACGTTACAAGCTGCAGGAACGGCCCCACGCGCTTGTCCACAACTTCAGCTACTCTTCAGCAGTGGAACGACTGGCAGCGGGCCCGCGGAAGACGGTGCACGGGAGTTGTGTGCCTCTTAACCGGTTTTGAGGGGCGCTAGATGAAGGAATATACTGGTTTTTCGCTGCTTAGCTGTTGAACAACCAGTATAGGCCGGGAGAAGTGCGTTTAGGATTCTTCTGTCAAACGTCTTTTTCACCGAGCGAAGCTTATGGCGGAAACACCTTCATCTGACACCATGCAAATGTCGTCCGAGCCGGCCATGGTCCACAAGGTTCGCATCGGGACGGAGGAGCTGGACGCCCACGAAATCAACGAACGCTTTCCTGGTCTGAACCTGACTACTCCTTGCACCGCTGATCGTGACGGGCATGACGACGGCGGCAGTGTTCAGGTGTCCACGTGTCACATCCTGGAAGGTCTCTCTCGTTGGAACTACTTCCTCTGGCACGTTGGCTTGCAACTACGAGAGATCCGCGCTCCCGGAAAGCTGTCCCTGGTGCGGGTCGCATACAGGGGCAAAGGCGGGTGCAGGCAGCGGGCGCGTAGTGAGGACGCCCGCTTCCTCTTTCACGTCCTCCTTGTGCAGCACAACTGCGTAGAGAGCGTGCACCTCGAAGACACGCTGATCGAAGGCTGCGGACTCGGCGAGTTCCGGGAGAGAATCGTCGCGGCGCTTCGGAACAATACGAGCCTCCGGACGTTGACTATCGGCAGCCTCTTCAGCGAGTACAGGTGAGCATGGTCTGAAATAGTGTTAGAGTGCTTTAGCAGTGGTGGTTTACCGAGCTTTCATCGTTGTCGGCGCGTCGCTATTTCAGTAGGAAACATATGTGCTAATACCTCTGTGTGTACAGCAAGGTGACGAAATTTTCAAGGTACCTGACGCGAGTGTTACAGACTAAACTAACTATCCGCATGCTACCAAGGAACGGTATCAGCGTGCTTGATACGCGGTCATCTTCCGCTCTTAATACACCTTATTTTCTTGAGTTATAGAGGGGCCTGTGGCAGGAGAGGGAGTATTGACAGCCGTTGTTGTGTCGCGGTAGGTGGAAGCTTTTATATTTGTATTATAACGCACAGGGCGAGCATGCGTATAACGACTGCGTGCATCATTAGCACTGCGGCGTAGCCATTTAGAGGCGATATCAGCGAAGCGGCTCTTCTCACTGGGACGAATCGATTCACTTGAACGGATCACTGATTAACGTGAATCTGCAGCCTGTATTGTGCATTGTCTAGTCACATAGCACTGATAAAGTAGCTGGATGCTTTAGCGTAGTAAGGAACTGTTACGACTTTATCTCTGTAGGCGGACGAATTATTAAGTTGCATTTCTAAAAGTGGTATGTTCCAGTTTGAATGAACCAGTTTTCGCAAAGTAAACGGTGGGTTCGCACGGATCACGCCTCCACCACCCCCTCCTTTTGCGAAACGTCTTTGATCAATGACATCGGTATGGTACGTGTGCATTAGCAATTTTCCTTGCCTTTTCAAAGTGCGAAAGCCAAGGTTGTCCTTTACCTTTAGACGACCGGTGCTCGAACAAATGACATCCCTGCGCGCACGGACTACGCCGGCTGACTTGTTTAGTTGCATTTGGAGAGTTCCAATCGGTCTGGAAATGTTGCGAGCGGTGTAATACTAGTGCCACGACCTGTGCATGCGCGGCTTCCCTAGAAAGCCAACTTCGATTCCTAGTGGATCTAGATTCATGGTGTCTCGTTTCTAACGTTGAGCACTATACGTACATCGCAGCGGCATTACAGGAAATCTGTTGTAATGGGGTCTTTGACACTCTTTATATTTGAGCGCAGGTGCGTTCGAGCTTATAAGCGTTCGAGGGTGCTCTTTCTCTCGTTCAGTTAAAAGCCATATATCGCTCCGACGCAGACTGTTTGATCGGTTAGTACGTTCACGGTGGGCGACTACGACTGACGCTGGCAATGCCAGGCGGTTTGGCCTGCACGTAGTGATGCAACCGCAAACACGTTGGGTGGATTGGTAACGAAATGTGGACGTACAAAAGTATATCGCACGATTCAACTTTTCATAGATGCTTCGCCGGCGAGCTGCCGCATGCTGGACACTGATTTATTCTTGGAGTGCCTGCACATTTTCTTTATTTCTTCCATCCAAAACGAACGAATAAAACGTATCACCTGAACTTTCGGCGAAGTCATTGAAAGGTATTTCCGCATCACGTGACATAGTCGGTACATCTTGTGACATCATTTTGTGAAATAACAGCGGGCGTTTCCCAGCTATGTTGGAAACCAAATTGCTGATTCCCTGGAGTGTGCAGTGCAATATTGTTTGGCGGATGTTCCCAAAGGTCACTGCCACTGCTCGACACTGTTTTTCGAATATCATTAGATAGCGTTGTGTCGCCGAGATATCAGTGCGCCTTTCACGTGCACTGATATCTCGGCGAGTTGCCCCGCCACGGTGGTCTAGTGGCTATGGTACTCGGCTGATGATCCGAGGGTCGCGGGATCGAATCCCGGCTGCGGCGGCTGCATTTCTGTGGAGGCGAAATGTTGAGGCCCGTGTACTATGCGATCTCAGTGCACGTTAAAGAACACCAGGTGGTCGAAATTTCCGGAGCCTTCCACTACGGTCTCTTATAATCAGAAGTGGTTTTGGGTCGTTAAACCCCAGTAATTAATTAATCAAGATATCTCGGGGAGCTAGGCAGTGTTCTCGTTTAGTAGGCTCAAAAAAACATACTGCTCGCTCCTGATTGGTGATCCGTTTAATGACTACGTTACGGCTCACAAAATGGTTCGCTGAGTCGACTCAACAATCCGAACAAATCGAGTCTTTTTCGCTCGGTTAAATTTGCATGGCCTCCGACAGCTGCACGCCGTATCTCGGAGGGCACAGTGCTAAGCATTTGTCCGATGCAGGCGCTCTAGCATGATCGATTCCGCTACCACGGGATCGTTTTGGCACAATCGGGGAAGGTGAACGCAGAAAAGTGAAGGCGGTGGGCAAGGTTCCTGGTATACTTACTCTAAATTTTTAACTTCCACAAGTTAACACTTCTGTACCACATTTAGACTTCACGCACCTAATCACGCCGCTAAGTTTGCCAACTTTCTCTTTGCAGGAGCATTCGAGAGGATCTGCTCGGAGCGATTGCGACGATGTCAAACCTGCGGGAACTGAGCGTGCTCGTCTACGAAGCAGCGCCATCGGTCTTGCTAGACACAATTTGTCAGCTCCTCACGGACACCACGTGTCTGATCACCCTGTCGATGCCACGACTGGTTCTGAACGAGGTAAGCGGGGAGCGTCTCATCGCCGCTCTCCGCAGCAACAATACCGTACAGAATCTGTCCGTGCACGGCAGCATCGTGCATTCGCGCCAACTGAACGGAGTACCGAGGTTCTCCGTCTTTCTGGAAGCTGGCATGCTTCTTCGCTCGCTGAGTGTGCATGGTGAACCGTACAGCGAAGACGCGTTTCAAGCTCTCGAGCCCATCGTGGCACCGCTCACTCGTCGATGCCAGATCCAGAAGCTCCGATTGGCAGGCTACATCCTAAGCGCCCAACACGCGAATCTGTTCGCGGCGCTCGCATCTGACGAGGAGGGGCACCTTCGAAGCCTTGACATCAGCGGCTGCTCCTGGAACGACCAGATACCGGCGGAATGGCGACTGGACAGCGGAGCTGCTGAGGGCGATCTGGGTGAAGACGTCTTCACGGACCTAAATAGTCTCCGGCTTCATACCTCCGAAATAAATGCACAAGGGGGACTCTCGTTTTTGGCTCTCAGCTTCGCGGGACTTCAGCCGGACGAGCTGCGATTTCTATTGTGCTGTGTTTTGACCATTGAATCTCTGCAGGTCATCTCGCTGAATGACGTCCTCCTGCACGACCTGAAGCAGGTTTGCCGAGCCGTCAAAAAACGTGCGATACGTGGTCGAGTCCGTGTAGAAGACATCTACGTCGTCGACTCTGCGGCACTCAGTGAGCTCCAAGAGTTCCCAGAAGCGTTGCGCAGAGTGTCCATCAGATCTTTCGCCGAGCGCAGCCTGGAGAAGTTGCGAGGCGCGGTGCATCTGGCGTGCTCCTGGTATCAGGTCACTACGCTTAGTCTCTGCTTGAGGCAGAACGTTGTACATGACTCCTCGACGTGCCGCACTCTCTGCAAGTACTTGAGCACTGCTGACTCGTTACGCGAGCTCGAGCTGAGCGGTGATAAACAGCTGGACCTCGACCGCTCTCCAAAATCGGCAGGTAGCGCTCACAGCCTTCTCCTGGCTGCAATCTTGAAGAACAAGAGCGTTCGGGCTCTACGGCTCAGCGAGCTTCGCCTCGGCGAGGCCAACTTACGTTTCTTAGTTGGCGAAGTGGTCGGCAGTAGAACCCTGTGTGAGTTCACCTTCTCGTCCTTGGACCCGGTGGAAAATGACACGTTTGTTCGGTCCCTCGCCACGGGCTTCCAAGAAAACAAGACCATCACTCGCTTGTGTGTTTGGGACACTACAGATAGTGTAGATGAGGAATGGTTCACTGTTGAAGACGTAATCGGACGAAACATGGGGCACTTAACTTGCGCGGCGCACTCTGTTGTGCGCCAGACGGACTCGCCGCGCTGTGCAGCCGCCTTCAATATTGTGTCCCATACTCCCGCTTTGCAAAAGAAAGTCGAGGAGCTGCAAAACGAAGTCGGCACTGTTTGAAGCAGATCGGCATGGCGTTGGACAGCTGTAAGAAAGTTTTAGAATCGCATGGCGTCTTCCAGCATTCTTAGTGTGACGAAGCGGACAGGGCCTCCTCTTATAAACCACGTTTACATAGCGTTTCATTGGTTACCACTGAACACGCAGTCAGTCATCACTCACTTAAACAGGTTTTGGGCTGTCTGTTGTGCGTGCTGTTATAGCCGTTTAAGCAAACACCAAGGAAACGTCAGGATTATTGTAATATAAGGAGCTGATGTACTGCGAAGAGAAGCGACGAATTTGTTAATGTCACTGTATTTTATATTCATATGTCTTTTCATGTAAAACTGTTGCTCATGTTCATTGCCATTACCGCTTTAGCATGGCTCTTGAACGCCTAGCAACATTTTATATTTGACTATGTCGTGTGCGCATGTCTCTGGAATAAAACTGGCGCTGCAATTACGTAGTTCTGTCACTGTTGACTTCTAAGAAACGTCGGCGCATGCAACCCTTTCGCTGCAGCTAATTCTGAAGGAAAGGTAGAGGTGGGTGCCCTTTTTAATGCTGCACGTGCAAGCCCAAGTTAACCTGCGTCTTTCTTTTTCATAACGTTCACTATGTTCGCACTGGCACTGAAGGTCACTTGCGTGTCCACAACAAAAGGTGGAGAGGTGTGGGGGTAGAGGGTCGAACTCGCTGGGAATCGAACCCGCAGCGCCCGGCTCCACGATGAGAAGTGGCATATGCTCTACCACTGCGCCATGGGCGCACGTTCCACTAAGCCATACGAACGCGGCTCAGTCTCGTCTCTCACTTCTTTCCCTCTTGATCGAAGCATTCGTCAGGCACTTCGCGGCCGCATCGAGACCTAGAATGGTGCCGCCATCAAGGAGAGGACAAGTGAAGCGAAGGCCGGACTGGAGAGGTACGACTCCAGTCCGGCAGTTGCTTAATTTCACCTCTCCTGGATGGCGGCACCGTTTCACGCCCTTTGCAAAGTGCGCTCGGTGCTGTCATCATGCAGAGGACAAGTGAAGCGAAGGCCGGACTTCAGAGGTGCGCGCGCGTCTCCAGTCCGGCAGTTGCTTTACTGCGCCTATCCTGGATGGCGGCACCGTTTCACGTCCTTTGCAAAGTGCGGCGTTCGTCATAGGCGGCGTTTCCGTGCCGTCTCCGTCTACCCTTCGAGTATGATGGCAACAAGAAAACTACAGCTGTAAGTGCCCGAGTACGGTAACGACGTCGACGGGTAATTGTGGTGTCGTTAGTTATGGCTGATGTGTTTGTCGCGCTGCATTTATTATCTACTCTGTCCCGCTGTTAGTTGAACTACCTTAGCTACCACAAGGGGTCGGTCACGGTCTTGGATGTTGTGGAGGCGATGAGTGAACGTGGTTTCATACACGCCAAACGGTGCCGTGCCAACGAAACTTTTGTGATGGAATATGGACGCGTGTCCATATTCGTGTCCATATTCCATCACAAAAGTGATGGAATATGGACGCGTGCCATAAGTAAGGCTCAAATACTGTCATGACTTGGCTATTAGTGTGTCGGCACGTCGTCTTCTGCATACGTCCACAAAGTAGCTTACCTTCCATAGAGTGAGAATAGCGCGCGGGTCACGGAGTAATTGCCGAATATACACAAACACGGGTAGCGGGAACTGAGCGTACCTGCTGCAAGCTAGCACTCGTCTTCCTGTTTCGTAAGTATCTGCGTTCTTCTGTGATACTACAGTCACCATTACGCTTTGCCGACAATACCAAGGTGGCACATTGCGGAAATTTACTTCCTTAGTCATTTTTAAATGTTTTTCTCATTTCGCCTTCTTACGAAGTCACCTTTTTCTTTCCCTCCCCCCGGCCCCGCCACGGTGGTCTCGTGGCTAAGGTACTCGGCTGCTGATCCGAGGGTCGCGGGATCGAATCCCGGCCGCGGCGGCTGCATTTCGATGGAGGCGAAATGTTGAGGCCCGTGTGCTGTGCGATGTCAGTGCACGTTAAAGAACCCCAGGTGGTCGAAATTTTCGGAGCCCTCCACTACGGCGTCTCTCATAATCAGAACTGGTTTTGGGACGTAAAACCCTACAGAAACAAAAAAAAAAACTTTCCCTCCCCTATAAACAGTCTCGTTGATGTGAGTTACAGCGAAGCTGCTCAATTCGTCCCGCGCTAGCCAGGATTCTTACGGTACTTGAAGAACGGCACAAAAATGAGGTAACGCAGTCGTGCCCTATACACACTAGAAAGAGGATACAACTAAGTTTTAGGCAGGTGCTGAGGCGAGAGCGTTAAAGAGGTCGTTTCGCGTAAATTCTGGTGTCGGCATCCTTCGTTGTGAGCGAGAAATTTGGCAGATCCCAAGTGCAGGGGGAATCAAGGAAATACGAAGCACGCATCAGGACGTAAAATGGATCTACAATGTTGTCTCGCTATATCGATTTTGGTACATATGAAGTTAACGAAACGGCAGCAAGAGCACTAAGAATGAGGTATATAAACCAGGGGCCGGACACTTCGACTAGTTTCGGTATTAGAAATAAAGCGTCCGCCATTGTTTTAGTAGGAACCGAGAATTCAGCAACGTTTTCATGTGTGTCCTTATCCTTACAACCTACGCATGAATAAAGTAGAGTTATGCAATTATGTGAAGAAATAAAATGTGTCCTCGGGTATTTTCTTTTTTTAACACACTATATATTTTTCCAGATTCGTTGCGCCGACGGGCGGCGCTTTCGCTCTTATCTCTTCTGCTGCCATTCCGTCCGCCTGCTTCTGCCGTTTTCACTGTGCACGTGTGGAATTTCTTTGAAGTGCCTTGAAGGTGAACATTTCGGTGTTTGTGAGTACGAACGCGCTCAAAATGTCGGCGAAACTAGGAAAAGGACACAAGGCGTGCTGCGGTGCATTTTGGTGCCACAATTCGGGAAGAAACAGCGCAGCGAAATTCCATTTCCCAGCGGACGAAAGGTAAGTACACTGTTCGGTACGAAGAAGCGAGAGCTATCCTTATCAAATCAGCTACAGGGCGAACCGAAAGATTGCTGTTGGCGCTTTACAGTGGGTGTTTTGTTTGGCACTGGGCATTTTTCAGTAATGTAGCAAGCATGTAAAGCTACTTGTAGACAGTTTCTCGTGAGCCGATTGATGCCAGCTGACGCTCAGACGGAAATTTCGCTT